>JBBMJY010000020.1:9253365-9333741 GCA_037833715.1 Toxotes lorentzi
CCCCTCTCCCCCTCTTTTCTCTTTTCTTTCCTCCTCTTTCTTCTTTTCTTTTTTTCTCTCTTCCCCCGCAAAGCTGTTTACAAAAGGTTGCACAAATGTATCAGACACATCTTTAAAGTTGTTAATGTGTGCTGAGTGCAGACAAACAAGGGACTGTAGGTCTGTAACGCAAGTCATAAAAAAAAACTGAAGTGCAAAAAGGTGTGTTCATTGTGTAAGAAAGTGAACAATTTATTTCACAGTCTGTGTATGTGTGTGGGTGTGTGTGTTTGACTTTCAGCATCTCTACTCAAACAGGCCTGTGTTTGATGAAAGTTCACCAAACGGGTTAAGGTCAATCCCATAAGCTACATAGGACTGGTAGGTGGCAGCACAAGAGCCAACCACATGCCAGTCATCCTCTCCCTTTGTTTGTCAATCTCATTTTTTAATGTAGGTTCAGGGAAAAGAGTAAATCGGAGAGAGGTCTTTAAAGTTCAGGCCCTGGGTCGCTGTAATTGGGTCAAATTCACTCAATTTCAGATGAACATCACAGAGTATGTGTCAAACAGAGTAGGGGTCAAAAAGCCACAAGACGTGAAAAGAACAACAAGAGTGGGAACACAGTGTAGAGAATGCTACACATTCCTATAGAGGCTTTATGATGCATATCACACGAAACCTGCTTCTTGAATTTTAAATGGGTATAATAAATAAAGCAAAATGGATCTGTCTACAACATAATTCACTATGAATTTTACTGAAGACACCTCAGGGAAAAAGACTTAAAAAGTCCTTTTTATTTTCTTTTAATTTTAGGAAGTGCTTTGGTATAAGTATGAAAGGGAGAAAAATCTAAAAAATTAATTAAATAAACAATAAATGGTTATAGTTTTATAATTTTCACAAAAACTGGCAACATCAATCCCCAAAGAGAATTTCCCTCTTGCCACCTCATTGAAGGTTTTATTTAGTCTGCCACAGCTGAGAGTATGGACAAACTGCGCAGCTGTTAAATATTTAATACTTTAATATTATCTAATTAATATCTTACAGTTTTACTGAAAAGGATCCTCAGTGTCAGTATTAGTACCAGTAAAGGGTATCAGTATTTTACTGTGTTACATCCTCAGGTAGAGGCAAATATTGAATTTTAGGAAAACTGGACTCTGTCAGGTTTTTTTCAGGCAGCACACCCAGGTAATGAGCCCACATGGTAATGCTCCGACAGTGCTACTTTGCAAAGAGGGTCACGTAGATACGACTTGCGGGCAAGCGCATCCCCCAGGTTCGTCATGAGACATCATCATTTGTCTTTCAGGATTAACTCAGCACTGGACTGCAATCGACTTGCCTGGCAGAATGATAATACTGGATGATTCCATGAAACCCTGGATTATGTTCAATAATGAGGTTTTTGAATGTTCAGTGTCAACATTTTTCATCACTTGTTACCACAGTATCCATACACGGCAACTACAGTCTGGTTAGTATGGGCAGGGAGGCAAGAAAGCTAACATCTATTAGTGGTCTCAAAAAGAACACAAACTCCAGTCCAGTAAGAATGTCTTGTGAACTGTCAGAGGTTTTTTGAGACACAAGTAGGAGGAACATCAAGGACACACTGGAGGGTAAAATCTCTCAGATGGTGTCCAGGAGTGCTTGGGATCCCCAGGAGGAGATGGAAAAAGTATCTGAGAAAAGGCACATTTTCCTTTTTCCAGCAGTGCAGCGTTGGACAGCTTCTCTGTTGACACCACAGCCTTGACCAGGACAAGTGAGTGGATGGATGGATGAACCACCATTGGCCCACACTGCAAACTGTGTATGTGAATCTTTTTTGTGACCATGTACAGGTAAGTCCTGTCACCACTGTAACCCTTTCAGTATGGGATACATTTAGTGCAGGTCTACTGTCTCTTTGTCCCACCTATAACTGTTCAAGTATTCCGGCAGGAAACACATTTATCGATGCAGGGCTTGAAGCCAGGACAGTCTCAGTATTCAATAAACAAAATCATTACATGACAACACGATGCCTGAGTTTCCAGCTTAAGAATAAGCTGTGATATGACATCTACCATTAGCCTCAATGACAACGAATACAACCACTGCATCTGAATGAAGCTCGGGAGAATAAAACATAACACCACAAGTTTTGATGTGGAAACCTCAGAACTCCAGCTCACAAGAGAAAAAACAATCACAGACCATGTAATTCACAGAGAGCTCAGGACAAGAGAGGAATCTGGAAGGTGATTTTTCTTTTTTTTTGGGCAATTTCTTTCCTCATGCATCCCAAATAGATCCCAGCAATGACAAGTATGACAGAAACGGACTGCAACTGTCATCTAGCCAGGCTCAAATGATCCACTAGTAAGAAGAGTAGTTGACAGGTGGACATGAAGAGAACTCCCTTTCTCTGTCATTACTCACATCACACTCTATGTACCAGACCGAGGATGAGCTCCATTATTTTAGCAATTAGTCAGGCACATTTTTTTTTTACCATTATGCCAAGTATGTATAAAAATGCAAATAAACATGCCTAAACTATCAGTGATGGGGTGAAAATGAAGACAACATCAAGTCAAGCTACATGCCTGAAACTATGTTATAGGAAATTAAAATCTATAAAAAGCAGAATTCAAAGACTTCTTGCAAACTGAAAACTGGCATCATGTAATACAATCCTTAGTTTGCATCAGCCTAACAATGCACTGACAAATGAAAATCCAATGTTTGGCCAACTAATTTTTTTTTCAACAAGCAAAACCAAAAAAAAATCTACCAACATGGTAAGATTATTGGTCTTTCCAAATCCATACATACTAGAATTGAGTGTAACTTACCTCACACCAACTGTCACTAACTGCGTGTTTTTGTTTTGATTGAAGATTCTCATTTCTGAATAAAACCTGAAACAAGTCAATCTTCAATAGGAACAAGTGGGATTATCAAACAGATGTGTTTCTTGTTTTAAGGGTTAAAAAAGCCTAATGTTACAGATGTTTTTTTTTTACGCTATTTTGTGCGCTGGACAAATTCTCATGCATGGAATGATTTTTATTTGTCCGCATATTCATTTTCATACAACCTAAGTGCAATATTCTTTGGATTTTTAAATTTGCCTGAGTGTAGTGAAGAAGACATTTATTTTCCATCACTCTTGCTGGCTAGCCACAATTCAGGTCTTCCTTTGCAGTCAAAAATGTAATTACTTCCTTGTTCCAGTTTAGGTTTCTTTGACCTCTCAGTATATTCTGCTGACATGTTCCGTTGGTTGGATTCAGATGGGGCTCAGGTGTTTTCTTCTGAAAGACTTTTCCGTTTAACCTTCTTCCAATGGGCTGATGTGAGCTGAAAGCAGAATATACTGATGTTGACGGTGTTTATGAACAGATGCGCAGACACCATTCCACCCAGATAACGACTGGCACAAAGCCAGAGATGAAAGAACCAGTAAGAGTCAGTGAAACAAGTTTGCAGTTTTTCCAGTAGGTTGACATCTGCCAGTGCTCAGTGAGAAGAAAACATGGTGTGGCCACGTCACAGGGGGAGATTGAGGATCCATTAGCCCGTGTGTCCTCTACTGTTAAAAGGTGCCTACTCCTGCTGGCAGAGAGCCCTGTTCCCTTCCTTTTCCCCTGATGCTGCAGAAGTGCCCCTGGTCTTATCAAGCAGGTCCATCACACAGATTAGAATGTAAACACACTGCTGTGGCACTGGGGGCCTCTGTTTGGGCTCTGCGGGATCCAACAGCTACCATCTCTCAAAAGACATGCTGGTTTGAAGAGCAAACATGAGGAGAGATGATTGGAGATGCAGGTTTAGATTAAGTTTTTAAATTTATGACTTCAATGTTTTGAATTTTTGTTTATTTGTTTTGAAAAACAATTTTTAACTCTAGATATTGCCATACTAGCCATAATACATACAAGTGTGTACACCAAAGTTAGGCAGCCCCAAAAGTGTCTTGTAACCTATAGAAGTTATTTGCTTGTTCACGTTACGTGTTTTGCTGCTACAGAGGAAATAAATTCCTTACGCCTCGAAAGCGTCTCCAGATGTGTTTACCACAGAAATGTCCCAGACAGAGTCATCTGTCAACGGCCAAGAAATATGGAGTCACGGGACGTCATGTTAGAAGGTTTTAAAATGGACTGCTTCCAAGAATGTGTGAGTATATGACTAAAAAGCACAATATTTTATTTTATTTTATTTTATATGCGCATTATCTCCTTATGTTGGTGAATTTGTTTTTATAAACAAAACATATTTTTATTTCAATGTCTCAATACATTCAAAAGGTATTAAATATGGTATGTCTGCCTACTTTAATGTTTAATTAATTCTTTATGTGACTGCAAAGAGCTATGAATTGCACACATGGGTTCTGCAGGAGTAAAGTGACCACAGTAAAGAGTGTTTCTGACCACATAATAAACAAGCTGTATGGAGCTCAGTAACAAAGGTAAAATGGATTACCATACGCAAGGAAAAGCTACAGGATTAACAACATGGTACAAATTATGGCACTGGCTCAGAAGAAGAGGGAAAGTCTCACTTCTTAAAATCTTTCCCTTTAATCTTCCACTTGAGCATTTATAACCTTTCCAAACAGTATGACAGTATCACCAATATATCCTGTATCTACGTGTTTAGACACTTCATTAATGACATGATGATCTCTTTATGGTGGTTACAATAAGTGAGGTCATGGTTTATATGGCTGCGCCATTATAAGTAATGGAAATATTCTAGATGTTTTGTTCATGTAAAACATTTGTCATTGCCCGAATTAAAACGCTAATTACACTCAGCTAATTACACAATGGCTATAGCCTGTCAAAACATACGCAAGATGTCTCTCTTTTAAGCAGAACATTTTCTCAATGCATTCTTTGAACAGCTTTAAAACAACACAGAATATGCGAAGCAATCCTCCCTAAGAAATACAAACTCTTTAAAGACAAGTCTTTCTTTGAGTTTTCTATCATCCCAGTGTAGTTTGTTGGTGTGCACACGTGTACCTGCTGCTAATAGAGATGTTAAAGTACGACCAGAGTGAGACAGAGAGGGAAAGCAGACAATTGCATAATAGGAGCCACTGCAACTTGCAGTGTCTTCACCATAATAATAATAATAATAATAATAATAATAATAATAATAATAATAATAATAATAATCTAATTTGGAACTCTGAAGCATATGCACTGGGCCAGAAAAGCTTGCATTTGGCCGTATGTTTTTTTAGGATGGAAATCTACAGTCCAAAGCATGAGGAAATGAACTTTGGTTTATCTATAAGAGCTGATGAGGAGGAGAGAAGGAGAGAAATCTAAATTCAGAGTGCTTTTCTGGCAGTATAAATATTCTAATAAACCCCGAAAGCTACAACACGACGGAAATTGTGCTGTGAGGTATTTAGAAAAGTTTGAGGCAACACAGCCAAACACTGAGCAGCAACTAAATATAATCTTGTTGAGTCGGCTTGAAGTAGAAAAAGATATTCACAATACTGAAAGCTTCAACTGTTGTCAAGTTGTCAGGAAAAAAAAAAATGTTTGCTTTCACAGCAGCAGTTACTGAAATTTTTCAATGTATTTGCGTAAGACTGAGACTGTGAGGACAAGAAAAATGAAAGGTAATGAAGACAAACACAAGAGGAAAAAACTTCTCACTGTGCATCCTTCAGCAGCTTTGGAATGTCTGTCAAAACATGACCAGACGTAGCTGTAGGCGAGAGGTCTGCATAATTATAGAACTCCCGCGGTCCCTCTTACAGGTCGCAGCACATACCTAATTTGTCTGCACTGTTTTGTTTCAAAATGGGCACAGAAGCAAACTGAGACATCAGTTTTGCCCTTCCTAATACATCCAGTTACTAACTTTTCTGTTACACACGGAAAGAGCATCACATCAACACATGCTTAACCCTTTCATTTTAACTGTACCTCAACCGTCACATGGGAAATCTGAACCTATGCTGGCAGGGCTGAAATGGTTTGTCAATAGCAGGATAGTCATAAGGTTCTTGGAATGAATGATGTAATTAGGTACTAATTACATGAGATAGTTTTCAGTTAAGGCACTTAATTAAATCATTTCAAAGTTTCAAAGAAGCAGTTCTTCTAGAGAAATTCATCTGGAAATCAATAACTGCTTATGAACCCAAGACAACACTACAAGTAAACAACTAAAGTCTCACAACTTATTATATTTCAGTAACCCTTAAGAAGATTTGCAGAGACCTTCTCCAGCCTTTTTTTGTTTCGGGTTGTCCCTCCTGTCAAAATAATCAGTGACAAACAAAACAGAGCACTGTTTCAACCCTACACACGTTTATCATGGCAACAGAACTTTCTCCCTCATCAAATAGTATTTTTTATGACAAATGTTTCTATTCCAGGAATATATATGCTTTACAACTGAAAACTATTTCTTGAAAATGTGTTCAAACAATGGCCAAAGAGAGCCAATATTTTGGGTAATGATCCCACTATAACATTTTCATATTGGTACATGTCTAGCAGACAGAGCAGTCTTGCTTCTTTTGGCTACCATTCACTGAGCAGGCTAAGTGTTGACTTGCAGTCTGTCTCCTGGGTGCTGTTCACTGCACTGTTTGAGGTGGGATGTGGCAAAACAGCATCTACACTCCTCTGCTTTAAAACTTGGGGAATTTGGAATCGATTAATCCTGTCAGTGAATTTGTATTTCCATGGACGGAGGAAAAAAACTGTTGCGGTTGTTCAGAGAGAATTCAAAGAAGAGCAGTTTTACACCACTGACTTGACTCAAACACAAAGAAAGGAAATGGTAAGTTATCACAGGATTATTAGGTTGCATAAGTGTACTGTAAGATTTTCATACACAACAGAGCAGGCATCATTAATGTTTTATTTCTCACAGGCATCGCTGCAGTTACAAGAAATCAAAATGTTGAGTTTCTCCAGCACTTTTCCAGGTTTTGTCTATAGAAAATACTTTAATAACTGCATGAACTGAATAAATATTTTCTGAAAATAAAGTCAACAAAATTCCTCTTCCTGTTCTGTCTCCTGAAAAACTTCCCTCACAATTTCTATCTCAAACTAAGCAGTTTGTTTTTATTCAGTGCACATTCTTCCCCTTCATCCCTTGCTCTCTTGTACTCTGCCGGAGCTGTCAAATTCAGGGAATAAGTGACACAACGCTGGCATCTGTGGAGGGCCGTGTCAACGTCTTTCGGCCTGCCACCTTTGTAAAATCTCCTAGCATGGCTTTCAGCCCTAGCCTTGCAGTGCTAAGTCAAGGATAAATAAAGGCTGGCTGGACTCCAGCCAGCTGGTGTCCCTGCTCCTCCTGGTTTTCTTACGAAATGCCGGGTTGCCAAAGCCAGGGCTCCTCTACTGAGAGAAACAAAGGGATTCTCTCCTCAACTCTGTGCGTTAAGCTTCTATTATCACAGCAGAAGTAGTCTCCTGATGTTTGAAAGGAAAGTTTTCAACAAATACTCTTTCTTGACAGATTGCAGATCATTACCCCTTTAATGTTTTCTGAAATAGGCATTTCATTTTTGTGACAGAAAGTACACATTTAGTCTCAATATGCATCTCTTTCCCTATTATATCTGCAAATGCCTTGGCAATGCAAAAATATTCTTATTTAGGAAAGTGGGACAAGAATCAAGGGATGGAAGATTGGCCACAAACACTACATGCACCCTTTGGATAATTAGAGCAGGATTTGGATGAATCATTATTCTGTCTTACTGAGCCACCTGCATACAAGAAAAACACTTCATACAAGCAACTGTTTCTTTTCAATTCTTGAAGGTCCCCCAAATCTGACTTTCTCTTATCACTTCTCACATAATTTAAGCCAAAATAACTCACTTATATGACAAAAGGATAGATTTGTGCCAATAACACTGTAGACATGAATGTCTACATTTTAACAGGCACATATGTACAACTCCACATGTAAAAGATGGGTAGAAAGATGAAGTGATTTAGGTTTATTGTTCAATGTTCTGCATATGCAGAGACAGACAAAACACACACTAACTCACACCCACACACAAATGACAACTCACCCCTATAGCAGCATAAGGTGGGTGTACCATGTGGGTGTAGAAAACACCGGGAAAACTCTGATAACAACAAGACAGACAGAAACAGAGACATACATGCCAAAGTCCATACACACCCATCTTTTGAGCCAAATTAGATGTGGGCGCTGGGGGAGGTCTCTCATACAAAAGAAGCACATCTCACAGTACCACACAGAAACCAAAAATGACAGACTATCTATTACAGTGGTCATCAGACACAGAACATAATAATAAGTCTTGCGCCTTTCTTTGAGCCAATGCCAACAAAATTAGAGACTCCACTTTGATCAGGGATGGGAAGAACAAATACAAAAGTGATGCACTTACTTTTGACAATGGCAAACTGCTGCAAATTTGTTGTCTGGACTGTGTGAAAATAAATACTAAAATATCCCCTTCATGTCGAAGCAATGCTTACAGTCTGGGGTTGTTGAGGAAAGTGAAATAGGTAAGGGGTAAGAATTGTAATGACAATGCAAGGTGGGTAGGCAAAGAAGGAGGGGGAAAAAAACACAGAAAGAGACAACATGAATGGAGAAATAAAATAAAAAACATGAAGGATGGCCTGGCCAGTGACACCTCAGAACAGAGTACGTGACAACCAAGAAACTTGGTGACCACAAAAAAAATATATATATTATATAAGCTTTTATTTTCCGTTTTGTTCATCTTCAGTCAGTGATGCTATAAACTTCGTCTCCTGAGAGAACAGAAAACAAAAACCCTAAAAACGTTTGTATGATGGCAAAAAGCGTTTAATGACTAAAAGATAACAAGAAAGTTATTACTTTTAATCAGTTGGTCCTTCAAATGTCATTTCTTCATTCCGATCACACAAGATTTAATATACAAAGTGTGTTAAACAGTGCTCCAAAGGAAAGGCGTACGGAGAAAAGATCTGGTTTTACATTCTGCTCAGGGCCGAAAACACTAATAAGTAATTGATTATGAGCCTAGTAAAACGTCGAAAGAAACACTATGTGGTCCGTAGCCCCCTGAAAGCTGGCTGGGGGTGAGGTATATTGTGTCCTCGCTTCGTACCCACACCGCAATGCTTCACCAGAGATTACTGAACAAAACAAAACTAAGGAGACAAATGAATATTCATGATATGACATTTGCAAGGAGCTCATCATGAAGGCAGCCAGTGGCTCTGCATGTAAATGGGCACAACTCAAACATCACTGCAAATAATGAAACTCTGTGGTAACCCTCGAGGGAGTCTAGATGTGTTTGAACTTGAATTGTAGAAATAAAGTGCCAATTATCCCTCTAATTGGGAGTAACAAAGCTGGTTGCCTGTTGTGCTTGGTCCCATGTTTACTGCGTATCTTTAAATCTCCAATTTAAAGGCTCTAATGAGTTCAATTAATTGAGAATGAGAGGAGTGATTTGGGAGTCACAGCCTGCTGTTTGGAACTGTAAGCCCAAGGGAATGAGGTGTTAACCTAACGCTAGCACATAGTACAAACAGATATCCTCACCAACACTCATAACAATGTTTTTAAATCACATCTATGTGTTTTTATATTAACCTACGCTCTCCGAAACTCTTTAATCTCTAGTTTTAATAATGGGCAATTTCCCTTTAATTACAAGTGCAATAAGTACACTCATAAACTCACAAACTCATAAACACACACCTTCCCTTGAAGGCAAAAATCGTAACACACACTTTTACACATGCAACTTTGAGCCATGCTAGCAAGTTGGTCCATCACTTTGGTCCAGATTGAAATATCTCAACAACTATTGTATGTCTTTACCTTTGCTATTAAATTTAGTAAAAAGTATTTGTTGTCTCCAGACAATGAGGCCTACAGACTTTTCATTTAGCACCATCAGCAGGTCAGAGTCATCTACTGGATGGATTTCCCCCTTACTTCATACAAACAGTCCTGTCTTGTCGTCCTGACTCATGTGTGACGTGTGAAAGGAGTTCAAACTTTGTCAGGCAAATTTGCCCTTGAGGAACTGCTGCAATTCCTATTACTCTTCCTTTGCAACTCAAACATTTCCTGATCAAACACTGTACAAAACACTCCGAGGTGGAATATTTCATTCATTACAAGCATTTGGAATCGGGCAGTTGAAAGGTTTTAGAAAGGTGACAAGATCATTAGTTATATTAAGTGTTGGAAAACTGGGCAGACTTCAAGGATTGATATAGGAAGAATTTATCTGTGTGTACACAGCAAATGTCTAAGGTGAGAATCAACCTGATGGTCTTTCATCTAGATTTCCCTTTTCATTTGTCTGAAAGAAGCCTCAGGACAGCAAGCACTTTTTTTGACAAGTATCTGACTAGCAGACAGACTTTTGAAAAATCATCTTGCCCTATGCCTCAACTTTGCTCGTCACATTTTTTTAACTCACAGTAAACCCCCCAAAAAACTATTGCATTTGGAAGAAATGGGGAGAGAGAATCAGTCAACATTATCTCTAGACAAAGCTGATGTGTTAATGTGCAGGCAAGCAGTAAAACAGATCTGTGACTAAGCCTGCTGTGCGTCTCTCAGCAGTGCTCCATTCGGCCTGACAGCTGGACAGGAAAAAACAACCACGTACACAGACTCCAATTCAGTTTGATGACTGAAGTGTAGGCGCACAAGCTCCACAGGTAAGAAAGGGACAATCTATTTGTGTTCAGTCAAAGCAACATATTTCAATCGACCACATTTCTAGTTTGTCCAGAAATTGGATGTTTTTAATGGCTTCAATGAGTTTAATTTAGACAGCTGCCAAGTAAATTTAAAAAAACAAACAAAAAAAAAAAGGCCAAACATATTAGCTATTGAAGTACAGATGCTTCCAGTGGGAGTACGAGAATGGCCTTATTTCAAGTGATGATTACATTTTACTGTACCTTAAGAGAGGACAACCTTGGATTCAAAAAAATAAAATCTAATCTAATTCTTTAATTCACTATTGAATGTTCATAGGCATTGAGAAGAACAGTACTGACCTTTATATGCCCCCAAGTTGAATACAACATAAAGTGTCCAGGTTTGGTAGTTAACACATATTTATCTGCCATATCTGGCTCTTAATGCTGAATTATGATCATCAACTAAAACGGTCTACAGAGCTGAGAGGGCAGATCACATTATCACTTGATCTGTTATTAATACAAAAGCATTGATTAGGGCATCTTTAAATCTGGCTAGACATCATATGACATGACGTTTATAAGAATGGACCTCCTGCCTGAATCCTCAAAAATGCAGATATTAGAATCAGTATCCCGATGAGCCCCTAATCCAATCTTTAAATCTGATCTCTTGTTGAAACTGCCTTAAATCACTATGAATGTATTTTGCCATATTATTTCTATAAATAACCTGCACAGATTATAATCAGATAAAACACCACGTGAACTGTTTCACCAGGTATTAATGAACTCTGAAGAAAAAAATTCTCAAAAAGAAGGAAAATGAAATCACCACATTATTTTATTTAAAGTTAACGATAATGCTGTAGTGTAAAGTGCAGCTGAAAGAAATTGTGTCCTCAGGGCACCTAGTCAATATATCTACTCTAACATCTACTCTAAGAAAATTAAGAAAATGTAATGGGAAATTCATATATCTGGGCTTGAATCAAATCCAGCTAATCATCTTCATCTAAGTTCAATAACAGTTATATGATACGCCTGAGGGGAAATCATGCCCATTACAAACAGCCAAACTGATTTAACAGTAGATGAAACAGACACAACAACGCTGCATCAGAACACATTTAACATCTCTAAGTCCAAGTCACAGAAAAGCTTTTATAAACATAGGAGAAAAAAGTACATATCCGCCTACGTAATAAAATATCTGTTAGTTGTTGCCTGATTGATATTCCATCTTTGATGCATCTTACAGACAGCTCCTCTAATTCCCAAACTAATTTGGTGAACATCTGAGCGGTATCTGGAAACTAAGCATGACAGATGTTTAACTACTCATTAGACCTGTGCACAGTTTAGAAAAAAAACAAGAAAAGCACTGAAAAGCGTGGGCCATGACTTCTAGAGTGGCTAACATTTCTATTGGGATTTAAATTACAGAACAAAAGATGATGATGCAGGAGGATGTCTGTGAAGGAGTAGGAAGTTCAAGCTCAGCTACAAACATTGCGCCGCAACTGTGTTTAATGCTGCCTCAGGATGCTGTGAAACCACTTGACACTGCACAGCCATCATATTGCTGAATAGCCATTACTGCAAGGATCAGCCTCATAAAAGCTACCAGCAGCTGCCATGCTACTGGCTGGGCTTTATCATGACATACAGTAAATTGAGTACATACACAATATAGTATAATGAGTTTGATATCACATGACAACAATTTAACTGCTGAAACTGCATATTAACACTTTAAATAAGGTCACTGTACATGTGCAGTCAGTTTGCAGAAAACATGTCTCTTAAAGGGGCTATAATAAATATTTGCATATGAACAGTGGATCACAAGAGGTGGTTCGTAATGATGAACTTAGGATAAACTGAGAATTTATTTTTTTTAATCTTTTGGCTCATTTATTTGACTTTACAGCCCTTAACTTTACTGTGTTGAGTCACTGTCTCCTCACTCATCAACATCATTTGGGGCCACAGCAGAGAGCTGTTTACAGCGAAAAAGCTTTAGGACAGACAAAATTAGCTACCAGTTGGTGAACATAGTGAAGGGGCTACAGACCAGGAGTAACCAGGAGTTAGTGGAGAATAAAACAGAGCTAAAGGGAAAGTAAGTGTTGCACTTATATCCACCAAGTAGCCTGAAACACAACCCTAAATAAATATAATTGTTATTCGGTACCCAGGTGACTGGTCTGCTGGCTTTCCAAGAGGTACTAGTTAGATTTTTGCCCCTATAACAATTCCCCAAGTCCAGTTACCACTCACAAGTATGCATGTGGATTTCTTGTTGGAATAATGAACCAAAGACAGCTGTGATAATATTTCTAGGAATAACTACAAGGTAATGTATGTTGTTCACCTTTTTTCTTGGAGTCACAGGTTCTAAAAAACCACCAAGAAAAAAAAATCCCACCAGAGAAGTGAGGACTTTGTGAAATCTCAATCACATCACTGCTGCAGCTGAAGCAGGAAGGCAGAGACAAATGGAGCCACTTTTCACTCCAGCGGTTCAACTGCTGTCATACTCTTGTAACCTAAGACAAAGACATGGAAACTCATCTCATCTCCTTGTACCAAAACAAGCCTGGAGCACCTAACAGCAGCATGTCTCAAGCATGACAACTATGCAGTTTTCTTCACCAGCCCTCCCTTTTTTTTATGCCTCATTGTCTCGTTCACCCCTCTTCCCCTGCCTTGTTTTCTCCTGATAACCCCTGTCTTTCTTCATGCGGCCTCACCCCTATCTCAATCTTCCACTGTCACACACTCCATCATTCTAGCCTGCTTTATTCACTACCGACTCTCCTCTCTCTATTAAGTGACGTGCTGGAGACCAGACGTTGGCTGCTCTATACAATGGCCCTTGTATTCACATTGCTGTTTACTTGTCTGCAGACAGCCCTCACCACATTTAGCAAAGCAACCCTTTACACAAAAAAAACCCCTCACATTCACAGAGGTCCCTTTGTTCCTCTATACATTGTGCATACCTGAGCATCCATGTGCAGGACTTGCTACCATTTAATGCAAATTAGACTGGAGCAATATATTAAAGAAGTGAGGAAGAAGAAGAAGGAGAAATACAGTAAGTGTCAAGACAGTGATATTGCTTGGCTCTACACCATAATAATAAATTTCAAATTAAAACAACTACAAGATTAAATTGCTGACTTACAGCTTTAAGAGGGCTTGGAGGTGTTCCCATCCATAGTGGATGTGGAAACTGTAACCTTTTTTTACTCTTTGGGGCATATGGATAAAAAGAGCTATAATTTGCACATGGTTCACTGGATGTGGATGTAAACACACAAGTTAAAGCTGAACGTCAGCACCTTCACCTCTTGATCACTGTTTCATTTTAAATCCAAAGCTCTGCCAAAACCATCCAAATACTTGCAGTCTGAACTGTTCATGCACTTACATGAAAAAGATAAGCCAATACAAATAAATAAGTACAGCTTTGAAAGGTGTGCGTGTTATATTACTTTTTCAGGTATGGAAATATTTATGCATACGTAAGGGGAAGATGCTGCAATTTTCCCTCTAGTACTGTACGCGTAGGCGTGTGTGTGGCCATTTGTGTATACTGTAGGAGCAGATAGATGGGAAAGCCCACGCACTGGGGTTCAGGACAAATTGGCTGCCTTTCGTCTCTGGTCCTCTTTAACCACACAGCCCTGGAACGCAGGGGCTACCTACCTACCAACCAAATACTGCAAGAAGAGATATCAACAGTGCCATTTATCATGCAGAGTGCCGACAAAAGTGGGACAGCTAAAATTCAGTCTCTCTCCTCAATTCTCACACTCAGAATAGACACACTGACCACATCATCAAGAGCACTTCTTTTCAGATGTCAGTAGGGGACTCTGGGATAGAGACGGATGATTAGCTTGTACCGTGGACATATATTAATAGGCCTCAAATGCCTGTCAAAATTACAGCTAGTACAGTCCATTAACAGAGTAGGAGGATAGAGTCATGTTTTTCATTTTATTGGCTTTAATCCAGAACTTTGTACTAGAGATGAATCAGGTTGGTGGCTTTCAGTTACACATATGCTACCACTTCCACTACCCCTATTTTTGTGTTCTTGTCCATACTGGGTACACAGTGTTTATATTTGCTGCCCTTTTTGTAAAGGTTTGCTCAATTTTAGGATAATGCGGCAAGATAATGATCCCAAGTGTACAGACAAGGTATCAATACTGATAAGTTTATGTTAATTTGTTCAATTTATCTCATGACTCTATACTAAAAAAGGCTACAATATAAATATCTGTAGTTCTTTTCTTGTATTTTATGGTATCCTATTTTTATATTAGTACATATGAAACTAATGTGGTTTTTGTGTTCTTGTTCTTGTTTAGAGTCAAAGTTACAGTGCATTAACAAAATATACTACTGAAGTGGAAGCTAGGCCCGCACAAACACATGAGCCAAAAGAGGGAGGGGGCTGAACTCACGGCACCCCATATATCTTAATGATGAAACGTCTTTCTGGTTTCATTTCCCCATGTTCTCTGATAAGTGGAGGAAATAAGCAATGAGAATGAAGTTTTGCTTGTCACACTTCTCCTCATAACTGAAAATGAAAGGACGCAAGGAATGAATGCATAACAAAATGATGAAGAGAAAAGGAAATAAATATCTAAATATTCATATTATCTATATATGTGTCCTTATCAACTTCCTCCATTTTCCTATAATGATGACAACACTGATTCATTGCAGCTGCTCTAACACTTGCACAAACCCTATTCAGCATCACAGACATCCCACTAATAAGAAGGAAAACAATGCAGGCAAAAGAAACGAAGACAAAGAAACAGATATTTCTTCTCACCTCCATTTCACCAGTGCCACCTGGGGCAGCAATCAACAACCCTTGCACTGCCTATTAGGTAGTGCTCGCCACTACAATCAGTATCCACTAAGGCATATGCACAAGTTCGACATTCCACATTAGTGGTTTGTGCCTTGTGTGTGTGCAGGGTTTCGTGTGTTTCTGTTGTGTGGAGTTTCTGTCACAGACCTACTTCACACTCTCACCCCAGAACATAAGGAGGATAGCACATCAAGATAAGCACTTTAAAATTCATTGTGGGGGCTCATGGGGAAACACATCCAGCTGAGGTTAAACAGAAAGCTTGTGTCAGTAGCTAATATTTTCTTTTGGGGGATGGCAAGGTGTCATTGAAAATCACCAGGCCACAGCAGTACGGGAAGGTTTTATGCAAATATTTATGCACATTGCTCACTCTTGCCTCCATATACAGTATCAATAGTATTTGTTTTGACTTTGGCCAAGTAGTGAAAAGAAGAAGGAGCAGGTAGTGATGTAGAGGCATACAGATAAAGAGGTGGGGGAGGTAAGAGCAGGAGGTTTTGATGAGGATAGAAAGAGGTGTATGTGGACGAAGCAAAGAACAAGACAACAACAACAAAAAAATTAAACAAAATTAAAAAAGCACAGCATGGAAAAGAGTGCAAGGACACAGCGGCAAAAGGAAAATGGAGGAAGCAAATGGGGGAGCACAAGGCAGAGATTTGACTTCACCTTCAGTGGGGTTGATAGCTCCTGGTAAGCTGTCCCACGGGAGGGTCCAGGCAGGGCAAGGATGAGGAGCGAAGACTGCCTCGATGCCATTTTCCTAAGGGAGGAACACACAAGCACACACAAATACACAGGTTACCATAGAAACCCCTCTACAGCCTTGAGGTTCTGTGGTCCAAATGGTTGTAATGAAGTGAATCAAAGAAAGCTGCTCTTGAACAAGCCCTTTGTTACCTTGCTCACACTGATCTGAGGCTATACCTGAGGAAAAACCACTGCTAGTGTGCTTATTACTCTCTCAAGAGAGAACAAATGTTTCACCAGTGCAGTACATACTCCTGCACATCCAATACACTGAAGAGAAAAACTGAAGAAACATAGAAAATTGAGCCAGACAAGGTAAAGCACTTTTTTTGTCTCTCTCTTTAATCATATGAGGGCGGGAACAATTACTAGGTACTTGAAGAGAGTCTATGAAGGCAAGGAAATGGTATAGAGTTGTTATTGTTAGAAACAAATTAATTTTAAAATGTCACAAAAAACTTCAAATTTATCATAAGTTTCTCAAAGTAGAAAACTGCTATGTTGAAATGTACTGCAATGGATCTGGAGGGGCTCCCTTTTTTCGTTCACTGGATGAAGGCAAGTGAGGTCCATTTCAGAAAGTAGACTGCGTAAAGCTGGGCCTTTGGAAAAGCCAGAATTAATTTAATCTAAACAACTGATTCAGTTTTAAGCTATTCCACAGAGTTTGATTGTTAGTGATTTAACTAAAAGTCTAATTCTACAGAAATACTCAATGTAGGTAAGACAGTGAACTATGTTAGCACATTTAAAACAACTGTATGAAACTGATCAAAATCATTACTATACTCTGACTTAAGACCATAGTAAAATGATATAGGGAATGCCAAGGAATATTTTTTTTAAAAACCTTACTGTTTCAGTCTAACTGGTAACATCAGCTGAGACCAAGATAGAGAGTTAGAGCCTGAAAACAAGCTTGGGAGCAGGGGTTGAGATCAAGTTAATCTGCCACATCAGAAATGTTAAAGGTAAGGCAGCAACAGTGTGGTCCAAAAGATCTGCATCATGTCTGTGTTGGTTGGGCCACATTTTCAAGGCGTATGAGTCACATTCTAAATCTGCATTAAGGTGGACATTACCTGGTAAAAGGAGATTTGCAAGACAATAACAGATGAGCTGGGAGAGATGATTCCTTAGTGGCAATAAATGGCCAAAACCTTACATTCAACTGTGCCAAGAGTAACTGAGTGTACAACCTGTCATATACAATAGATGGTTAGCTTCGGGGCACCAATTTCCACAGGAACAGACACAGACATTTAGTAAACACAGGCCTTCCTGTTCCTCCAATAAAAAACCCAGGACCTATTTTTCTGTTATCTTAGATTAGGTTGTTGACTTATGCTAGCAATTGTAAGAGTAAGAGCAACCTTTACATCAAGTAGTGAGTAACAGAAGACAAATTTCAGTCTTGCATTATGGTGTCAGGGCTACCCTTTTGTTTGCATTTAAGTCACAGGTTGTGCGTCTACACCTCATTGCACAGGCAGTTTGAGTGGCATGCATCGGTGTGTCTTAACTGAAGTGAGAAAGAGGCAGGGTTTATGAGCCATTTATATTGTTGATAGTGTAGCGGGATGAGCCTGATGCCTCTGGTTAGCAGCAGTGAAGGATTGCGTGTCACTATGTCAGACAACAGACTCTCTCTATGCACTTGCCTTGGCAGACACACAGTCATGTATGAGGACGTATGAAAACACACACACACACACACACACACACACACACACACACACACACACACACACACACACACACACACACACACAGACACCTTGGCCAAGACAACGCAACAGCTGCACTGCAGACATGACGGTGGCGACACGCAGCCATCCTTATAATCCCTCTAGGCAAAAGAAGAATGGTGGCCATTGTGTGTGCGTCTGTGTGTGTGCATACATTCCTCTCAGTTTTAATGTCTGATTTCAACCTGCCATGAAAACTGTCATTTGAGTACATCTGTGCCCAACTAAATTTCATCCGGCAACACGGCACATTAAGGACACATCCCATCCTGACCACCCAGTTCACTCAGCCTCATTCAAACTCTCCAAACACCCTTTCACTGCTTTTTCCCTTTGCTCTTGTCCCATTGCCTAATATCTCATTGTTACAGACACTTGGCCAGCAGGAAATCACAGAAATAACTTTGCTGAAAGAGCAGAGCAACAAGGCCAAGAGAACAGTCTGAAGGCTCAGTAGTGAGAGGTTAGTCAGAACTGAGAACACAGTCTCCTTTCAAACAGCTGGCGTTGTTTATCTCCTGCTCAAAAAGCTAGTCCAAAAAAAACTCTGCAATATTTGCTGTGCTTTGGAGCTAAAAAAGCTTTCAATATGTGTGACTGTGTGTGTGTCTTGCCAATGCTTGCTGAGGTAACTACAGTTTAAGCATGTGGACACATTATGCTAGTATTGTGTGCTGTCTTGTCTCTTTGCACTAAGGTTTTCCGCCCTTACAAGAAACTACTTAGTCTTGTTATAAAGCATTGTTTTGGTTTGGGCTGGATTCATTGTTTTAATTGCAAATGAAATGAGGATAAGCGGAATGTGCGCTGTCTGCACTACTGCAAGCGGCAAAAAGATCCACTGAGGATAATGAACTGAGCATTTTAAAATGTACTGGGGGCAGTAAAATACTATTCTTATAAACAGGTTCTGTTTTTGTTTTTTAAGAAAGGTCACTTTTTTTGTTAGTTTGCCTTAACTGATAAATATATTGTCATACAAAAAACCTCTGCGAGAAGAAAATCTTGTATACAGATAAGCATCCTAAACCCTTTAAACAGCTCACTTAAAATGTTAATCTTGTGACTGGTAGAAAGATGAACATTTAAGAAAGTCTGCCAGAAGCCAAAACATTAACTTAGAGCTATACTCCTGGAGGCACAATCAGCAGAAAATAGAGGCATGAAATTATAGGGATAATGGTTAACAACCAGTTGGAGCCTCCACTCCATCTATCTGTGATGTGAAGGGACAATGGGAAATAGCTTCTTAAATTTACAGTCCGTGCATGTGTGTACTAAAGCAAATATGTTTGGAGAACACAGAGCGGTAAAGCATGATGGGAAATAAGTAAGGAAATGTAATAATTTACTTTAAGTTTAGTCATTGTCGGCCTGGGGCCACCAACAAAAGGCAGCTGTGTGGTCATCTCATGGGTTTCTTCTTGCTCTGGTAGGCTAGTTGGGTTGTCTTCTGCTAAAGGCCCTGGGAGTCTGGACGTGGGAACCTGAAGGATGGAAAGAGCCATCCCACAAGCCTTGGCTGCCCAAATGACGCCAGGTACCTCCTGAACACGGCTGTACCAACGCAGCAGGTGGGGGAGCCTATGTAGAGCGCTCGCAGCATGGGCTTGGAGGGAACACTATCAAAGAGAAAAGAGAGGAAAGAAAGAGGGGAAAAAACAAGTACATACTGATTTAATTACTCATCTGACGTGTCATCTCCAGTGTGGAGACATGTCAGGTTACACTGGAATTCACTCATTACACTGGTGGACAGACACATACACAAGGGGCAGACAGGAAAAACATCACAACAGTGTTGGCAGGTGGGGAGGGTAAGGACACAAACAGAGACGTGATCAGAGAAGCACTGTGTGTGACTGTGTGTGGAAGACACACAGTCACACACAAAAAGAGAGAGGGGCACAGACAGCGAAGGAGAAGGGGCACTCTGCAGTACGACAAGTGGGTGAAGTGGAAAGGATCCGGCGTGGCTGCATGTGTCGTGGACAGTGATGGCCGTTAAGAGGAGACACGCTAGGCTGAGTGTGAAACTGGAAACCACTGGAGCACAGCTGACTACTAAAAGCCTCATTGTGAGAACTTCAGTTCATTCCCACAGTCGAGGAATAGCTGGGAGACGGATGAAGGGTGAAATGGAGGTTGAGATCCACTTCACTGCCTGACAGTGCAGCATTCCTGATCAATAACAATATACCACTTAACTAAACAGCCATGGTAGTCTGTGGTGTCTGCTGTAGCTATATTAATTGCTGCTACCAACTTTACTTGTAAAATACGCTAGCACTATGTATGATGAATATTGAGAAAATGTTTGTGAGATTTGAAGCCCTGCAGAAAAAAAATTCTGAAGAGTTTTAAGGTCAACATAACAACCCACCAGTTCCTGATCTGTTGCAGAGAGAAGTGCGTTCCCAAAGTAAAGTCAATGAAATTCATTTCAACTTGCGGCATTTGAATAGAAACTCTCCCATACACTGTTATCACTCTTTGCCAGGTGGCTCTAGACCACCTTTGAGAGCAAAACCTGTGCCAAGTCTGATGCAGTGAGTCTTCTTAACTCAAGTTTCTGCCTGGGTGGATCTGAAAGGAGCTAGATGTACTGTCTGCACACCCTGACCTGAGTGTCAGAACCAAAAGTCACGCATAATTTGAAAAGTCATCATAATAATAAAGGCATTAAAAAGCCAGTACATGCAATGGGGATTCTGTAGCCTGAATGGCACGATCTATTTGTTGACATCAGACCTAAGTCACGTGTGCTATTGTTTATGTTAAGACACAGCCTTAAAGGTCTACACTTGATTGCTCATTGCATAATAATGGAAAATTTGCTCACAGTAAATGTTATAAAGATCATAGTGAAACAATGAAATCACAGGGCTTAAGCAGGAAACATACTAAAATTAAATGAGCATTTGATGTGTATTCATGGATCCAAATTATGCAGTGATAAGAGCAGGGTCCTTAGCCACAAGGATTCATTACTGAAAACATTCTCAAACAAAAATCTTTAACTACAGGTTCCTCACCAGGTACTGATAGATGCATGGCAGAAGCACCACGTCAGTCAGAGTGAAGTACAGTCCTTCAGCAAACACGTGCTCCAGCGGAGGGAGATCTGTGGTCTTCACTTTCCTGATCTCAGAGTTCTCTCTAGTGGTCAAAGCTGGAACTGAAGCCACAGACAGCTTAGCCAAAGCAGCCCTGAGCTCAAGTCCATCACAGACCTGAGGACATTGTCCAGGTTTGGACTCAGCGTCCACATCCCCTTGGCCTTCAGGAGACTCATTCTTTTCATTCTGCCTCTGCTCTTGGAGTTTCTGCCTCCGTATTTTGTCATCATTGTGGACTTTGACAGGCTCTGCTAGCCTTTGCTCTAGGGTGAGGATGGAGAGAGGCAGCTGCTGATATTGATTTTTGGGATTTTGGAGGTGTTCTTCTACAGCAGAGGGGATGCCAATTTCACACAGTCTGGTCCACTTACTCACCTGAGAGTGACAGAAGGAGATGAGAAAAAGATTTTAAAAGATTTTTGAGGTCAAATGCACTGGTTACCTGTTTATTGTCTGAAATGTTGCTGACACTGTGATTAATGCCTGGTTAACATAAAAAAAAAATCAGCAGGTGCATGGTGGAGAAACATGTTTCTTCCTATATTAAGTTCATTGTAATTCCTTATGTATACAATCTGTTGACATCTGTACACACTGAGAAGCTGAGTCAAAACTCTAAGCAACACCTATGACTTTAATAAAAGCTTGATATTACATATGGTGCAAAACTTTTGACCCTTTACAGCTGCCCTCCTTTCCCCATGACTGATGCTAAGTGCCAGTGAAAATCATCCAGACACATTCTATTTCTTTTGCGTGCTTTGGTATTTTGTTTCCCTGCTTTCCACTTACCTCAGCACAGGCCTTCAGACATGTCTTCTTGAAGCCCAGGAGTGCCAGCACATCATTCCTAGAAGGGTCGGCCTCTAAGGTCTTGTTGATGATGTGTCTCAGGACCACTGCCAATCCAGCCCTGCAAAGCCGTCCAGTCTCATCCAAAACAGCAGGGAGACGGCAGCCCTTCACCAACTGGGGCACATCCTCCTGCTTAATGTCAGACACATTAAGAGACTCCGGTAGCTGACTCTTCAGTGACTGGGTGCTGCCAGGTTTGGTGGAGACCAGAAAAACTTTGAAAGACTTGCACTCGCAATACGACAGGAGAAAAAGGGCGATGGATGTATGCAGCGGAAGACGCGGCTCCTCATTTTGGGAACAAACTCCTAAATAGAGGGAGGGATACTGCTGCTTTTCGTCCGTGTGCTTCATTGTGAGTAACGTTACAGCTGTGGAGCAACAACAGAGGGAGGTTAACAAGTAATTAGCTTTGGGTATGGGCTCGAGTGTCTTTTAAGGGATGGCAGCTAGGACCTGCGAGCTAAAATACCATTTTGGACCCGGCACTTAAAATGACATAAATAAATAAATGAAATAAATACTCACAGAAGCTTTAGAAATGCGCACACATACACCGGCAATTTAAATAAAACCACGTTGTTATGGTACACGCTTCCTAGAGGCTGGCTGTGCTGCTTCTTCTTTCCCTGTGCTCCAGCTAGGATAGCTCAACAGCACCATCAGCTGTCTGCTGTCGGAAAGTGAAAAATCAATACTAATAGTAATATGGTGCATGATAAAACTCCATATTGATGACACAAATACATATATATGTAATTGAAGTTTAAATGCAGAAAGTTCTGTAAGATTCTTGAATAAAAGTTATTTCTACACAAGGTTCCGCGCGGGTAGATTCCGGGCATATTTAACGGTTGCACAGGTTGTAAGACGGAGGTCCGTCCCGGCTGTGTGCTTCTTTGGAAGGAAGTGTCGTTCAACCGTCATTTGTTCACCAAAACGAAAATACCGGCGTACGGGAGAGGCTTTTACCAGAAGCAGAGTGTGAGGTAATGTAACCAAACTTGGTTTTATAACTGACAGCTGAGGGAGAAGGTCACTTTAGCCACCGGTTCAGCTGTTACAGTGCTCTGTGTGTCCGGACTAACAACGTTACAGAGCAGCCAAATTAAGTCAGTTTAACTGACTGAATCGGGCGAACAATGACGTATGGGCCTCAACCAAGAGAGCCAACCTACATATAATAATAATGTAAACTTCCCATTTAAGAAATAATTATTACAGCTGAAGTGAAACCACAGTACAGGACATAGATGTAAAAGAAGCATCAGTGTTAACACTCCGGGTCGACTAGTGTGTCTTTCGCCCCACTCAGAGGTTTATTGTGTATTTTGTGTCCTCCCCTCTCCTTTAACTTTATTTTCTGTTCATATGTTATCAAATGTAATTATTGTGGTCATCAGTGCAAATGTCTCAGATATAGAGACACTGATTATGTGCGAGGTAAAGTGGGGCCAGGCTTCTCAGAAGAGAAACAGAGAGACAGTTACCACTGAATATTTCAGTCCTCCTAAATGTTTCATGTGAAGAGAAAATTAGTTTCTTTAATGTGATCAGTCCAAAGTAATACTGAATGTGAGAATGGATAAGACCTCATACTAAGCAACTAAGTGACTCCAACTAGGCTGCAGATGCAAGAAAGCTTTTGTTTACACTGTGTTACAGCGATTTATTGACTGTAGCAAAGATCTGTACGAGATAACGACCTTGCAAAGACATTTTGTTCTCAGAATCAATGAAGAGTTTCCTTGTATTATGTCAGCATTTAATCTTCAAGGTCTAAGCCAAGTCTTATGTCTGTCCAAATTAACACTGCAATTTCTATAGAGCAGATAGATCTTGTGTTTTGTTTTGTCTTTTAATATTAACGAAATCAGCAACTTGTTTAACCAAAAATATCTTAGAATGGCCACAGTAGTGGTATTTGATAAAGTTGTTGCCGTAGCCTAATAAGGTGACATTATTTAATGATTTCCAGTTCAAGCCATGGCTGGACCTGTTAGTCTGGAGCTGGATCCCATCTTCCTAAAGGGATTGAGTTACCTTCACTCCAAGAGTAAAGACTCAGCTGAGAAGCTCAAAGCTTTACTAGATGAGTCCCTTGCAAGAGGTAGTGACTCATCTTACCGTTCATCACAAAAAGTAAGGATTCATCTCATATTTATGTTGATACTGTCTTAATTTACACTGTTCCTTATTATTGTTATTTTCTTTTTCTATTTATTTACTATTGGCATGAAATTTATACAATTAAATGCTAAGTACTCTCATTATTTCTCATCATTATCATTATCTGTCTTCAGGATATAGAGGTGTCCAAGGGGTCTGTGTCAAAACTGAGCTTAAGTAAACAGGACTCCAAGTCCTCTTCAAGCTCCTCATCGTCCAGCACCAGCAGCAGTGGCAGTATCAAATCCAGCTCGGAAAAAAGCAAGAAAGAGGGAGAGAAGAGGCCCTCTGAGAAGGTATTGGACAAATTTGGTATCTTTTTAATCATAATAAAATTAGTCAAATACCATCCAACAGGAGAAAATATATAGTATAATAATGAATAAGGTAGCACATTTTTGGCAATATGATTATTTGATGTCAGTGTGCACTTTCTAAACTTACTTGAGGTGGACCCTCCGAAGAAGCCTCGTTTGGAGAAACAGGAGAATCGTTCTTCTCCAATTACCGTTCAGACGAGCAAAGATCTCCTACCAAACATAAACGACTACGATGAGACCAACGCTGATGACTTTGCCATGGAAATGGGCCTGGCTTGTGTGGTTTGCAGGTACGTGTTAATTATTAGTAAATAAAGTGAGCTTCGTGTTATCAGTACATATTCATGTGAAGTTATTAATACTTCTACTTTTCAAGCCTAGAAAGTTAAACTTGGTGACTAATTGAACATGTGTTGAATTCACATACTTTTTGTCTCTGTCTTTTTACCTAAGACAAATGACAGTCACAATGGGAAACCAGTTGGTGGAGTGCCAAGAGTGCCATAATCTGTACCACCAGGACTGTCACAAGCCCCAGGTGACAGACAAAGAAGTTAATGACCCACGGCTTGTGTGGTATTGTGCCCGCTGCACCAGGCAAATGAAACGCATGGTGAGGAAATTAATTATGTTTCATTATCAACTTAGAAATTATTCGTAGCACATCACCACTGACCAGGGGACTGATGAGCACATAGTCATGTTACTAGGATTTGTTGTTTAAAACAACTTTGTTTGTCCACTAGGCCCAGAAACCTCCACAGAAGCCATCCCCTGCATCTGCATCATCAGCGCCTGTTGTAAAAGACACACTGGTGAAAAAGACAGAGCTGAAATCCAAACCTGACACAACCAGCACCTTCCAAGCCTTCAAAAGAACAGAAGTGAAGGTATGTGTTAACTAATTATAGCTGTTACACTGTATGAGACTTTAAAAGCATTTAAGATGATATTGAAGCCAGTCATGTGTAGTAAGGTGAACAAGCATTTTGCCAAACGGTGAAATAAGCAATCATTTGCTGTGCCTCACATGCTCTTGTGGCACCCTCAAGTCAAGCAAAAAAAAAGAGGATTCTGTATCTTTATTACTGGTAGCAAGTGAAAGAAGAGCAACAGCTGGAAGCGTGCAAAACTGCTCTAAAAGACAGACCACATAACTCTCTGCAGAGGAGAAGGAGCAGAAACACTTATTTTTAAGGCTCAGACCACTGACTTCTGCTGCTGTATCATTTCTCCAGAGGGAATGGGTTTAAAACTTAAACCCATTGAAAACACTTTGCCTTTAGTCAGTGATTTGATTATGATAATACCAGCCTTATTGGGAATGAGAGTTTTGTCTTTCAATAAAAGTATTGCTCAAGTAAACAAGTTGAGGCACTGTCTAGCTTGCAGGCAGGTCTGCTGATTGACACATCTTGATAAATATGCATTTGCTCTACTACACAGTGATCTGAAGAAATGTTTATATTGGTTTTCAAAGTAGAAGTATTGATGTCTTCTTCATTACAATATCTGTTGAATTTGTGTGACTGTGATAATTGTGGTGACTGTTTTTCATTTCGTGCAGGCATCCACAACATCAGCCAATCCCACCAGTAGCAGCTCCTCCTCCTCCGGCAGTGGTCTTACAGGCTGGGCTGCTTTTGGCGCCAAAACGAACCCTTCTATTCCTCCCAGCTCCAAAATGGGTTCCTCAGGCCCAAGTGGAAGCAACAAGACCCTGACAACACCTTCTGGCCAGAAACCTGTAGGGCTGTCTGGGCTAGCTGGAGCCAAGTCAGGACTGGGGGGTGCAAAGGTATCTGCGGGGGGCAATGGAAACGGCTCCAGTCAGGTGCCTCTGAAACCTCCTCCACCCCTGACTCTGGGTAAGCAGCCACTGAACCGTTCTTCAAGTGGCGAAAACCAAGGGAAAGGCTCTGCTTCATCAGGGGCGGGCTCCCCGAACAGCTCTCAGGCAAGTTCAGGTGGGAACGGAGGCAATAATGGAGGAGGTAACGGGAACAATGGGAATGGGTCAAAGGCTGCACCAGGGGACAAAGCACCAACATCTCAAGAGTCTCAGCTTAACGCCATGAAACGGTTACAACTGGTGAAGAAGAAAGCGGCGCAGAAGAAACTGAAGAAATGAGTAGAGACTGAGAGAAACGAAGAGGAGGACGAGATCTGAGGGAGTAAAATAAACGCTTAAACAGTTTGAAATTAGTGCCAGAACATTATGTTTGTATTACAAGAGCATCTGTAAATGGATTAACACCATCCAGTCAAATACTTGAATCTTACTTTGTGTAAATGCTGCTGGACGCTGTGTGCCTCGTTCTGTCCTAACAAATCTGAACATTGAAAAAGTGACTGTCACTTTTTGTCATCAAACGTCATTAAATATCCTCTTCTTATAAACTGGTCATATCAATGACTTTGTAGTATGTGTTGTCCCTGAATGTGAATAATTGTATCCTGTAGGACAAAGGGAGAGTGGACCACAGTAGTTATCACAGAGGACATATTTATATATGATTTTGAAAATATAAATGATATTATAGATTTCTTTGTTTCACATTCACATAAAACAGAAACTTCATGTATAAATCCTTTCACATTACATTTACTTCATCTATAAATCAGTTCACATATAAAATTTACTTCATGAATAAATTGCTTAATTATCAATATAAACTCAACAACACTGAAGTACAAAAGTGCTCAGCACAGTGCCCTGTATTTTCACACCTTCATTATCCATGTTTGTCAGATTACTGGTCAAATCCCAGTAAGTTCCCTTGTTGTGATCGTCTAGAGGCAAAATAGATTCAACATCAACACTTTTGGTATAATCATCTGATAATAATGTCTACTGATACCTTTTGGGAGTGGTAGGTGGTGCAGTGGTTAACACTGTCACCTCACAGCAAGAAGGCTCTGGTTTCAAACATGCTGGCCGGCTTGGGCCCCTCTGCGGGCTCTGCCTGCACCTACATGGGTCCTACAGTCCAAAGATAAAAGTTAACTGGTGATTCTAATTTACCCATAGATGTGAGTGCTTGTTTTTTCTTCACATCAGCCCTGTGACAGACTGACAACCTGTGCCCATTGTCAGCTAGGATTGGCTCCATCCTCCCCCATTTGACATTCACAAGAACAAATGTACCATGTTTTACAATCAGGACCCTTTAAATTATGTAATAAAGAGTAAGTGGTTTTGTGTAAAATATCACAAGCTGGTTTTGGGTTTGGTGTTCTAGATGGAAATCCAATATCTAAATAGAGGGCCTCTATTTATGCATAGGACATCCTGCCAAGGTAGTTGGCGGGGACATATCCCCTCTGTCCATTAGCCTCAGCTAACCACCACTCCTTATTGCCTCCCAGGTCACAGAACTGGAGGATGCGGACATGCTGGTACTCTTGCAGGGTCAGCTCCTGGTCACAGCGGGCTTGAAATGCATACACAGCATAAAACTGTGGAAACAGACAGAAATCAAATGTAGTCAAAAGCAAAATTCAACCCGTTTGAAAAATCTGACAGCAGTTTTGTTTATTTGTTTTTTGTGACAGTATTAAACTTATCAAGGGTGTTTTGTGAAAATGTGAGTGCATTTGACTATTACAAATTCTGTTCTTTTTCCATTGAATTGACATAAAAATGTGTTCTCCTGTAAATCCAGAGGGTGGCACTGTTCACTAGTTTTCCACACAGACAGAATGTTACCACCAGTCCTAATTTTCATTACAATTTACTACCCTTGGTCAGCACCTTATATTTTAAGACCAATAACTGTGACATGTTATGATAAATTTCAGAGGCATATTTGGTAGTCATAGCAGATAAAGTCATGACCACAAGGAGGACAAAGCCCAGGGGTGATGAAGCTTGAGTGACAGCACTGTCATCATTCAATTTTAATGCATGCTAGACAGAGATACTATAAAGCTATCAAATGTGCTTCTGCAGTAACAGATCTTCTGCTGATCCAGTCAATATACCTGCACACCTCGGTTTTACTGCCACTCTAATAACTCTCATATGTTATAGCTGGAGCCTCTTCTGTGAGGATTCCCTTACGGCCGTCTGAAACCCCAGTTAAAATTACATGGTTTGCTGAGCCTTGTTTTATTTGGTTTGTAGCTTGTTGTGTTTTAATTTTGTGCCCATTTAAAAAAAAAAAAAATTAACACTGCTTGGTTGGTTTGAAGTTGTTCTTATGTAACTTATGTACATGCACATATGTATGTGTGATTTAGGGCACAGTCATTCTGCAGCTTTCAGTTTTGCAAAAACGTTTTGACCTTAACTTTTCTCAAGGAAATTAAAATTAACTGAACCAAGATTTTTTTTTCTTACTCTCCCCACTGTTAAGCAATGCAGTAACTTAAAGTGACATCCATATGGTGTAAGAACAGTTCAGGAAAACATATGGAGGCGACCACACACACCTGCTGCGCCTCTGTGTCCAGTGTGTCCTCTAGGTCTTCTGGACTCTCCGGCTCCCCCTGTAGACCAGAGAGGGTTGAGCAGCTGTCAGTGGTGTTGAGGTTGAAGCTGCGCAGGCTGCTGCTGCCACTGCCTGACACAAACAGGCTGAGGTCATCGAAGTCGTCGTCCGCCATGGCAGGTGGCTGCTGCTGTTGCTGCTCTTTGGCCATCTGGCCTGCGCGCTGTGAGTCCCTCAGAGGGTTGTACTGCTTTAGGAATGTGGAATAGACGTAGCCTTGTGTACCTAACAGTGACACACAGGGACAGTTAGTGAGGATGCCGGACTTCTTCACTTTTAAAGGGCTGATTCACCCACATTACAAAATAGTAGTAGTGGTCACCAACCATGCAGCTTTATTTTATCCAGATACCCATCTCTGAGATTTCTGCCTCCACCATAATAAAATGGGAATGAATATTAATACTACTCACAACAAGAAACTCAGAGATGCACAACAAAACCTGGGAAACAAACAAACAAACAAACAAAAGACTATCTCCATGGCAAAATATTACTAGTGAGAATATAGCCTTATTACTTTGAAAGACCTGACCCTTTACTTGACTAATAGTAACAGAAGTGCAGAACAAACTACTTTGGAAGACATTTTCCTTTGTTAATCCCTAAACTGCTCCCCCAAAAATCACTTATTAAATTAATAAATTATCTATTCTGGAGGATAAATGCATGTTTAATATGTGGAACTGTATGTCTCACATTGAGGCTGTAAGCAGACACTAGGGTATTTGCTTAAAGAATCTTAAATCTGGTTACAGTGAGCGACCTGAAGAGTGTGTAAATATGAGGCAAGCATATTCATAGTGTTGATATGAACAGAAGGATGAACAACAACTTCCTGGGAATGCTTGTAATCCCAAAGGAAAAGACAAGTCTGTGAAGAATGTACTTCATACCAAGAAACACACACACACTTTTTTTTTCTAGCGCTCACAAAAAAAGAACTTGTTATTGCAGAGTATAGAGAGGCACGCAAGCGGCATCTCTCCAACCTTGTTTCTGAATACCCAAAGGGAAAGGCTTTGTACTCTAAGTAACACTGCTTACAACGCACAGCGGTTTGTTCCAAACAAGACGTCGGGATCTCAGGTGCCTCTGTGAGACATAGAGGGGAGATAGAGATAAGCTATGGAGCTAGCCCTGTTGTGAGGCAACCATCTCCAGAGGCAGGCAAAGAGGTACCAGCAACCATGACATCACAGGAGCCCCTGGGACTGATTCTTGTGTGCTGACTTGTCAGAGTCAGAAAGTAAAGTTTGGTGTGTCTACACAACCTCAGTCATCTAACAGATGCAGGTGTATTCACAGAGGAATTTGTATTAAACGAGACCCATACCGACCATACCTGCAGATGATCCAGTGTGATAACTTAATTCACCTTGCATGTCTTACTAACAGTATACGCCGAGAGCTACCTCTGCCTCGAGGGTCTTCGTCCTTATGCATGCACACACACATACACACACTTGCCTCCGGTGTGAACCAGCCAGCGACTGCTGCTGCCTAATGGGTCTGTGTCCTCCAGCAGGGCCACCAGCTCTCCCTCCAGCAGGCTGAGGTCCTGCTCCTGGCAGCCATTACACTTCCTCTTCAGCTGGTACAGGCGGCTCAGTGGGTATTCTGCCAGCAGCCAGGCACGTTGTTCCTCAGTTTGATGCTGCACCTCCAGCATCTGGAGGACAGCACGGCACAAAGGAGTGTTGGTGTAAATATTTGAAGTGGGGTATGTTGTGTGGGCAAATGCTAGCATGTTGTTGGTTATCAGTATATTAGGGAGGGTGAAAGGTTAGAAGCTCCTGGGAGTAGGAGCTTCAAATAAATCTACTCACATGTCTAGGTATAAACACAGATGTGTATGTATATGTGCACACCTACAAACATATAGATGAGACACCTGGTGGAGACTCACAGGAATATTTGGGACTTTAGTTTTAAGCTGAGGAGTTCACTGATGCTTACAGACTGCAAGATGTAATGACACATTTTGGTCTCTGTATGTTAATGATGCATTCTAAATTATTTCCATTTTCTTACCGTTATTTTCTTGTCTCGTTGTCTCTCAAAGCTGACTTTACGCTCCATGAGCTTCTGTGCATTATCTTTAACAAAAGCTAGATTATTCAGCTCTTCCATGATGCTGTTCTGCACTTCAGCAATGTTTGACAGAGGAGCCTGGAAAAATCAAACATAGCATGTTTAAGCTTCAGTTTTAAATAGGCTACAAATAAAAATGTGTCTAATAATGTGTATTATGATCAGGATCCTCACCGGTAGCTGCTGAATGGATGGAGCACGGAGTAGTATTTTATCCATCAGCTCTCTGAGTAGAGCAACTAGATATACCACACAGTTGGTCAGGATAGTATAGGAAGCCATGTTGAACTTCTGCAACTCCTCCACTAGCAAGGCATTGAGAGCTTCATAGTCCCTCCTGGCAGGACCAGGTGGGTCCTCTGACACCAGCGAAGGAGAGGAAGAAGTGGTGGATGATGAGGACGAGGGTGAAAAAGAGGAAGAGCGCTCCAGGCGGCTGCAGTAATCCAGCAATTTGTCATAACGTTTCTGGATGAGCTTCTGCGGGGCTGTGAACATGCCCTGCAGGGAGGAGAGGGGGGCGAGGACCAAGCGCTCCACACTGTCTTTCTGAAGGAGGAAGTCAATGAGGTAGCATAAGATGAATAGAGATTTACCATATTAGTCTGCCTATTTTCTTTATATATTCCCAATTATGTATTCTGTACATGTAAACATGTACTTTTAGTGTACCTCTGTGTTTATAAAAGATATTTTTTGTAGTGTATAAAGTATGAAATGTCTTGTTCTTAGTATGCAGCAGTGTCTCTATTTCACAACAATTTTCTCCAAGGGGAGACAGTAAAGTATGCTTTAACATTATCCTTGAATACATAACAACAAGAGAGCTGCTACAGCTTAATTTGCATGCAGACAAACAAAAGGTACTGACGTATTTCAGCTTACAGTGTTAGTTTAGCAGACATATTACTGACTTAATCTGTAATAGCAAGAACCAGGTAATGGGAAGTACTATACATCAAGAAAAAGAACTGTCCATTTGTCGAAAATGTTCTGCTTCCTGAAAACATCAATCACTTATGGCTGTCATGTTTTGATTGTAGCAGACAGAATAGAACCTTTTCATACAAAATAAGTCAGTTGCTTTTCCTCTAACAGTACACGTGCATTTGTGTCTACAGTTATCTTGTAAAGGTCATTACAGACTTTGTTTGGGGCGGTGCTAAATTGCGGCAGTGAAGGGCTGCTACACAAAGAATCTCTTGTAGGTGTAGTTATATCAGAATTGGCAACAGCGCAACCCACAGAGAGAAGAGAGTAGGATATGCTAGAAAGGTTAGAGGCATAGCGGAAAAGGATTAATAAAATGGACGGAAGACGGGCAGTTACAAGTGACAGATGACTCACAGTTGGTGGGTGAATGTCAGGTCATGTAGAAACAGGACATCAAAGCAAGGACAGGCACAACTACAGAAGATTTAGGGAGGAAAGGAAGACAGGAAAAGCTGGACAGTAAAGAAAGTCTTCCCCTGAATAAAACGAAAAACAAACATTTTTGTTGTGAAGTACAACAAAAGCCATACTTACAAAGTGCTTATAGGGGTCATTTCCATTATTGTGCAATGAGCCGTTTGTGCCATTTTTGCTTGGATCCTTAACAATGTTCTCCATGTCCTGGACATTCTGGACAGCTACAGAGACCATCTCCTACAAAAAGTACATGAAGAAAAATAAATGAAGAATGCTGATAGAATATTAACATTAAAACATAATTAAACATGCCTATTTTGCAGTAGGAAATGATTTGCTTATGTATATCTACCTGAGTGTGCTGCACATAACAGTGAACATTCTTTACCAGCTGCCTCATAGCCTTCTCCAGACTCCTGAACCGTTTCTCCTCTCTGTCAAATACTTCATCTCTCACCTGCAAAAAAGCAGTTAAAATATGCAGCTTAAATACTAGATGAGTGCCAGTTATGCTTTTACCTTACCCTAAATTTCTGCGCCTGCAAATGCCACTAACAGCAGTATAAAAGCAGCAATACTAACAAAATACCTTTAGGCCAGAAAACTGTTTTATTCACAGGTTCACAAGTTCACAGGTTTTGTGATTTTTATTCCATTCACTTTTTTTTCTTTTACAAGTTACAGTGGCTGTGGAGTAAAAAACAATGTTGCCACCATCTTTTACCTGTGGTTCAACTCCAGTGAGGATCTTGAGATAGCCTGCAAACCTGTCGCCTTTCTTACGGATGGAATGTATGTTTAACTTGTGCAGCTTGTCCCTCAGTGTGCCTTCATCTTCCACCCTCTTATACTTCATCACTGAGAACAGATGAAAACATGAGGGTCAAATTGAAAAGACTTGGAATTAGACAAAGACAACTATGAAAAATCTCACCTATGTCCTTGCGTCTCTTGAACTCATTAATGTTCACATTTATGATCTTGGCGGCAGTGAATGCCTCCTGCAGCGGCCGATAATCAGGATGGTCCTCAGGTGTGGCCTGCCACAGCTCCCCAAGCAGCAACGGGTACTTCATGATCCTCTGGACAGGTTTGATGAGCAGTGAACCCATGTCCAGCAGGTTAGGTTTTCCTCTGTGTAAATAAATAATAATATATTAAACAATGATCTGCATGAATGTTTATGGCCTTCAGAACAGAGACTTTTAAGAAAATTAAAAACAAAAACACATGACATGATCATGCTAAATCAACACAGTAATCAATCTATCATCTATACATAACTGTATATTCAGTATGTAATTCAATGTTTTTTTAAATGCCAACATAAACTTTTCATTATAGGATACTTACTCTTGGTCATAGATTTTCCTGCAATTACAAAGACAAAGGAGTGCAGTCAACATAAAAGATATTAAGCAGTAAATCAGTATCAAAGATATTAAGCAGTAAATCAGTATCAAAGATATTAAGCAGTAAATCATAACATTTGGAATACCAGGGAAGTTAAGTTTTAAATGATGTAAATATTATTTGGAGGAAATGGCTGCACTTACTTCAGAGCTAATACACATGTGGTGAAATGTTGCTTTATCTCTTCCTCTTTCTCATAGGATTTGAGTGACATGTTGGCGTCATCATGATGGTAACAGTAAATCTTATATACATCTTCTAAAGCTGCCTTCGCCTGGATGAATACCTCTCCTTCAAATGAAAGTGGGACATGAGATCTTTTGTCTAAAATTATTCAGAGAAGTGAAAGTCAAGAGAAAATTAAATCAGGGAGAAGTCAAAATGGCCTTACCTATGACAACTGCTTCTGGATCTGGGTCAGCCATGGCCTCATGTAGTCTCTGAAGGAGTGCAGCTGATACCTCACACACTGTCTCCATGTTGGTGAACAGCCGATCTATATCCACAACCTAACAGAAGGTCAGGAAGCTACTGTGTAAAATATGGGTTTGACCAACTGTGTCTAAATGAAATGATAAAATGGGACTCAAAATAATTAAAATGTCATAGATGTGATTGATGTTAAGGTCAGGGTTAGATTTGCACTGTAAAGTAAAGGTCAAGATGTATCACATAATCAAGTGGCACTTGAACGTCAACTTATTCTCAGCAGACAGACAATTTTACAAATGGAGTTTTATCTAAGAAACAGCCGTTGTTAAAAACAACAACAACAAGAGCAAAAAACATATACCTGCATGTTTCGTAGAGGCTGGACCACCTCTCTGATGCACAGGTTCAGGTCTGTGAAGTAGTCCTTTTCAGTCTGCACAAGCTCCTGAATGACCTTTGCCCTGCGGTTCATCTTCCTCAAGCGGGCCTCCTCTGGGTCCATGGCTGGAGAGGGGGGTGTGGACAGCTCATGTGGCGTCATTTTCTCTGAGAGGAAAATGTGGGCAAAATAGCATTATTATAAAATAAACAAAGATGTAAATAAACTTGGTTGTATTATTTCGATGCATTCTTATGTCAATCACAGCACCTGGCAGGCTTCATAAGTTCATCAGAGGCCGTACAAGGTCATACAAAGCTAATGATGATGTGTGGACACCTACATGTTGGTGTAATTCAAAAAACGTTTTATGTTTTTGCCAGCATTTGAAGCCATCTGCATCACATATGAATTTGCTCCGGTGGTAGTAAACACCCTGGCCCTGGTGGCTGTGTATGCTTGGAAAAACATACATCTCTTCTAACACACCCGCCTGACGCCTGAGCAGCCATCAGTATTTCACGGTGATCTAATTATTTTGACTCGAACGCCAAAAGGCCTCGCTTAACATGCCAGTCAGGCTCACCGCTCTTTTTTTATTGCTCTGCTGCCTAATCAGTCTGTGGCTGCTCTGTGCTTTGCATGGCAGGCAGGAGTGTCTGTTCAGGGAAGAGGGATGCTTCCGTGCTGCCTAATCGACACCACGCACTACTTCCTCCTCTGGGGGGGGAGGTGGAGGGAGGGAGACAGAAGGCTGTGGGGCCTGTGTCAGGTTACAGAACTAATCGTGCCGCTGATGTAATGTTACGGCGTGCTCAGGCATTCCATCTGCTCAGACTGGTAATGTGTATGCGTGTGCGTGTGTGTGTGGGGGGGTTAGCACGCAATGATAAACTCACACCTACACATGCAAGGAGACACACGCACTGACTGATTCACACAGGTGCACACGAGAGACGTACACAGTCACGCATGCACATACAAACATATGCCATCAGCTTCTAGTTATTTTACACACGTACACACACACACACACACAAACAGGGGGAAATGTGTAAGATTTGACCATAAGAAGCTCAATTTGGTCTTAGTATAGAAAATATTTCCATGACCTATACAGTGTAGTTAGATGCATCCAAGACACCATTTGCACAAGAATACTATGCATATTAGCTACTGCATGTACAACTCGCGTTTATATGTGTTCTTATTTATTTTGTGTTCACAACAGGTGCTATTTTTTAGGCAAGCAAGGAAGTAGCACTGTCAAAGAAAAAAGGTGGGGCAGCTGTGGCTTCTGCTTCCTTATCATTTCATTTTCAAAGAGTCTTTTGTCTTTATGGGAATAGGAATGTGACAAGTTGCACATTGCAGATAATGGAAAGGTACAGCACAGTACAGTGGCTGGAGCCTCATGCTGAACCTGAGTAGAACGGGTTACGTGGTTTTGGTCAGTGGACAGTACTTCCACATGAATGCAAACACTGCACAGATTGTGTTCACATGTGGCTGACCGAGCAAAGATCTGATCACATTCTGTCTACATTTACAGATTACATTTGTTTTTTCCTTAGCTACATGGACAATATGAACACCTACTGTAGTACTGTACCCTAACTTTTATAAATTAAAAAACAAAGAAATTGAAAATTTTAAGCTTTGAAGTCATTCAAAGACTGATGGGTTGGAAAGCATTGTTCATATTTTGTATCCTCTTCTTGTGTCTTGATACACAGCTCTCATTTTAAGACTTGCCATGAATGCGATTGCATTTTGTACAGTCAGTGTATGAACTGAAGTTCACATAACCTTACCAATTTTGCTTTAACCTCCTCTTAATTATCAAACACAATTTAACAGGAGAAATCCACAATGTGTCCATCTGCATTCACCTTGCCTTGTTGGTAGCCAGTAAACCTTAAAAACATGTTTGGTAAACTCTGTATAAACAGACTGGTGTAAGACTGAACATAGCTGTGCAGTTATTTTTCACCAGCAGTTATAAATTATCGTATCATTGTCTGATAGTACCACCAGAAAAAGCCTTGTCCCCTTGTACATGTCTACTGAAGCTTTGGAGTAAATCAGTTTTAAATATATTACTGTGGAATATCACGTTCATGCATTCCAGTAGAAGCATCAGACATTATTTTACTAGTGGAAATGTTATGTTAAAAAAAAAAGTATCACAGTCATGTGATACAAGAGACCCCAGAATCTCTGAAAACCTCCACCCGTGAGAAAAGTTCCCTTAATGAGTGATCAGGTGAGGTATCTTGATGGCTTGTTGGACAGAAATGTATTCTATTTTTGATGTGGTTTCAACCCTTTCACACATCATCACTTTTTACTTCAATATTTTTAGCCACAGAACAATATGAGAAATGTCTGACAGACTATTTTAAAAGCCCTTTGAAATCTTTGTGAAATTTGTCCCCATTCAAAACTGGCCTTAAAGGGATTCCTCCACACTGACACATTCACAGTGTTACAAAAAATAAAATGTTCAAAAGACCACCAAAGTGATCTCAAACTGTGCTGACTGTTCCTTTTGCCAGTATTATGTTTGCTGAGGTATAGTAGCCGGCACAGGAGTTCCCATGAAAATGGATACAGGGCTTTTCAGTGTTCAGACCATTGAAAGGGATCCAACAGCCCCCCCAACAGAGAATACAAGGCACAGTGTATCATGTATCGCCATCAAGTAAGATGACATGTTAGACTTTGTCACAGCAAAGTGCACAACTGGATTTTATCCTTGAGAATACTGAGAATATATTTTGGAAGTGTGCTAAATTTGAACAAATCATGAAGATCTATCAAAAATATTAACCTAAAGGAAAGCTGGACATTTGTCTTTAAGCATGTAAACTTGTATCACAACTAATTAAAAAGCAATGTCACAGAAGGTTTAATGCCAAAAAGTCTCAAGGTCAAGACACACACACACGCACATACGCACACACTCACACACACGCACGCACGCACGCACGCACGCGCGCACACACACACACACACACACACACAGAGAGAGAGTAAAAAAAGTCCACCCTCAAAGAGTACAAACCTACAACAAAGTAACCTGCTCCATGCATGATTAGTGAACAAATACATAGTAATACTTGGTTTATTACTATCCCGATGTGTGAGTTTTGTGCTGGTAAATCATTGTCAGAATTGTCATGTTTAGTCATATTGCTGTAAATAATTAGACATAGTGATATCACGTTGCCATGGCTCTGTGGCTCGACCAACCTGTCTGACAAGCAGATGAGATGAGATGAGTGACTCTCGAGCAGCAGCTCACATGTTTCCTCTTTTGGTGACATCATCATTCTGTCAATATTTGCAATGGTAATGCCACTGTAAATATGTAATTCTGGTTCTCAGGTGTGAGGCTCCTCACACTGGCTTCAGATTCTTCCAATCAATGATTAATCTTTTTTTTTTCTCAGTGAATAATCAATCTGCCCATTATTTTCCTTAAGTCATTATTTGGTCTGTAAAATGTCAAAATTGTCCATCAAAATTTCCCAGAGCAGAAAATCCCCACAGCTCGCCACTAAGGCGCCATCACTGGAAGAGTCACGGTTGAGTGCTTTGCTTGTGGCCACTTTGACAGAGACTGATGTAAGGGACACTCACTTTCATTTGGCTCTCCATCAAGATTTTCCAAATCAGTACAGAGGTTCAAATACCATACATTTAGTTGAGCAGCAGCTTATATGTTTCTTGTTTCAGTGAAGTCATTGTTCTGTCAATATTTAGAATGGCAACACCACTGTAAACATGCCATAAGGCTTGTCAGGTGTTAAGCTAAAGTTAAAGAGGGTGGGTGATTGATTTACTGAAAACACCTCATTGTTTTTTGACAACCCTGCCTGCCATGATGCAGGTTGGTCAAGAGAACAGAAAGTGCAAAGAAGCAGAGAGTGTCTCTATTTCAGGTAAACAGGTCAGCTGCTGCTAAGGCAAGTGTGTGTGAAAGCTAGCTTCTCAGAACAACGCCAAGCGAGAAGTAGGTTATACTTTGCTATTTTGAACAAGATGGCACGAGTCATTTTGGCATTTCATGTCTATTGTTCGCAGGAAAGGAAACCCAGGAACAAGTGGTACAGGAAAGCCTGCATACTTTGGCTAATCTTTAATGCTAACCCCCTGCTGACACAGTGAAGTCAGTCATTTTGCCTGAACTGCAGCATTCCCAGTCACTGACTGTACTCTAAGGACAGGTGAAGCCAGTTTTTCTGAAACATGAATATTTGTTAAAAGACTGTGTCAGTTGTTGTGATGAGGCAACATAAAGCTGCATCTACAGTTTTCTTTTAATAAAACATTTTTTAAAAATTATGTCTTTCCCAACTAGTTCTCACTTTCCAGACCAATCACTACAAAGTCTTTGATTAAATGTTATAATCATAATTGTAAGACCATAAGTGCCGTACATATCTATATATAATGTCCTAAATGTCCTAAAATGTCCTGTGTATAATGTCCTTTCTCACAAGTCACTGGTGTATAGGTCTTGTTTACGAGCTGGTCTGGAGCACTTCTAAAGCCACTCCTCTGAGCCTGAGTTTGGAGCACAGTTTGCATATGTGGCTTCATCCCTCTGGGAGTATCTCCGGCTCAACACATAGTAACAGGTGCCTGGTATCTGTAGAGCAGTGCATACTCCATGTGTGTATGTGTGTGTCTGTGTGTGTGTGTGTGTGTGTGTGTGTGTGTGTGTGTGTGTGTGTGTTGAATTTTTGCCCTCAAGCCGTAGATGCAGTTGATATAGTCTGTCTATAGTGGACATATTTGTCTAGAAGTTTGCTCAAGTTTGAAATGTTAAGAGTTGAGAGACTTTTCAGACTGAGAGTTGGCTCACGTGTGTGTAGATTGTTGCTATAGTTTTGACCCCTGGGGAGATCATTAGCTGACGTACCTTTAAGTTTAGCGCTGTATTCCGTCTTGTCAGACTGACTCCTCCTCACCAGCGTCCCCAGGTTGATGTCACCTTTTGCCATGTCATCAGCCACGATAGTGTCCGTCTTTCTCCTCTCCAGGTAACGCAGGAACATGGGTCGGTTCCTCCTCTTTATTACTTTCTCCTTCTCTTTTTCCTTCTCCTTCTCACTCCCGCTGGCCTCCTTGGGATCCATAGTGAGGCCGTCAGCAACCTTGTGCTTTCAGACCAGTCAAGGAGAAAAGAAGGGGGAGAGAAAGGAGCAGGAAAAGGGAGAGAAAAAGAAAGAGAGAAAGTGCCTGGGAAGTGCAACAGGTGTACTGTTCACTGTGCACTGACTGCCTGCACTGCACAGGTAATGTAGCTCCTCCCTGTGTCTACCTGTCATGAGAGCTATGTGGCCACACCTCTCCACTGCTGTGCTATGTTTCTTCCCTCTAGACGATTATTTCCATCCAGGGAGAGAACGTGCATCTCATCACTTTCCCTCAAAGGTTTGTGGACGGAGCAATGGCCACGAGCAAAACTTTTGTTTTTGTTCATACTAAAATTAAATGCCCACAAAATAAAGTGAATGCAAGCCCTCGCAAAGGCACCCACAATGTGCCTAATGTTGTCAAGAAAGTATTTATGTAAATGGCCTGGGTGCTGTAAATCACACTTGGCAATGTGTGAGTGTTTTATTCACACAGAAATGAATAAGTGATTTCCAAATCAAAGAATTGTTGTCTTCAAAGTGCTCTTTACTTGTAGGAAAAAGCAAACCACCAAAAAAAATCACATTGTATGCAACTGAGCTAATGTTAAACACAGCAAATGGATGGTCTCTGAAATAAAATAAATGAGTCAATAAAAATCTAAAACACAGAGTATGTGTTGCCACAGCTATACGCATGCATTTTACTGATGCTCTAAAAGTTTCTGTGTGTCAGGAGAAACACAAACTCATACGCACTGACAATTATAATGGGCCATTTGTGTGGGTTTCCTTTTTCTAGTAATAACTTATGAAACTGATGCAAAATGTCAAATCTAGTTAGACAGGTAAGTCAGCGACACACATGCTTACACAATGATTTCTGGTCATAGCAACCGGATACTGTGAGTCCTTGCAGGAACAATGAGTGGATGCATTTCCTCCCCATTGAAGCACAGGTAATGAGGGCTCCCATTGTGGTTTCAGATCACTGTGAAGTATGCTCATAACACACCTGTTTGACTTCTATTAGAGTAGATGCACACATATGGCTCACAACTACATGTTATCTGGTCATCAACACAAGACTGTATCTAACTTTACATTATCCACCATCTATGTGTGTTTTCAACAAAAATCTAAGAATTAGACTATTAAATGTTAAGTGATTGTCTTCCTCTCAAACAATTACAGTTAAAATGTACTAAAACATAACAGACGTCAGTGTTCACAGCATTACATAACCAAGTGGCTTTGGTAAAGCAAACCATACTGAACAATCACATACTCTCTACAAACATGCAAGTGTGTAAACAATGTTATCTCCTGTGCGCTGTCAGCATGGCAGTATTAAATGTTTTGCCCTGAGGGAGCTCATGTGACATTATGTCACCAGGGTGTGGCTATTCTTGACCTGCTCAAAGACAGAAGTGCACTCTTTTGAATGATTTTACACCTGAGAAAAAAATGTTAGGCGCTAAAATTCAGCTTCAGCTTCATTAATCTTCTGATTCTTTTCTCAAGTCATCATTTGGTCCATAAAATATCAGAAAATTAAAATCAAAACCCCAGAGCAGCAAATCCTCAGATTGCAGAAGATGTCACCAGAGAATCATTGACAGGTTTGCGTAATAACTAACTTAGAAATCATTAGTCAGGTATCAAAATTTTTGCCAATACATTTTCCATTGAACCATCCATGAAATTGACTACTTGTTTTCACTGTATTTCAGATGATGCAGATTTACAACAGACTCCGTATAATGCACTTTGAATGAAATATGTCAGTAAATCTGACAACAAAAAAAAAATTATAATAGGTTGTTGTTAGTCAAATAATTGTGACCAATTGTGCATTGTTTTCAGACAAAAATCCAACAAAAAAAATCGTAACATTTTAAAACGCTACCAGAACCAATTTTTCAAAACTTTGTTTTTGAGACAACACAATAACAAAGATAACCTTATTTTCTCAGGAAAAGTTGTTGCAGGAGCTGGATCACTGAAAAGTAAGAGGGAAAATGAAAACACACTCATGCGTGAAACTGTCCTTTAAAGCCAAAAACGTTTGGAAGAGTCATGGTTGAATGCTTTGCTTATGGGCACTTTGACAGAAACTAAAGGAAGGGACATTCACTTTCACTTGGCTGTCCACCTTGATTTTCCAGTCATTACAAGAGATTAAATACCAGACATCTAGGTTATCTGTGATCCTTCCACAATCTAGCTTCCTAACATTTAGCTACAACAGCTCAGCACTAATGTCTAACTTGCAGGTTTACGGCATGAAATCTTTTCTTGTCAACTACGAACTTCAGCTAGATTGGTCATCACTGTCCTAAAGTACCTGAGACACACAGAAGAATAGGATTTTGTGCCCTTTGGCAACAGTATCAAAGGTAAGCATAGACTCTTTAGATTTTAATAAACCAGCTTTTTATGGCTGCCCCAGTGTGTGTCATTTGTTTGAACAGAGACCAACCTACACAACATTAAAAGAGACACATCAAGGCGGCTGTGTGTTTGTTCGTAGCACAATGGATACATATGGACTTTGATCTTGTGATGTGTTGTGGAGATTTCCACCATCAAATCCATTAAATTCAAGTTGTAAAAACAAAAGTGAGGGGACATTAAAGCAAAAGTAGGGAAAACTGTATCATATAAGCTTGATGTGATCTAGCATAATTGGACAAAAGAAAAAAAAGTCACACAAAAGTCTTGCATATGTTTTCTTCCTCTTTCTTTCAATGGTAGCAGTTATATGGATTGATCAGATTCAAATCTAAACATTATCAACACTACATAAAGAGACAGATTTTTTTCTTGTTCATATTGTAGCTGTGTGACAGAAACACTGATGAGGACAAAAGGAAACTGAAGGAAAAACTTGGGGATACTTTTTTTTTTCTTTTTTTTCCTGTCAGTTACCTTATAGCATTTATGCTGCTAAAGTATGACTGAGAAGCGGAGGAGATGAGATAGGTGGCAGTAAAATAAAGCCACTACACATGGACCACATGCATGCAATGAAAAAACCATCAAGCCAACATGGAAAAAAATAAATGACTTTCAGTTACAACAATTTTGTTGTCAAATTAAAAGTACAATATTGATAACTGGAAAGCAGCTAATAGCCTGTTGAGGTGTAGTGACAAATACCTGTTACTGCTATATTCAAAATAATATGGAACAAAAATACAGGCATAAAACATATGCCACATATGTCAGCCCACAAGATGATCAGATACCAAAATGTAATGGACAGATTTCAGCATTTATCACATCACACATTCACAATTATCCAAAAAGTTACCTTCACCTATTTTGGATATACCATGAGCTCCCTCATAGCGCCACCCTCAGACAAAAAAATTCAATTTTGTACACAACATACTGGCATATCCCCATGCATATAATATTCTCTAATATTCATGTTCCTTTGACTGAGCAGCATCATTAGATTTTCCATTTGAACTTTTATTAAAATCTAACAGATTGCCATAAAAATACTTCCCAGAAGATTCAATCACCACAATAATGTTTTGTCAAAGATGATATTTCTCAGTCACTAAAACTGAACATGTTTTAAGTCATAACTATCTGTCAAATGGTCTTGTTTTTTTTTTTAAATTATTATTATTATTATAATTGGAAGGATTTACTTAACTCAGTCTGGACCCAACTGTGTCTAGACTTTTATTTTGAAAATCACTGACCGGAAGTGACGGTGTCACTCTGGCGGACTTCACGGTTCTGGATGTGGCGAACGGGAAGTAGGAACCGAGGGGAGGGGAGAAGAAGTGTCTATAATGAGACCGCTGCTGCGCTCTTCGCTCGGCTGCCTGGCGACAGTTTTCGGCGCATTTTCTGCTTCTCGAAACAAACTCGTCACACAAGCAGCAGCTGTACCTCATCGGTGTTATCTGAGAAACACGATGCACTATCAAACGGAGGAGAGAGGACGCCCCAATTCTCCTGACTACCGGATTTATTTTAGTAAGTTATAATCATCGCGAGCATGGGAGAGGCCATGTGTATGTCCCCCCCTGCATTTCACGGTATAACGGTTTAGTACCACGGTCCGGTGTCTTGACAGGTGACCACTGGTAGACCTCCACCTCAAGGTAAACGTTTGACCTCTGAGATGCACGCGCAGGGTTTTTCGTGGTGTGTGGCACAGCTACCACTTAGATTTAAAATCAGAACCCCGCCACTGTCAGTCCACGGTTTCCATTATGTTAAACTCGTTCCTAAGCAGAAAGGAAGGAAAAGATTTTTTTTTCACCTGGCCTTTCTTCCTTTTGGGCGGTCACGTGGACATATAGGACACATACACACACACACACACACACACACACACACACACACACACACACACACACACACACACCCTCTAAGGAGGAGAAAGAAAAACTGGTATTTTCCCCCAGTGGTGAAACTCAGTTATAACATATCAGATGAAGTTATTAGATCACACTTATGTATCATCAAATTAACAAACTAAACGTTGCATTCATTATTATTTAGTTTTAGTCACCTAACAGTGATAATGTTAAAGACTGGGTTACCAACAGGGGCAAAAGCAGGTGACTGCCCGGTGCCCCAGACCCACAGGGGCCCCAAAAGCCCCAGGTTTACACCATATCATTTGGGTCTACATAATTTGATTAAACACAACTGTGTTTGAAATTTGCATCACTGGAGTGCAGTGTCAGCCCTGACTAATCTTCCATCTTGTCGGCTTGTCTTGTCTTGTGGAGGGGCTTTTTGTAAAAATCGAATTTAAAACCTTAACTGTTTTAGTTCACATTTTCTATCATAGAAAATTAGGGAAACCAATAAATATTAACATTTGAGAAGCTCGTACCAATTTGTTCTTGATTAAAAATTACTGCAACGATTAATCATCATCATAAATCAATAAAATGTTTGTCAGTTGACTAATCAGTTAATCATTTCTGCTTAGGAGTAGTGGTTGGTTTCTTGGTGCCTGGAGAAATAATGAAAATGCCACACATACTGAGGGTCAGTTGTCTCCCTGCACACATACGTGAGAGGGACAGAATAATTTAATCAAACAGCTATTCTGGACTTTCCACATTCCACATGTTACTGGACTGAACTGATGAAATTCTAATAATGCGTTTGTGTGGAGTTTGTTATGCTCAAAACATTTCAGCGTTTCCAGTGATTGCATGTGGGTAGAAAATGCTTTTTAGTCCAGTGTGCATCACAAAACCACTTCAGTGAAATAGCTTCAGAGACCAGCTTTGTACCTGGGGGCCTGCTTATACCAGGCAGGGAGACTTCTAATAAAAAATGCAGTTAGTGCAACTTACTAGCTCTTTCCAGAGCTTTCAACTGCATCTTTATGATCTTCCTTAGTGGATGGAATTTGCTCAGTTGTCATGCAAATATTTCAATGTTCCAAGGTCAGAATGAGCTATCTCAGTGACAAAAAATCTGTACAAGCTCCTTCTGCTGAGGAAGACCATAAGATGTGACTGAAAGAACTGAAGAAGCTTGTAATAAGACCTTGAGTTAAGATCTTTTTTTTTTTTTGTCAATCTATTTTTTCCATGGTGAAGAACTTTCAGCCTTAACTTGAAATGTTATAGTATGAAAAAAAACAACTATTACAAAATGACTTAATGGTTTAGGACAACATCTTTTCTCTTAAGTCAAACTCTTGAGTCAAAAAAAGCCAGTGCTGTAATTGGCAAATTTTAAGATTTCTCTCTGTGAAATATTAGATTAAATACCAAAGACAGACAAATGTAGGCACTAGAAAGAATACTGACCAGAGATCAGGTCATTTCTGTATGTGGTACAGTCATTTTACTTACAGTAAACAGCCGCTTGGGATTTCATTGTGCCATTTGTTTATGTGTATAGAGGTTTTGTTTTATATTTTTACTCTTGTGGTTTTTGTTTTTCTTAGAAACCTCAGAAGGGAAATACATTTCACCATTCCATGACATTCCACTTATAGCAGAGACAGAACAGGTAAGTCTTCTGATAGTGGAGGTTTTACTTTCTGTTTGGTAAATGCTTCAGAAAATTCATTAGCGATTAAATAAATGAGTCATAGTAGCAGCTTAATTTATTCTTCTCTCAACAGGATAATGATGTGCCAGCTAAAAAACCCAGGAATAATGAGAACGAGGTACTGTCAAATTTAAGCGTTTTATCTCAGTTTTCAGCATTTCCCATACATAGGTTCTACATGGGTTCTCAGTTGTGCCAGGTCATGGTTCTCAGAGAAAGTCTGAATCTAGGGCATCCATCCATCGCTTCAGTTCTGCTTCAGAACTGAAGAACCCTCTTGGATAAGAGGCGAAACGTCTTCAAGAATCTAATAGCAGTCCAGTAGCCTTAGAGTCAGACTTTCTCGGAGATCTGCTCAGGTAGATAAAATCCCTAGTGATTTTATTTTTCATTTTGTTTCAGTTTAAGTAAATCTTACATTAGAGCGCCCTACTTCACTCTTTTCAAACTAAATAATTCTTGGACACACAGTTGGGTATGCTGCTGTAACTAAATGGGGACTAGAGGTTTAGTTAGTTTCTGCCAATAGCCTGCACATGAGGCGTTAAGGGGGCATCTGTATAGAACATAACCTGGGCTTCACTGTCCCCCTCTAAAACGCATGACTCTCTGCATGCACAGTGATCACACACCACGCTACTTACAAGTCAATTCTCAGCCTGTGGGAAACACTGGTTTTACTTTCACCCCAGCATAAACTGTATATAGTTTTCTTCTTTACCTTCAGGTGCTCTTTAACATGGTTGTGGAGGTACCTCGATGGTCAAATGCTAAAATGGAAGTAAGTATAAATACAGTGTAACCATGTTTATATATAGTTTATAGATCAGTATCTCAGCTTTTTTTTTTTTTAAATAAATCATCTGATTATTATGTTTCTACTACTTCCACCACTACTACTACTACTTCTACTTTAGTAAAGGTTGTCTCACACATTGAAATGTTTAAGTATTAGCATCATATTCAACTTTCAATCAATGATGTTCCATTATACATTTCTCCAGAGTGTATTTTGACTGGGTATTTGGTTTATAAATTATTTAGCATAGCTGTAGTATGGTACTGGCTGTGAGTAACATTGCACAACTACATGTAACTCGCCAAGAAATTTCACATACAAGTTAGCGTACCACTACCTTGAAGCTACTGTTATTTACCTAGGTATCATAGCAGTAGCCAGCATGTTAGGTTTTTAGTGAAATTAAATCATATATAAACTCACACATAAATACATAGACTTATGTACACTTTCATAATTGCTTTATTTTTCCAGATTGCAACAAAGGAACTGCTGAATCCAATCAAACAAGATGTAAAGAAAGGCAAACTGCGATATGTTGCAAACATATTTCCCCATAAAGGTTACATTTGGAACTATGGGGCACTCCCACAGGTGTGTTGATTTTGATCCTTGTCAGGATCTTTTTATTCACTCATTCATTCAGTTAGTTTAAATGTCTGTTAGAAAAATGTTTTTTTAACTGTTCCCTGGAAAAGACATGGGAGGATCCAAACCACACAGACACAGAAACGAAGTGTTGCGGTGATAATGATCCCATTGACGTTTGTGACATTGGCACCCAGGTAGGACTGTTTTAGTGCATATATGAATTACATCCTTTTAGAAGTTTTCAGCTGACTTTATTTAGACTTTTTAAAGATAACGTTTGGTATTGATCAACTACTAATTTGTACTTTGTTGGCCTGTTCAGGTGTGCTTTCCAGGTCAGGTGATCCAAGTGAAAGTGCTCGGCATCTTGGCCATGATCGATGAGGGAGAAATGGACTGGAAGGTCATCGCTATCAATGCTAAGGATCCGGATTCCAAAAACCTAAATAGTGGGTGTGATCATATCAACAGTCACCACCTAGAAAACTGCCTTATACTGATCCATTCTCTACCATGAAGAAAGTTATTACAGGAAACTCTGTTATGATGATGAAGTCATGGAAATTAGAATTTTATCTGGAATTTGCAAAACAAGACAATCAAGTACAAAGGTAAAGGCTTATAAATAGATAGAAGTGTCAGTAGGAGTAATGCAGAGCCTTTTAGGATTAGCTGCCCAACCAGTCTCCACAGCTTGTCAGATCTGCATTTGACCTATTTGTAGATCCAATACAGAAATCCGTTGAGATGGTTGGCAGCTCAGACAGTAACCACAGACTAGCTCCCTGTTGTTAAAACACAAACCTAGAATGTACCCTGTAGAGTTTTTATTGTCCACATGACTTTGTTTACATTCAGCATTACTCTTCAGAACATATTGTGTGTATCCCTAAGGCCTAACAGTCATTTTGAATGCATTTTTTATATCAGTTGTAACCTTGTCCTTATGTTGTTTTAGTTGAGCAATGCTACTTTATGGGTCCCGATTATAAATTTATTACCTGCTTAGTCATCATTGCTGCATAATTAAACACCTTCCTTCAGAAGGATTTACTGTATGTATTCAACATATTCTTATTATTATCTATATTATTGTTTTTTTGTTAAGATATATACCTAATACCAAGTGTAAGTGGAATACAGATTCATATCTAATTCATACCAAACAAGAAGTAAATCCTGGTCTATTTGTTTCTATTCTGTTGAATGTGCTTGTGTTTCCTTAGGCATAGAGGATGTCCGCAAGAGCCGACCTGGTCATTTAGAGGCCACCGTCGAATGGTTTAGGAAATATAAGGTGCCTGATGGAAAGCCTGAGAACCAATTTGGATTCAATGGACAATTCAAAGACAAGGTACGGAGACTTTTGTGATGCTACATACACAGATCAGCTAAGACAGTTGGGATACAAGAGGTTGCAGTCCACTGTGGTTTTAGCGGTTAAAACTGAATTGGCTGAAATGGATTGCTCCCTAAGAAATCCAAGTGATGTCTTCTTCTCTGATGTTCCTTGTCCTTTTTTAGGACTTTGCAGTTGAGATCATTAAGTCCACCCATGAGCACTGGAGGGCACTAGTGCAGAAGCAGACAAATAGTGGAGGGATTGAATGGTAAGTTGGAGGAGGTAAAGCCTTTGCAGTGTGTGTCTGTGTGTGTGGTGTACATATAGAATTGGCTATGTAAGTTTCATGAATACTACTGACTTTTTTTATTTTGGACAACTCTTCTTTGTTCAGCAAAAACATCTCTTGCTGTGAGAGCCCTTTGAAATGCAGCGCTGATGAGGCCAGAGAGGTGGTCCAGTTGGTGAGAATTTCCATATGCTGTTGATGATAAAAAACCAACGCTATTAGCATGTAAAACTGTACAAGCGTGAGGTTTGACATTTTTCATTTTGTGACTCCTCAGGCGCCAGCATTTGGTAGCCCACAACCTGTGTCTCCAGAGGGTAAGTAAATAACTGACTCAGTGCTAAATTTGGCTATTTGAGGTGTTATAGGGTTCAATGCTTAAACTCTTATGTCATTCTTTTCTTGTACAGTGGACAAGTGGCATTTTGTCTGAAATCCTAAAGACATTGTGGAAACCGATTAGAATTTCTATCATCCTATGAAGCTGTACCAGTATGGCCGCGGGTTTTGTATGCAGCTGGATTTCTTTTTGGTACAGACTCGTTCTCAGCTGTATAAAGTGCCACCTACATTTACCATAGTAAATACCTTAGTACTCTGTTGAAAAAGAAAAGGATTTTACAGAGTACATTGGCAATATGAACCAGTGAAGATATGTACTACTGTAATGCTGAGTAAAGAACCAGAAGCAAGATGTGTTTTCAGTTCTCAGGTTGGACTCTAGATTGATTTATTGCTGGTCACATCAATTACAGTTTAGGGGTTCATCACAAAAATATTGGTCTCCTTTCTATTAAATTCTGTTAAATTGTAAATTATGTTGTATATTTCAGTATTTTTGTGGCCATTGTCCAGGACCAGCCTTGTACTGTATAGGACTGAAAGTCATGCTAGTGTGCTCTAAATTGCCTTTAAGACTATAATCAGGTTGTACTTGCAACCACAAACACAATGTCATTTGTTTGTAACATTTAAACAGTTTCTTCTAGTTTGGATAAATAATAAATTTAAGGTGTGAACATTACAAGATCTCGTTCCCGTTTTTTCTGTACTTACACATTTAAAAGTCTAAACAGGTGGACAATAGTGCACAGAATTTAGATATTAGTATTAACTTGGAGTAACAAATCAGATCACTTTAAATAAATATAAATTTTATTAAAAAAAAACACCCACATCTCAGCAATATCAGGAATGATATAATAAACAGCTTTCAAATAAACTGAATTCAGTACATTACAATACTTACAGTATTAATACCCATGCTTAATTCCATTTTTTTTGTAGCATAGCAAACTTCAGGAGAACTAGGAAAGCCTTAAAAAATAAAATGACAGGCGCAAAGTTGCACTTTTTTTTGTAATATCTTTAGTGTCTAACTGCAAAAAAACCATGTGTGTATCAACTGCTAGCTTAACCTTTGAGCTGAGCACATGTAGTGCACTAGTTAAGCCCAGAAAGTCATTCAAGTAATGTTGACTCACTGAAACACTCTGAAGCATCTTCAAGTATGGCTATGCTTGTAACCCGCTAAATCTTAGACACCTCGGCTTTCTCATCCACAACCTGCTACTTCAGCTGGGTCCTGTACAATGAAATTCAACATTTTTGAATGTAGATTTATATTACAAAATTGGAACAGTTAAAAAAAAAACAACTTGAACTTCTAATGTTTGAGCTAACAGGATACTATAACTGTAAACATTGCTGTGACAGTGAGCGTAATATTTACAGAGGTTTCCTGGATAATCTAACCATGATAATTCTCTTAACCTGAAAGAGTCAAAAGGATATTTTAAAAAATGAAGAGAATTGCTGATAGCAGGAGCTGTGGGTCAATTTGACAGAGCAAGAAGAACCTATATCAACATCAAAGAATGAGTTGTATTCCTGCAATACAAGTTCTTGGTATGTACACTGTGACATAATTTATTTATTTTTTTAACACATTTACAATCTGCTTAAATAAAATGTTTTGCAATTCTTTATTTCATATTTTTTTCCTGAAAAAGAAATGAAGTGCTTTCAGAAAATGAATATGTTTAAGAGTGGGGTGAGTTGTTATGATAACATGACAGTCATTCCATTATATATCGCATTACTTAAATCAGATAGACAGGGAAGAAAAATCATTATACAATTGCTTAGTGGTTATAAATAAATTTAACTATACACAGGCACAAAGATGTGCAACTACGTTAATCACTGCCCTGGTCTTGCCACATATCAAAAGCAAATACATTGCTTTTTACTTAGTCAATATCATACTTTCCCTTTAACCAGCTCAGTGCATATATGTTCAAATTACTTTGATTACCACCATCTTACTAGCTAAAATATGAGTAAAGAATTTCAGGAAAGTATCTGTTTCCTCACAAAATAATTTTTGTCTGTGTGAATTAGAGTAGACAAGAATCATATTGGGATTCAGGATGCAATGGCAAGTCCCTGAATGAGAAAGTGACAAGATGAATACAGGCGATGAAGATGTACACAATTAGCTGAAAATGTCCCTGATTTTACAGTAACATCAAAGATTCAAGTTCAAGTAATACTTTCTAGCAGATTGATAAGAAAGTAAAAAATGAACTTTTATGCCTTTTGGTGGCCCAAAGTTGAACTGTTATTAACATTTTGAAAGTAACATATAAAGGAAGAAAGAAAAATATGTTATAATCATATTGCCAAACTAGTTTTGAGGTATATGACAGGTTTGTACTGTACATTATTTAAAAGCCTTCTCACTGCCCGAAGAGTCTCACATTGTATGTTTCTAGTAGGCTGAATAGCACCTTATGAAATAAACTAAGTTGAAACCCAAAGAAGCACAATGAAATGGGCTGTTAGCATTCTTTACAACACAAAATCTATAACAGTAATTCCAAAAAGGGAAATTAATTTACTGTACAAATCTCACCTGTTTATCTTACAGTTAGATAGCAATAATTAAAGACCCCACAGCAAGCCAGCTGCCCTCTGAAACTGACACCGAGCTTACCCTGTTTCATGTTCCTCAGTGTATAAAAAGCACATTTACTAAGCACAACAGACATAAAACTACATGTAGTATTCACAATCCAGGTTTGTTCAATGAACCTACAGTAAGGAACATTAAAACAGTCGCTGACAACATGGTAAACCTGGAAAAATCTAAAATAACACAAACACAGATTTTTTTTTTCTCCTCAAAATGTTTAAAATGCACCATTAGAATGGCTCAATTTACAGTATAAATGACATTGGAAAGTGAAAGAAGCACCAACTCAGTGATTTAAAAAAAAAAAAAATCTTTTTTGCATGAACTCAAAACTGTTTTATGGATTGCTCATACAACCCTCTGTTATAAATTCATCAGTTTAAGTTTTGTGATGATAGAAAACAAATTACTGTCAATGCAGTAATACAGCATAACCAGATTTTATGATTTAAACGTATTACAAAAAGTGCTCTAAGAAACACTGACTTACCAAAATCCATTATGATGCTAATGGTTTGACAGTGGGATAATAGTTTCAGTTGAAATAAGTCACTGAGTGTCACTTGTAAAGTGTGTTATGGGTATAGTGTGAAGGCATTTGAATTAAAAAAAAATTGTAATAAGCACACACTTTAGCACCGTGAATGTTGTCATTTACAAAGTCAGTGTTTTATGCCAAGATAACATTTCCAAATTTTTGTAAGAAAAATAAAGCCACCAAAAATGAAACTTTGTTTCCAGTAAAAATAGGTCCTTATGTATCAGACTAAAAAGCACCAGAGATTTTGACAGTGTGTATCTTGCAAAAGTTGCCAAACAAAAATAAATACATCCTTGGTAGGGTCAACGAGTAAAGCTTGATTGTTAAAGAAGTGAAAGACCTGATGTGAAAGGTGATTTTATATCTCATCTAATCACAGGTTCCTTTTTCTATGCAATGCTGTTGTTAACCTTACAGACAGGAAGGAGTGTTTAGATGAGGTTTGTAGTCTTTGTTTGTTATCAGTAAAGCACCTTCAATTTTCTTCATCATAAGTGTTTTCTACACAAACCGACTGTAAGGCCCTGTGACCTTGGTGAAGGCGTATGGAGATGAACTGACGTAGGTGTTTGTTGTGCACGACAATGACCCCTCCATTAATGCCTGGATAAAACGCTTGTAAGGAGGCTCCCCGGTGGTTTCTGATGACTCCGGATGCTCCCGCTTCACCCCCTTCTTGCTGCCCTTGCTAGGTGTCCCCTCACCACCATTCCTCTCTGCATCTTCCTCCTTCTCTCGAGCCTTCTCTGCCATCTTGGCTTCCCATAGTGCCAAACCATGCTTGGCCTCATTCATATTTTTGTGCTGGTAGAAGACCAAGGAGATGCGTGTTGGGTGGTTACGATCTGGATTTTTAAGCGGTGTTGTGGCATGGAGCTCCCGTTTTGCACACTCAATGAGGACTGAACCATGACTAGGTGCCACTGCTACACCACCAATATCTGGGTCCAAGAAGTTATGCTCATTGTCTGACCACATCTCGGGCTTTTGTGGTGTTGTGGGCGTCTGTGGCGTTCCAGGCTCTTGCTTAACACCAGAGCCCATGAGGCTTCCATTAGGCAGACCTAACCCTGACTGTGTCTCAGGGTTTAAACAGCCACCACTTAAGTGAGAAGAAAGCATCTGTGGGCCAGGCATGCCCATCTCTGTCTTGATTTGCATATGGAAATGATCTTGGCCTGGGGGTAAGATTTGAGGGCTTTGTGAGAGATATGGATTTGGGTATCTTCCAAACTGACTGCCCTTGCTCACAGCAGTTGTGTAGTCTAGACCTCCATGGGCTGAGGGTGCTCTTGAGAGGGGGTCCCCAAACTGAGGCTCTGAGGCTCCATTAGCACCAAAAGGGGTATAGGGTCTTATGGGGTGAACTGGCCTCATGCTGCAGGCATTGTAACCATTGACCTGTAAACCTGGTTCACTGTATCTTGGTGGATAATTGACCTTATAACGTTGGTGTACACCATACTGCTGTTCTGAGTAAATTGCTGGCCGCTGCTGTTGATACATGTCCAGGTGCTTTGGGTTCGAAGCATAGTATGGATGGTAATTGTCAAGAGGCATTCCTCCATTACATTGATAACCTGGGTATGGATGATTGGATCCATTAATGTAAGAGTTTGGTAAATGGAGTGGGGAGGGATAAGGGCTGGCTGGTGTTGGTGGCCGAGGGGGATACATGCTGCCTGGCTTGGAAGTGCTTGGAAAAGACCCAGGGTGGTTAGGGAACCTGGGGTAGCTGGCTGCATTTGCTGAGCCAGGATAAGAGGGAAGAATGCTCTGGTGCTGTTGTTGCTGTAGTTGCTGAGGATGGACCCCAAGGGGGTGTGTTGGCTGACCTGGCTGTAGGGTTGCTCCCATAGCACCTGGAATAGGTCCTAGAAAACAAAATCCCCAAAAGATGAAGGCCTAAGCAGTGGCAAAAAAAAAACAAAAAAACTCATGTGTCACTTTTGGTCAATTCATTGGTCTTGGATGTTAATTTAGTATGTTGGCAATATATCCCTATAAAGAGATAACGTTTTTAAGATACAGTTTATAAAATGTGTCAGAATAAATGTTACCCTACCTGCCATAGGAGTGTTGTGAGAGGTATTCTCGTAAGTGCCAACTTTTGACTTGGCCAGGAGGGCCTTCTCAGCCTTATCATTAGAGTTGTCTAGCATGGCATTCTTGTTGGCAGCTGCCTTCCTGGCATCCAGCTTCTTTTGTCGGCAAGACTTGGCGGGCTCTGCAAGCATGCGCACCTGGCGGCGGAAGGCACTGAGGACTTGGATGGCTCCTGACTTGATTTTCTCTTGCTGACCCTCCTCACTACCAAATTCGTCAGTGCTGGAAGTCTTATAAAGAGGCAGGACATGGAGCTGCTCATCCTCTGCTATCTTTCCAATCTCTCGGTTATCCTCCCTTGTTAATGTACATACCTGGACAAACAAGGTGAGTTAAACACCTTTTGCTGGGGATGTCACAGACATTAAATAACAAGTCTACTTTTGTTATTCAAATATCTGTTCTAAAGCCATGCTTCGATGGGGCATGAAGGCATAGCTTCATTTGCTTTTTGAGACTCAGCATCTATTACATCTTCAAACAAATATGAGATACTTAGGAAAATATATCTGTTTCTCAGGTTTTGCTTACCACAGTACTGCCACCCTGCATGTTGTGAAGGTCTCTGTGAGCATGGGCACAGAAGTCCATACAAGCAGTGACCCCAGAGAAGGGACGGCCCTCCTTGAGCCCCAGACGACAATCTGTTGCCCTGTGTTCATGTTCCACCTGTGTCCAGGCACAACAGGAGGTAAATTTGAATAAGATATTAAGAGTTTCTGGTCTCTGAACAATATATATGGAAAGTTGCCTCACTTATATGTTAGTTATGTATACATGTGTCTTATAACCACACTGATCTGAAAATCAGTTACACCTTGGAGAAACAGGACATTTTCTTTCTTTCTATATTTTTTAAATTATAATAAATAATTAAGATGTAGATTTGGACAGGCAAGCTATCAGTACACTGTCTACATATACTTACCTGATTTCCATAAGCCTCAGGTGCCAAAGTTTTATACAAGGGAGCTAATAAGGTTGCCAGATTTTGAAAGTTGCTCTCCAGTCTCTCTTCCTGAAAGACAAAAATTGGCAGTAGTAAGTTACTTTAATTTACATGTTATATTAATGTAACCACAGTGCACACTTGGACTAATATTATAAATCTACATGAAATACCTCTTTCACGTCATCTCCTAGTAGCTTGAATTTTCTTGGGATTTTGCTCCGGGCAAATTTGCAGCCATTGTAGTACATGCTCCAAGAGCAGCCAAAGGAGAAAGATGCTCCGCACGCTTCAGGATCTAACCCCTGGCATGCACAGGTCCTCCTGAAGTTTGAAGGCAAATTGTCAAAATATATCATTTTTGCCCAGGTTAATTCAGTGGTAGCCAAACTGAAGACTTTTTTGTGTGTGTGTGTATAAATATATGTGTGTGTGTGTGTGTGTGTGTGTGTGTGTGTGTATAAGTATATATATACATACAGTATATGAGTTGTTTAGTTCTGTCACTTACTCCTCATTGAGAGCACAGCGTCTCTGGGTGAGGGCTCCATGCTTTGTTAGAGTTTCACTTAGCTCGAGGTAGAGGCGGTCAGCCAGGCTGGGCAGGATGCCCTCCCAGATGAGGATTACTACAACGATGCAGGCTGTCTCACATGTGTGACCAGCACGTTCCCGCACCAGCACCAGTAGTTTTTCTTCTACGCTGGCTCGACGAATCACCTGAAATATGACAGGTAATAGAACATGTGTTTATGCCAATATCTGAGATCAGTACAAGGGCAAATGAAATACATAAGTGGTTCTCACCCATTTAGCTATGGGGCACCCCTGTGTACTTTTTCCTTCCTTGCCGGTGTATATTACTTTCTCAATCCTGAGGGCACGACCAGTTAGACCAGACCTTCAAAGCAGAATAGAGGTGTTATAGTAAATACAAGTACAACTGTATACAGCGGTTATGTAGCACAGTCCATGTTTACTGAAATTTTTCAAGAGATCAAATTTGTCATTAACCTTTTCTCCATCATCTCGCGTATACCAGCAACAGTAGGTGCTGACCCCAGGTGAGTGTAGTATGGACCTTCATCCTTCTCACTGATTTGTTCTAAACATCATAACGAAACACATTAATATTTACACACCAACTGATCAATCATGTTTCAGAACCAGCATTACGAGACTCACCAACACAGTGACAGGATGCAATGTCATATTGTGTTTTCATGGGTGTATCCAGTAAATTCTTTATAGGGGTATCCAGCAGCTTCATGGGTGAGTCCATAAAGCTTTGTAGGAGATGCTCCTTCTTAGGGGTGGAATCAGGTGGTTTTCTTAGAGCTACAGTGGCCGAGGCAGCTGCAGATGATTCCACTCCACTCAGGTCAGTGTTGGTTGACAGAACTGTGACAGGCCCAGAAGATTCCACCTTGACTTTATTTGCTGAATTGATAACAAGGGATTTCTTCTCAAATACAGGTGAAAGCTGGTACTGTCTCAGGGTTTGTTCCATTGAGGCCAAGATGCTTCCCTGCCTCTTGCTTTGTGTGCATAGGGATGGTTGATTCTCTTGCTTGACTTTCATTCCACCTATGCCTGCTTCTTGCATCTGTAATTGCTGCTCCTGCTGCTGTGAACAAGGCAGCTCAAATCTTGGTCCGTTTTCCATTTTCACAGCTCTCAGGCCATGTTTGGGGTCACTAGTGCTCTGAGGAGGATAAGGAGGGCCCTGACGCTCCTGCCTTTGTAACAGGTGCATACGTAGGGCTGCATGCCTCTGAAAGTCTCCATGGGGACTTACAGGTCCCAGAGGTAGTCGAGGTCCCCTTTGGAACTGAGTGCATGATGTCTTCAGCTGCTGTTCAGCTTTAGGATACATCTGTGTTGATACCTGTTGGTTTAACACACCTTGTGCTAAGTGAGGTTGAGACTGTGTAGAGGTCTGGGGGAAGTCTGTGTGGTTGGGCTGGTGGCAGTGGTTGTTAGGCCGCTGTGGTTGAAATTGCTTGAGGTTACTGCTGCCTGAGTTTGGTGGATACTGCCTTTGATGTTGTTGTAATTGTTGCATTTCTGTTGAATTATTGTAACTGAATGTTGTATGGTTGCTGTGCTGGATGTGTTGGTTGTTGGGTTCAGCAGAATTGTTTTTAAGAGGCTGGTTGGGTTGAAGCTGCTGTTGTCCTGGTGGAGGCTGACTCTGAGGTCTGTAATTGGGAGACTTGAGTTGCTGCTCTTCAAATTGTGGTGGGTGGGAGAGTGGGCGCTGCAGATGACAGTGCTGTGGTTCTTGTGTTGCTAAAAACCCAGGTGACAGTATATCCTGCAGGTCAGGGTCTTCACATAAGTGCTCTGTCTGCATCTGGTTGTGGTAGTGGCTGTCTGCCTGCTGATTTTGGGGGAAGTTCTGCTGCTCAGACACTTTCTGGGGTTGAGGCTGCTGCATTTGAGGTGCATTAGAATTTGATTGCTGCCACTCAGGGGCAGTGTTGTGCTGGGCTGGAGCACAGTGTGTTTGGGCTGGGAGACAGTCCTGCTGTTGCTGCTGGAAGCTGTTAGACCCCTTGTTGTCCTCTGTGAAAACTCCTTGTGTCTGGAATCTTTGCGCTGGGTTTGGCTCCAACATCTGGCCATGAACCTGGTGGTTAGCTGCCTGCTGCTCTGACTGAGGCTTAGCAGAGAAGTCGCTCCACATGTCTTGCTCTTGTGCCTGAGATGATGAGCCACTTGCTGGTTGCTGCTGAGAATGTGAAGAGTTCAGCTCTATCCAGCCTCTCTGGTGGGGAGTCGAACATGATAAGTTAGCTCTCTGCTGAGAAGCATTCTCCAGCCCATTTTCTAACCCAGCATGGTGTGGCTGCTGGAGACTGGGCCCCATAGGTCCCATTCTGTCAGCTCCATGTGGCTTCCCAGCGTTTTGTTTAAAGTTCTGTGGTTGAATTCCATAATGAATGCCCCCATCAGTGCCATGGTGCTGATGCTGACCAGACCTGGGTCCCTCACTTTGCCCCATCTTCTGTACCCCAGAGTTGGGAAAGGATCCATATCCACCTACTTCTGCTGCCTGTAGAGGAGCACTGCGCTCCATAGAAAAGTTCTGGTTAAACTCCTGGTTGGCTTTTACATATATACCTTGAGGATTTGTGTCATCTGGATAACACTGTGGGCCATTTTGATGATGTTGTGAGCCATTGGCAGTATTTGTAGGTGAGATCATACCAGGCAGCTGACCTAGAGATAGCTCCTGACCAGAGTAAGAAGGTGGCTGCTGCTGATGCTGTTGCTGCTGGTGGTCTGCTCCAAAATTGTTGGAGTATCCATTCACTACATAGCTGACAGAGTTGTAATTTTTGCCTCCTTCAGCTTTGCCAGATGCCCCAGGCTGCTGTTGCTGTAAGTCAGGCATCTGAGCTGAACTGGGCAATCCTGAGGTTAAAGAGGGGGGTTGAGCACCTTCACTGGGGAGCTTACTTGCCAGTGAACCATTGACAGCATCTAGTTGTGACCCAGATGTTTGGGGTGCAATCGACACTTGCTCAGGATAATACTGAGACAAAGTTTTCTCTAAAAGATCACCCGGAGTTCTTTCTATGGTTGAAGAGGGTGATACAGCACCGTTAGGAATCGAAACTTGTTTATTCCTCGGTAGACAGAAAATATCACCATTTGGAAAATTACAGTTCCTCTTGTCTAACTTAATCTCTGTCTGTGGGGCATTGCATTCAAATTCTGTTGCTTTTGTCAACTCAGGAAAGTTGTCCACCAGACTAGAGCTCATGTTGTCGTTTCCTTTAATCTCAGAATCTACTTTAAGTTTTTTGGCCTGGTGAACCAGTAAGGACTGCTCAGTGAGAGCATGCTTCAGCTCTCCATTCATCAGTTCTCCATTCATCATGTAGGCGTCTTGATCGAATAGCCCTTGTCCTTTAGCAGGGCTGTTGCAGTTCTCCCTGTGCCTCTTCATGGAGTTGGCACCTGTGCTGGGCTTGTAATGGTTCCAGTTTGTATCCCCAGTGATCTGTAGAGAATCTCCCTCTGAAGACTGGCCTCCATTCTGTAATTTGTGAGAGATGTTGCGAGATGAGCCAAATTGTGCCAATATCAGACTTTCTTCCGTCTCATGTCTGGCCTGTTCTGTTGCCATCTGGCCTGCTCAGAGTCCATCCACAGGGCTGCCCTCTGTCCGTCCTGCAAGGCAGAAAGTGGGAGATAAATATCTGGTTACATCATTCTTTAGGCAGAGTTATACTTTCTAATAAAGTCAAACTGTAGGTCCTGTGTAATACAAACTGCTGTGCTAATATTTCAGTGTTCACACCAAAACATTTTAAATGTGGTTGCACCCCTATCAGCTGAAGATGCTCTGGGGTCTGGTCATGCATGTACCAACAAAGTGTAGTAGTAGTATAGTGTAAAAGCAATTGTGTCTGTGATTGTGCTGAAGAACCATTCAGTCCACTTTGTAGTAAGACAAACCCACAGACACAGTTGGGTACAGTTAATATTCCTATGCCAAATAAATAGGACAAAGTTTTGCTTTTCTCACAACACCCTAAGTGAATCAAATCCATCTTCTAATCAAGTGTAGCCTATTCATTTTCTTTCTGTGTAACCCTCTATTTTATGATGCCTTATTATGATTACTGATGGCGAGTAAAATAATAGATGTCATGCAAACACCCTGCATGGTGACATTAGGCAAAAAATTATCTGTAACTACAAAGGAATACAATTATTACAATAATTAGAAGGTTTAAGAGAAACAAAAGTTAGATTTGCCAGTCTTTGGGGCACATACTGAATGTCAGCCACGCAGATGTTCTGTTGGATTGTAAAGCTACTATCTTGTGAACTGAAAACTTTTCTGATCCGAAATATTGTTACAATTGGTGGTTTGTCTCTGAAACTGCTCAAGCGTAGCCAATTATTTTCAGGAAGCCCCTCTTTTTTTACTTTTTGAATACCAATTATACTGATTTCATTACTGACAAACGGCTTATTTCAAGTCTGAATATGGCCTTGGTGAGTGGAAAGGGCTTACGCTTGGCACTCAATGTGTGTCAACTGGCAACACGATCATGTCATAGAATAAGACTGAGGACTCTGAGACACCATTCTGAATTTAACATACACAGCTTAACAAAGGGTGTCCTGAAGGTACACCATGTTTTGTGCTCACATTTTCAGTACCCAGTATTTGCACTGCATGGTGATATGTGTGTTTCCTTATGAAGACCCTTATCTTGAACTGAAAGTTGTCACTTCCTGTTATATATTGTATAAGGATAGTGATTGTAAAAATACCATAATAGCTCAAATGCTTAATGTCACTGAAACAACTGTGCTGCATGGGTGAATATTAGGAAAGTGCGATTACTGTGCTGTTTTGACACAACCTGTTTGGTTGCTCAGTTTGCTTTCATAAAAAAAACATAAGGAGGATTTTATGTACATCTTCATTGCACTTTAAACATTGATTGACAGTGGAATTCATTTTAAACAGAGGTGGAAATTCTAAGAGGAAATAGAAAAAAAAAAGGCTAGAGGAATGCTCAATTTAAAATGCACATAAACCATCCAGGGCAGAGGTGTTTAGAATACTTATTTCCACAGGTTTCATGTAACTTGCAATATAGAGTAAATTTTTAATGAAAGAGTTTTTCTGAATTTGGTTCATTAGTTATAATACTAAAAGACAGAATACATTAAACAAAACATAAGTCTAGTTGATTGAAGGCAGTAGGATGCAAGGTTAATGTCCCAGATGGTAGATGGGAGGAGGAGTTGGCTGCTTGTCAGCTGTTCAGTTGTCGTATTTTTCACCCTTAGCACATTGTAATGTCAAATATGCAAATACAATTCAGTTCTCAAGTTTGAGGCCTTTGTTATCAGGGCTAAACTCTAGCATTGTAAGCTTTGTGCAATGAAGTTATAATGAGTACAGAATCTAAACTCACCCCCACAAATGTTTCCCACACTGACTTCATCATCTGATAAAGTTCTTTCCTGGTTTTTTCAGCTCAACAAAAACGTCTGCCAAATGTCCAAAGATAAACCCCTGAATCTCAAAATAAGGGTTTGATTGCAAAATGTGTGTAAATATTTCACATGGAAATCTAAATTAGTTTTTTTCTCTTTAGTGTGAGTCAGCTGAGCATTAAATGTAGCTTTTAAAGCACAACACATTAAGTTTGCAAACACCAGTGCTATTTCTGGACTTGGAAAAAGTGCATGAAAAAGGATGTACCATAGCTGTACTGGACTGTACCGAGCTAGCTTTTAATTTTTACAACTTTGGAGCTGTAGGTGTAGTGACAAAGTAATACGAATAAGTAAAAAATGTGATGTGTGGAAAATAAGATTACTACAGAAGGTTGAGCAGCAAGCTGAGCTCATGGTTTCATTTTGCTTCCCCTGTGCTCTCTCTCTGCCAAAAGCAAATAGATTCCAGTGATTCCAGTAGAATATTGATTTCTGTCTGCCGCCCTCCATTATTAATGCATGTCACATCCGCAGCATCTGCAAAACAATTGCAGTGCGCAGGCACAAAGAGCCGCAGTCTAATCCATCATAATTATGAGCAACTCTCCTGCAGATGCTAAAGGAATGGGCAGCTGATGAGCACCAAGAGGGGATCAGATTCACTGTTAAGTGTTAAAGTAAAAGAGTTAGTGTCGGGCATTAAAGCTGGCTGACGGAGATGGAGGGAGTTCAGATGTCCTTATACAGTATATATCACAAACCTAGGTTTCAGATTAATGTGACTTCAGTTTCTCTTCCTCCTCCTCCGCCTACAGTTACATTGGTATCTTGCATACATCTCTGCCTGCTTAAGTTTGTTTACCTGTTTTTGACTCTCTTTATTGACTTAAACCATGATTTTTCATTTAGCTTGTGTTAATCAATATCAAATGCATCTATTCAGAGACACTGTGCTTGTCCCTGAGCATTATTTTCCTACATATGTTGCAGACAAGACAAGATGCATTTTCCTAACTTTAATTAGTGGTTTGTCCGCCTACATAACAGCACAACAACAACCACCTTCTACAATGCACAGTCATAGAAATTTGAAACACTTTGGAGGGTTTCAAAAGTACAACAACCTTTTTGATTATAATACAATATGAAACCCAACAGTCTGATTCCAATAGTTTGTACTGTAAAGCCACTATATCTCATTAATCAGCCATTAACAGCCTTAATTTCCTTGATTTATTTTAAAATGATGACTTAGCTGTCCATAGATAACCTCATCCAAAATATTTTACAAATGCAATAGAGATAATAACAGGATCCTAATGAATTTATGAATAGCAGCTACCTAAAAAAAATAAATAAATCAGCACAAGTCCACACTGACATAATCAGTTTGAATAATGTTAATTGATGGTGATAAGTGTCAGGGGTGTTAGATGCCTCTGGAATTACTTGGTTACATACAGCAGGCATATTATGAAGCATTCTGTCATCACACATAATTGTTCACACTACGTACCTATTAGTCAAAAGGAGGGACAGTTTCAATTTGTCTTTTTAAAACGTGGCACAGCATGGTCCAGTAAACAGCAGTATAAGAAAATATGTTCTTTTTTTCGTGGATCTCGAAGACTCAGCCAATATGTTATGCAAGGAAGTGGTTATAGCTGTAACTTTTTCTGATTTATGTTCTTAGAAATTCTAGTCAGCTATACACTCTGTGGGTACTTAAAAAGTAAATAATGTCTTTGGAGCCCCAAGAGAAGCCTTGGGTCACAACTGCCAGCTGCTATGGTCAAGTTCAGAAAAATATGCTATACAACCTTTGAAAACATAATTGGATCCAGCTTTAGATTCCCACAAAAGCCCGCCCTTTAATGTAAACCTACTATAGGCTCTCTATAGGCACTGACTGATGATTGGGGGGAAAAGGAATGAAAAAAAAAATTACTCAATATTTGAGGTACTATGGCATGTTTCATTTGGTATACTCATGCTCCATCACTGAGCCTGATTATGACATCTGGAACCAGTTAGAGCTGCTTATGATTTTGGCAAAAGAGTCTTCAAAGGACATGTTTTATCCAAAAACTGATAACCTATTTTAGAAAATGTTTGTGTACGTACAGTATTGATTTCAACCACAAAATGCACAGCCTTTTAAAGAAAAAAAAAATCATCTATTAATCATGTGTATTGTTTCACTCAATAAGGGCTATAAACAAAGGGAAGATTCAGTAATGCTTTGCAATTCGTGTAAATGTCTAGGTTAGAAAAATATCTATTTAACATTTTAAATATATATATATATATATATATATATATATATATATATATAACTAGTTTATCTCTGGGGTGACTGTAGATTGGGCTAGTTTGCAAAAGTTTCTTAGAAGGTCTTAAAATGGAGCACCTGCAGCTTTAGATGACATGAATTTTGGGTGACAGCTTCAGTCATCTTTCAGCCAAAAACGTATTTTGATCGCCTCTCAAAAAGTTTTCATTTCATAAAATACTTCAAGGCTTCAAGATACTGTGCTCTTTCAGAGACTGTACTTATTATCCGGTTCCTGTTTTTCCTTAACCACAATGTCCAACCTGGTTGAGTGGACTATGAATGGGGGAGGGGTGGGGGGGTTTGGGGGTGGGGGAATCGTGCCTCTGCAATCGTAGGTCAGTCGACCGTTTGGACCAAGACGATCAGCACAGAAAAACTGTCAGGCCAGGCTCGGCTCTGCCCAAGCAGGCAAGCTGGTCGACATAATGATCTCCTTCCTTGTGTCAATCACGCCTCCAGGACATTAGCAGCCCTTCAGACCCCCAAAGTTAGAGTGCTAAATCTCCCACTAACGAGCCAAGTTGTTACAAGGGTGTCTGGAAGCTCCCACCGTTGTCACGACAGAGAAGCCAGCTGCCTGTTAGCAGGTGGAAAAGGGAAGCAGCACACATGGCCAGCCCTCAGGTCAGTGGCTGGAGAAAAGAGTCTGAGACGTGTCTTTTCATCTGTGTTGGGCGAAGAGTGGGCATCTTGCATCTCAAACATTAACTTTTTTTAGAAAAACTGCCTTGTTCGGTTAATGAAAATTCATTTTTGCCACTATCCTATGCATCTTGAAAAATTTGAAAGGTTGTCATAAAACAGAAGAGAAATATCTAACCTCAACAAAATAGGAAATGTAACTGAAAGCATAAGCTGTTAGCACATGACTTAAATAGAGCTATTATCCATCTGCCATTGAACAGAGTCTGTGGAAGATACCATGTATGTTTCTGCATGTATATCATTAAAAAGGTTACCTACTTAAAATGATTTAGTTCCAGTCCAAAAAAAACTTTAATTTCCCTTGTGTAATGTCTTTCAAGGATGGTCTGTTTTCGTAATGAAATACAAATCAAGGGTCAAGGACTGTAGTCTAACAACTCAAACAAAATGACTACTAAAACTATAAAACAGACAAGTTTGGACCATAAACACTGTCTGCAAGTCTGCAAGTTATATTGAGACAGAACTGGAACCTGAAGATGAAAAGTCTCATGAGCTGCCCAGGCAACAAGTTGCAGAACTAATCTCCTTTTTGCTGCTGTCAGACACAGACAGATGTAAAATGCCACAGCGGGATACCACCACCAGCATTGTAATCAGAAGTGACACAGAGCCTCTTTATGATTATGTCAAAGTTATTAAAGTTGAAATGTGTTATTCTGACAAATGACTATGCAAAAACCGTGTGGGAGTTGTGAAATGTGCATGGCTCCATTGGATAAATGGCAAACAGTCTTTGCATCCAGAAGGCATCTTTATTCATACAAGGTGACGACAGGATGTCCTCTTCTGTGGGAAATCTGCTAACTTTAAAATGTGCTGTTTGGATTAGCATTGGTTTCTGATTATGAGCAGCCACACTCTGAATTTAGTGTAGAAAGCAGTGCATAGTGTTACATCTTAATTGAATAATCTCAATGTAATTTCTTCTTGAACATTAACTAAAAACACTAAAATACTAAATAATAAAGAACCAGCTGCACTGAGTTATGTCCCATTTATCATTAACATATACGGTCAAGCACACAACTGGGACAAATTAGGAAATTAGAAACTCATGTTGCTTTGTTTTGTTTTTTCAGTGAACTCTAAACTCACTATGGGAACATCACTTTAACTCAGCTTGGTTTGCAAAAAGGAGTAAACTAATGCTCCCACCTTTTTTGTCTTCTGTCATACATAAGGCATCCAATCCCTGAAAACGTAACAATGAGATAAGGGGTGAATACCACTTCTCGACCCCATGTGACTACTCCTTTGTTTTGTCTGCAGTTTGTAAATGAGTAACTAAGTCAAGAGGTGAACACTGGTGCTAAGCTGCTCTCAGTGCAGCTCCATTCCTATGGGACACTCCAGGGTTTAGAAAGGACCGAGTGGAGCCAAGCAGCTTGTCACAGTTGGATACACCCACACTGACAACAAAAAAAAATCTTTGCAAACCCAGAACAAAGCCAGAGATCCCAGCTGAGTGTGTGCGCGCCTGTATGCATACAAACATACAAACACTCACACCAATTACACAATGTTGTAAGTCCAACTTTATGGACTGTGCTTGCTTTAAGATATTTGGAGCACTGGCTGCATTTTCTTCATTATTTATTAGATTCACAGTGAGATCTATTTTTGCTCCGGAAGTAGAGCACTAAACTAAACCAGAGGCACGGCGTTGCAGTGACTTTAGTGGGGATGCCTGGTGGAGGTTAAAATGCTTTGATCTATTTTGGTTTTCTTTCTAGTAGCTAATGTCCACTAGGGAAATGAGCACTCTGTTACAGTTGGTGATATAACTCAACTTGCTTGGCTTGAACTGGATTCCCAACAAAGCTTCCTTTCCCTCCAGATGTCAGTTTCTTTGTCTCTATATGCTGTTGTTTGGTTTCCCTCTCTCTCCCACAGCCTCACCTACAGTTCTCTGCCCTGTAATTACACTTCAGGTTCCTCTGTACTTCTATCTGCCATTTATCTACTTCCCTCCTGTGCAGTCTATCATCAAGTCTGTGCAGTTATGAACCTGGCTGCTAAGTGCTCTTGTAGAAATCTAGACAGTCATTGCCCGTAGTTACTGCCTATGCAGCTATGTATTTGTTGGGATTTATAGATGGTCAGTTGCTTTAGTACTTTGAAGCCTGGGGGCAAGGATGGACTCTTGGACACAGTGTGATCAGTGTTGTAAAACAATGGACACAGTTTGCACAAGAGTCATTTAAGGGCAGCGGTTAATGCACATGACAGTAGAGCCTTATTTTAACAATGAGATGTCTTGTTCTTAATATGGCTTTGCTTAGCCAAATGCAAGACTATACAACATGTTTCAGTTTGCCCATTGATTTGCTAAAATATTGTTTTTATCCACAATAGAATGTAAAAAAAAAAGAGCTGCAAATCTGTTATTATGGATATTTATCACTAACTCCTATAGCAGCATGAGGCTTTGTCTTTACAACAGTAATGTAACAAAGTTTAATACACTGGTCTCAAACTGTGTTTTTGTTATTCTCAGAGAGCGCCAGTGAAATATGAGAGCTGCCATGGTAGATGGGGTCTATTTGGCGTGACTTGGCAGCCGTATGTGACATTCACCACTAACGACAGCTGCTGGGAGACTCAGGTCTCTGCACTTTCAGGTTGAGATCTAGGCAGCTGGGCTAAAGAGCCCTGCTGTTGAAGAGAGCAAGAAGGGGAGCCCTGTAAATCAAACACACCCTTGCCAAGCCACACCGCTGTTTTGCAGAATAATCACAAGAATAAGCCATAATCTCAAGTGCACATTTCCTTTTCTTTGCTGAAACAGGCCCATTTGCATTTTCCTGTTTAAAAGATAAGAACATGGAGCATGCATCCAGTCCAAAGACTATAAATTTTCAGAGCACTTAGTAATGGTAAAAGCCATGTGCCTTATGAACTGGGTCACTCAATACGAATATTCATCGTAAAATCACTTGACTGAATTTTAATAACTTTAACAAACAGTAACTTCACTACTATAACTCAACACTAAGCCAAAATAACTACAACTTTAAAACATGTAACTTTCATATGGCTAAGCTTTTCAGCAGACAGTGTTAACAGTTAATCATCACCTTGTCCAATATTAATAGTAAATAGCCACTATCACTTACTACTCTTGGTCACTTTCCTAGTTTCTGAACCACTGTGCATTATTTAAAAAAAAAAAAAAAAAAAAAAAAAAAAGATCGTTTTGGTAATGTACTGATGCAAAGTGAAATCCTGTCTTGATATTTGTTTCATGTAACTCAGACTTTAATTTGATTCTATATGAAAGTATCAATACATAATGAAAAGACATTCACTGGGAAGAATTAAATTTTAGAGATGAACCAACCTCACATCTGATTCAAACAAACATAAAGACAAATCATGATATGGAAAAGGAAATTTGAGTAAAGCCAAATCCTTGTTTGCAACAGCAATTTAGGTACTACTGTAATGGCAGTACATGCTGACAGACTGGAGTTAGACAGTTCAGACTGCATGCAGCACAGTTGCGAGTGAAACCTCATCCTTAGCAACCCCTACCAGTCTAATTAGGTCAGATGACTTGTATTCTACAGTGTTTTAAATCCCTCCTGTAAATATAGAGCTGGACCTGCTGCTCTGTAAACCTCATGACCTCTGACAACATTTTCACAACTCTGCATTCCAGCTGGCTACGTAAACAAAAGAAAGAAAAAAAAAACAGAAAGCATTTTTTTTTTCAGTTTCAGGATCATTTTTAAATCTAAGTCTGAATTGCTGTTGTTGTCACTGTGATCGCAGCACAAACTCATACTTACTACTCCTTCAAACTAAGTGTGATATGTCCAGTTTTTGATGCCATTCCACAAAACAGCCTGAAATAGCTCTCTCGACAAAGTCGAGAAGAGTCTTCAGCAAACACATTTGATGTTTGGCAGCATTCCGTTATTCCATCCGTGTAGACCTTTTGAATTATGACAGTTAATGACATATGGCTGGCATATGAATGGAGGGGGGGGTTCACTCTACTGGAGAGAGTTTGGGGGAAAAGTGAAGGGGGTGGACTGGAAAGTCTGGAAGGTCACAACATACCAAGTCATAAAGCACAATGTGAAGTAAAGTGTTCGTAGCATGTGTTGTTACTGACGGTCAAATGCTCGTTAGGCATGGTGGGACAGATGTTCCTTCATGTTCTGCATCTCACGTAATCTCGCAGTCAGGCACCTAACACTTGTGATTTATGTCACATGGCACGCTCATGCAGTGTGTACAATGCGTCTCACATGGTTGCTTGTGCTCCCTCTCCTTTTTTATCAGTCTGAACATATGACACCCTCCACCCTGCCTAAGAAACAGAAGCCCCCTGTGTCTGCAGTCATTTCTATAATCCTCCAGGTTTACATGCTAGGCAGATCTTTGCAACATTTTCTTTGTGCTTTGATCTTGTTGCAGTTCTGTTATATGAAGAACCTTAGTAACATGAAGCCTTTGCTTCCTGATAGCACTCCAGCCAGCATGGACAGAGGAAATATCTAAACAAATTAAACATGAAAGTGAAGTCCAGAACAAAAAGACGAGATAAAAGTGGACCACACACACACTGGTCAGAGCTCAGTGCCATCTTTCCATTTCCTCATTTGTCAGATCAGAGAGACATGTCTTTTTCTTTTCCCTTAAAGGAATAGTTTGACACTTTGGGAAATATACTTGTTTGCTTACATGATGAGCGTCACATGAGAACAATGCCCCTCTCATGCCTGTACCCCAAATATAAAGCTGCTCCAGGAAGTTACTGCTCCTAGCCAAGTAATAGTTCAGGACCTTCTACAAAACCACAGCTTGCCATTTTTACAGTTTGATTTGTGTATTGACTAAACAAGTAAGATATATTTATTTGTGAGCTTTAGAGTAACTGAGAAGCTTGATACCTTTTGTTACTTTTGAACTAAGCCAGGCTAATAATTTAGCTATTGTGCTAAGCTAAGATAAGCTAAGCTAAGCTAAGTGGCTGCTGGCTGTAGCTTCATGTTTGCTGTACAGACGAGAGGGTGGTATCGATCTTCTCATCTAACTCTTACCACAAAGCAAAATCTGAGATGTGAAATCTGAACTGAAATGTTAAGGTGCAGCTCTGTTTTAGACCATGGTTGTGCACCAACTTATTGATATACAAATAGCTTTAGTTGTCCCTAACTAAAGGTTGGTCTATCTCATATTTGGGGCACATGCAGCTTCTGTTTTACATTAAGATGTGGTCATCTTCTGTTTCAGTTACTGATGCAGATGCAGATACATGTGTAGGTTATTACCAGGAATGCAGAAGCTTGAGTATGTGTGTTAGTGCTGTGACTCATGTTGGTTCCATGAGTAACAGCAAAGTTTGCTGCATGAGGAACTTTACTGTGCACTGTTACACCCTCAGGTCTAGTTGTTATGTCAGGTAGAGCCTTGCAGTTTCCTGTTGATTGAGATTGTGACCTAATCACCATCAAAATCAGTCAAGATCTGCAGGTAAATCAGTTTCCTGAAAAATTGAATCCTGACAAACAAGTTACTCACTCTTTCAAGTAAAAAGCACATGAAAATTTCCTTACCTTTCAACTGGAGGCACTGTATCTGTAATTTTTACATCACCTAGCATCATTTCTTATATTTTCAAGGCCTTTTCTAAAGTGTTGTTGGATTTTCAGTGACACATGCACACAAATACATGTAAATGCTATTCGGCATCTCGATTTTTGTCTTTGAATCCAAAGACAAGATTAACAGAGAAACACATAGGACGTACACTTCTGTTTGTAATTTCTTCCCTAGAGAGCCTCTTCCCCCTCCAGAAAAGAAAAAGGGATCTGTACAATCTACATTGTTCTTTATGTCTAATGCAAGACAGATGTGGCTGAGTTGTGGAGATCTCCTCTCCAGTCTTTATGCTTCCACAGGCTTGTGTCTTTGCCTTCTTTTATTGTATTATTATTATATCTTTCAACTAACCGTAGCAAATTGAGCAAATTCATTTTTTTTTTATATTAATTAAAGCAAAGCTGAAAAAGTCAAAGGGAGATACAAGCAAAACAAGACACAATAGTAAGAAGTGCTGAGCTTATTTGGTCAACTGATAGACCTGCCTCAAGTTAAAAAAGATAGGAGGCACAGGAGAGATTATCTGGCACGATAATAATAAGCCATATCCAAATGCTCAGAGCCATAATTAAGATCAGTGTCAACACTAAACCAAGATGTTTGATTAACATGTACAGGGTTCAGTGGGCTTTGTCTGTTTGGAGCTCAGGAAGCAGTGGGCAAGACATGAAATATATTTACTCATAAACAGCCAGAAGGTTCTCTTCCGAGGTAGATAGAAGTCAGTGATTTGTGGCAACATTTCAAGGACCCAAGGACATAACTGGTTTTGTCGAGTCTAGTCTTCATGAGCAAGGTTGAACCGGCTGAACTACTGACAGTTGTTACATGACACAGTCCATTTTGTGGATCCAGAGCCCTGAGACTAATGGACAAATCCTTCAGAACATTTGTCTTGAGATTATTAAATTAGATTAAGAAGTTTAATGTACTGATTTAGAATTAGTATATAAGCATTTATTATATAGTTATAGTTTGAAGATATGTTGTTGTTGTTGTCTTGTTTTTGTCCTTTAAGATTTGAGAGACAGCTTCAGAATGTGAAGGAGGTTTGAGCATCATATTAATGTAAGAGATAAAGGTAAGACATGACAAGGTTTTCTAGATGACATTGGTATGAATAATTTCACAGCTTTTGTTGTAGGGGATAAACCCCACCTCTGTACATTTCTGACACAACTTGTTTGGCAGGTATTCTGGGAAAACTGTACAATCACACGCGAAACATCATGCTGGCATGTGCTACTTCTACTCTTGGTCTACTCAAATCAGTCTCATCTGTTCAGCATTTTAACTTAAATTTCTCTGAGACTTCTGCTTAAAAACGTAATGAAAGACCAGACAGTAATGTATGTCTTTAACTTTTTGACTACAACACAGAAATATGAACATTTGACTAATACTGAAACTGCCCAAACAACTGCTGATAATAGACCACAGTTTCATAGATCATATCTAGCAACCATCAGCCTTTCCTCTAAATAAAAAACATGTTAGAAAAACAGAGACATTTCCATTTATGTCAGCGTAAAATGTTTCCCAGAAGAGGTCAATCCTGATAGTAGGTAGCAGTTGAACATTAGCCCAGATCTGACTTCATAAACCTGTTAGTCTTGGATTTTTCCCGTTTGATCAGCACAACCTGAGAACAAACGCTGCCTAGCTTGGAAGCACCCTGTGCAACGTTTACACACTAAGTCTAAACCTTTTTCTGTGCCTTCAAGCTGCATCACATGGAGACTCTAATTAAGAAATGGGCTTCTAAGCGTATAAGCCCACTATCCTGCCCTCCAACCCCTCACAGTTCTGCACAGTCCTTCCAAGATGCCTGTCTCTTTTGCCCTCCGAACCTTTGTCTATGCAACAGTCAATATATCTGACTAACTTGATGAACTGTGCACAGAGCAAAGTTAATTTCTTTCAGAGTACATGATAGCCATGGCGACCATCTTATGAGCGCTCCAAAGCCCATCTGGTCTAAACATTACCCCAGCACGGCTGACTGCAGAGTAGGCTGCTTTGCCGTGGTGTGCACATGTGCTTTATGCATTGATCCTGGCAGTAAATCAATAGTGCCACATATTCAGAAACCTACATTTGCACTTATGCAGATCAACACCTTTAAAATTGCATTTTAGAAAACCTGAAATAGTACATTTGTAGTGCAGTTTTTTCTTAAGGTTGCACTATTTAAATTGTAAGATAATCTGCCCCTTGTGTTGTCTTGAGCTACTGCATTTTATTTTTAGAGCCTTACCAAGAAAGACATTGCTCTCAGCTGAAATAGTAATGAAAGAAACACTTTCTATTAGCTATTTCCTCTTCATTCATTTTCCCATCCATTACAATCTGGCATGAGATAGAAAGCTCAAACACACAGCCAAGTGATGTACAAATGCTGATTCCCATGTTTCTTCAATTCGCCCTACAGCCTGCAAGTCTTGGCATGTGATTAGCACACAGGCACATTTATTTAGCAAATAATTCCTTTCTGTTTGCATGATCCAAATCCAAACCAGCTTCCAATTAAACAGGAAGCGGAGGTGAACAGTAAACAGAGCAAAGGGAAACATTATTGTAGGAGGGAAATTAAAACATGGCACACAACATGGCAGTGAAGGAATTCTAAATGGGCTTGACACCAGGGCAGATTTCAGTTTCATGGAAGACTGAGCTACATATATGGGGTTCACCATGAACAAAAAGGAAGGCAAGTTTAGCCATTTCTACTGTCTTTCTTCTTCTGTTCCTCAAATGTGAAACCAGAAATACATTGTAGTAGTGCCTAGAATAATTCTGATTTAGAAAATTTTGCTATGTCCTCTTTTGTCATCTGGAAAGTGAATGTAGTGATATTCTTTCCCTTCATTGGTTTCTAAGCAGCCTGACCTAAGCCACTGTTGCTAAGCGCCCCTTTTCCCTCCACTGAGTGAGAGGCACGTGACTCTCATTGAATAGAAATCACAAATCCTTCTGAGTGAGGGATATTTTCTGTGATTCATGGCTTCAGTTTAAGGATGTAGAAACCTTTCACCGCATTTCTCGCACCTCAGCAATTCATCAGCAAGTACTTAACACAATGAGTTCTTAAACATGATCCTTGTATTGTCTCAGTGTTCCCTTAAAGACAGTCAGTCATGTTCTGCCATGTTAATTGGTGTTTTTCTGCATAGAAAACTGTATTTGTTTACGATTGTTATGTTGGTAGTGAAGCTAGTATAGCAATTGGATGAATGGAAATTGTGCATGAATGCTGCAAGATTATCCCATCCAGGAGTCTCTATCCATTCATACCCAGAGCTAAAATCAGACTTTGAAACTTTCCCAATACAAATACATATATGGGCGCAAAACCAGACTGATTGTCATTGAGCAGTCCAGCTTGGAAAGACACCAGCTGCTGCACTCGAACATTCCACTTAGGAAACCTAATATTGAGGCTGAGCCGCTTGAAGCCCTCAGAAATAGGTAGTGATGTCATTCAAAACCTTTGGTAGGGTTACGCTTCTAAATGACATTCAGGACCAGCTGTCTGTCTTTGTGGTTCTTGTGTAGACAACAGGGGGCCATGGGGCCTAACCTTTTCAATGACAGCTCGTAGCAGCAAAACCATCCATATCTGACAGCCATTTTAGAGGACGGCAAACAGCCATCAGAAGCAGTTGTTTGGATCACCATGAACCCCTTTAAGATTGTGCTATTATGACAAAGCTTTGCATATGATGTGACAGGGGCATTAGCTATAGAAAGCTTTTCAGATATTGATCTAGATTTGCCTTTTTTTTTTCTTTGCCAGAAGATGAATTCGGACAAGCTATATTGTCCTAAAAGCAAGCTTTATTTTTACAATGAACCTCTCAGGATTAAAGCTCTTGAAAAGCTTCCTCATTGTCACACATTTAATTTAACTGGAACTGACTGACCTCTTGACATTAGAATCTTGCTAAGGGTCAGATACTAGCATGAGGTCACTTTTCAAGATTTGTCAGGCATATCGATGGCCTGTGTGCAAGTTTGCTACTTCATCACACGTTGTTAAGCCTTCTGTTCTCGGCTGGTAAGGACTGAAACACCAACATTTTTGTCTGCAAATGTTCAACTTATATATAAATATAAATAAATAACTTTCTAACCGTCCCTCTCTAGAGCTATAGCTTAATTTCACTTACATTCAAAAAAGATTAGTTTTACTTCTAGAAACAGCAAAGGTTCCCCAAGTTCTTCTCAAACCAAGTTTTCTCAAAAATTCAGTAATTCATGTAAAGCAGTCCAACATGATGGAAAGTGTCACTATGGACTCAGATGTGCCTATGCCACATTTAGGTGTTTGAATGTACTATATGCACTGAGATGTTTGATGACAATACCCATGAAACTTTACAAATATTGTAATTTTGTTTTCATACGCCAAAGCTGGAACTGTAAAAGGAGTTTATGAAATTATCTGATTTGACAGAAAGGTTTATAGCCAAGTTTGTTCTCCTGATTTGCCACTGTTGACGCCTTCACCTTTGCCGGAGCTATCCGCTATCAAAGTGGCATCAACATAAGAAAAGGCCTGCTCTCAGTCTCGCCACATTCTTGAGCACAAGCGCCGTTGTGACTCTTAATTTCTTTTTTTTTTTAATTCTTAACTTCTCGGAGCGGAACCGGCGAAAACAGCATTCAAGCAGATTGTCCAAGCGTAGGAGGAGCGGCCCGGCGAGAAGCGGGAAGAGATGCTATTCGCTTTGGGGCGGTTACGTAACATCTCACTCGCCTCTCTCTCTGCGGAATGCCAGGATAGTGTTTGTAAACAGAGCGGCCATGTGTGTGTGCTCACGTGGAGGAAGCTTTTGAGTCGCTGCCCTCGCTGTCTCACCCCTGAGGTAAACCCTGACATCGATACATGCTCACAGGGCCAGCAACACTCCCTCCAGCCCTGTGCCACTCAATCAGAGCCTTATCACTTACACTCCATAATTACGCCTCTGTCGGTTAACAACGCACAGCCTCGTGGAAAAAGAACGCTACAAATCATATTTAGGATTCACAGTGTGTCTGGTGTGGTAATTACTGATAACATTTTTGTCTCTTAGACTCATAAAAGCATTATTACTATTGCACATTTCCAGCAATGACCAATAAAACTGCTCCCAAGCCATAATTACATCAAAGTCTCTTTAACAAGGTAGGGCCTTCATGGGACTGAAAGCCAAGTTTCTTGTTGGGGTTTTGGGTGGATCTGGTTTGGCAATTACTGATAACTGACATATTTTTGGTGATATGGCTGGTTATTTTCAGAGAAGACAAGCACGTAACTCTCCCAAACCCACAATAGTTTGTGTGATTCACAGGTCAAAAGACCGTTTGGTACATTCAACAGGCTTCAGAGCTGATCAGTACATAGAGCATGGACAACCGCGCAGTTCATCGTAAAACTCATGCAAATATCATGATGAGTAAAATGACAAATTGCATGCTTTGAAACCTTCTCTATCAAAACTCCACAGGGATGACTGAGGCTAGCACCATTCAACCTCATCCAGTAAATCCCCATGTTTTTTGCACATTTTCCAGTGCTTTTAGTTTGCAGCCTGGCTTTCATTAACAAGAAAATTTACACAGCTGTGCATTACTGATGGCAAATTCTGTGAAAAAGTCTAAAAATGTGTGTTACACACTGACAACATTATCATGCTCAGATTCCATTGCAGAAACACCTGATTGTGGTTTGCTGCTTCTCCCTTGCTCTCTATAGAAACACAACCAACCCCCAATAGCAGACAAGAGGGAAATCAATACTGTAGAAATCAATACAACACTCAGTATTTCGCCATTTTGTCTCAGGAAAGCAGTCTAGCTATTTCCAGCCAGCCAGCAGGTAGTGAAATCTAAAATGTCTAGCCTGCCACTAGGCCTGTTTCTCTGTCATTTGTGTCACAGCCCCTGGCTGGAAATATGATGCGTGGGCTGGACAGAGAAAGGTCAGAGATCAGGGCTTGGGTAAGGGCTTGGGTATTGTAAGTGGACAGCATTGTTGTAGAACACTATGGCAACTAGACATTCTTCCCAAAGGTGATATTGTCTTTCCCCTGGGAGTGACATAAAGGGGACTTACGGCCATGACGAAGGAGCAATCCAACCGCACGGCTTTATCTGTAGGTGTGGATAGATGAGAGAAGCTATGTGCAGGTGATTGATCTATCTGGCCCTTCCCCCACTGAGCCCTCTATAGGCCCATTAATGCTCTGGTGCCTTTTCAGCTGCTGACGTAACAGCAGCCATGCAGAGTCTCATGAAAACACCTCCAGTAAGACTGTGTGTTTTTATTTTTTTATTTTATAATGTGGAGTTATTATGCAGGTCAGGATTAGCATTTGTAAATCCTGCATACAGTGCCACTGAACACAAGGGGGAACACACATTGTACATTATTACAACCATTAATAATGTGCTTTCATTAGTATGCAATCCATCCAAACTGTGCAGCAGATGGAATAGAGTTGAATGTGATGTTGTTAAAGACTTAAAAAATAAATCAAGAAATCAACTCGATACACAAGATACAGAATAGCCTTGTTGTGGGCTAATTTGAGCTGTTCAAAAAACAGTTTTACAAATTTTATTTCTAAGGTTAAGTAAATAAAAACAAAAGGAAAAATCCAGCTGGGATCACCTAATCTGGTTGCTCACATGAACCATTATCTGCAGTGTCTTAACATTATGAATGGGGCTATGGGATCACCATAAATGCACATGCCTGTACATGTACGTGCACACACACACAGAAAAGTGGATCATGTAGCCACAACATACTTTATGAATACTATGGAGAACACCAGTGCTTAAACTCTTGTGTTGACACTACAGAGTCAATGACCATGCTTGCCATATCAAAACACTGTCATGCCCTTGCGTCAGAGGGGCACGCCGCCATTGTTGGTTTGAAAGTTTCCTGACAGTTCACTAGGAGTAAAAATGGGATTCTCTTCCTTTACAAGCAGATACTGTGTGTGTCTGAGTATGTTGTGTAGTGGCTACATGCTCTGCAGGCAACCATGGAAATGAAGCATTTAAACATTTTTTTAATAAATGCTTAATTCAAAAGTGGAAAGAGAACATTTGGCTGTTAGAGGACAATGTTCCTCTTTTTTGTCATCTGTTCACATGAAAGCTTGGTGATCATTTGGCAATCACCTGACTTTATTTTGACTTCACTGCCCCTTCACCCTTTTGTTCTTGTATCCATGCATTTCACACTGTAAATGGTATATTCAATGTGCACTTAAAGTTCCAGTAAACTTCAGCACTGACTCAAAGTACTGCTGAGGGCCTACATTGCTCCTGCAGACAGCCTGTTGTGCTAAAATGCCCATTTAAAGGTCAGTCATTATTCTCCACCTTCCAAGCATGCCTTTACTTTGCTTTTTACCTGGGGCCATGCTGTAGCTTCATTATGACTGTAGTCACTAGAATACACAAACCCAATACACAAACCTGAGGGAGATCTGTTATATTCTAATGGGCCATTCAGATGTTAATCTTGAAGAAGCTGTTAGTGAATTTAGGGGAAAAAACTAACAACAAATTAGCTCTTTGATAACTGAGATGAGACCTGATATCCCATAACAAATCTAGGTTTGAGACGTCTACTGCTGGTAAGTATCTCACTGCTATCACTCTATTATTGTACTTTATTTATCTATCTATTTCTCTCTGTTAGATTTTTCAAAACATGATTATACATCCCACAGAGACACACATTTCTCTTTGTGTTGTCAATAATGTATTGGTCAATAACTCTGTTTCCAAAAGAACACACCAGTCTGGTTGTTGTAACCTTTAACTGCTTATACTGCATTAAAACATACAATCCTGTCAAGTTACTATTGGTTTAAGTTGAGTCAATTAATAACATGTTTGTTGCTGTTCTCAATCCCTTGTTTAGCCTCTAGTTAAAAAAAAAAAAAAAAACAGAAGAACAGAAGAAAAGAAAAACCTGCTCCAGAATTACCATTCTTGTTCCCCCAGTTAATGGTGCGGTAGGATTGAGTTTCAGTTGCTTCAGAGCTTTCTGACCTTGTCTGCCTTCAACTACACTCTGCCACCACAATTCTCTTCTCTTGTGCTTCTCCCTGGGATTTGCCTATTGTGTCTTCTTGTCATTCAGTGGTGAAAGCAATGAAAGGTGATTCACAGAGATACTCAAAGCCAGAAGGTATTCCACTGCTGTGCAGACACTAAGCACTTACTGCTGGACATGTCCAGGTTGGACTTTTACTCTTCTACATACAGTCTCCCTCCTGAACTACACAAGCAAACACATACACGGATATGCAAATAAGTAGCCCCAGAGGGTAATACTATGTACATCTAAACATATTTAATGAAAAGTACCATCTTTCTGTAATTGCCATTAATTACACATAAATGCAAAAAATGTGTTTCCCCTCTTAAAACAAATGCACTCATACAATAACACACATATTACACACTCAACCACACCTTTAAGAAAATGTGCCTAACAGAAAAAGTAAGGTTGAAATGTTAAGCACAGAAAGAGAGCATTACACAGGCATTTACATTATGCCTAAAGAAAAACTCCTGAACAAGCAGTCATAAGTACACCATTTTCTATGATGCATTCAAAAGCAGTAAGAATGTTGAGTGATCACATAGGAAAACAGAGGAGGTGTCTTTCAATTTCAGCTGGCAAAAAAAGAAAGAAAATCGTCAGCCATGTTGGAGTAGCTTTATCTAATATCCCCTCCTTATTATGTTGGCTCTTGCTTTTACCGTGAGGGACATTTGCTACACCTCGCCTGATACAAAAACCACCAAAAATACACCCAAGGTTAAAGGGGAATAAGGATAAGAAGGGTATTAACCCACTGAGCAAATTCTCACCTCTGTTTTACGTCCCTCCACTTTGTAGAAATTCCAACAAACCGTCTGGATCTCCTCTTTAACAAATCCTAAAGGGCAGCCATCTTGCCTCCTTCTGTTCTTCTATGAAACAGACTATCCTCCACATCAATATTCATGGAAACCACTCTGACGTCGGCTCTCATCATCAGGAGAAGCCCGGGTGTCGCTGTTTGCCGGCTTGAGAAGCACACTCATATGTGACTCTAGTGTAAGGCAGCAGAGGCACGCAGAGTGGACAAGATGTTGCTGCAGGTCAGGGGGAAGAGCCTTTGCTTTGCTGGCAAACTCAAATAATCACAAAATCACTTTCCTGCTGAGTCCTTCCCACACAAAGAGGCAGGTTTTCTTTCCCCCCTCTGCTCCCTCCTCTTTTTTTTCTTCTTCCCTCAGCCGCACACAATAGTGAACACTATGATGGCTGCCCTGAAGCACTGGAGTGGATTTAGTGAAAAGGACAGGACTCCACCCCCAGTGCACTTTATGTTGAATATTGCACTGGTCTCAACTGTCTGACTGTGGCTGACCGAGTAGAAGGTACCTCCACCCCCTTCCTTTTCTCAGACAGGAAGCCAAATGACTCAGGGTTTTTCCCTCCCTTTTCACTCTGTCTATCTTGACTTCCTTCTTTCATTTTCTTTCTTCCTCTGCCATAGGTTACAAAAGTTCCCCTTTGGTGTAATAGCACTCAGTTTTGAGAGCATTACAGCAACAATGAGATACAGCCAGTTTGCAGCCCAACCAGTTGAGCAATGCACTCATTTCCAACGGCTGTGTCTTATTTTGGCACTCCTTGGCTGGCTGGCTGGCTGGCTCATTTTTAGAGTAGGGTGTAAGACAACTCTCCAGCCTGCATACAGACAGCATACTTTGCTTCATGTATCTGCCAAGACCCACCTCCTGTTGACACTGGCCACGTGGGCTTGAAAGAGATAGAGAGAGCAGTGTGAGAGAGAAAGGGACAGAGGGTGGTTCAAAAGACAAATTCAGCCTTGAAAGGTTGTTGGAATAACATGAGTAAAAATGTGTTTTAATGTGGCAAAGTACTAAAACTCCAGCCGTGTTTTTTTGTTGTGGTTTTCGGGGTTAGGTCATAATGCAGTTGTACGTTTGAGGTTCTGTTTGCAACATGTTCAAGTATTTTTGAGTCTTTGATTCTAAAGGATCAGACACATAATATGATGCCATCAACTCTACATGGGAAACAAATGTGTTTAGAAAAAAAATATATATATACATATACATATACAATACACACTAGCATAAGAT
>JBBMJY010000020.1:9333841-9349184 GCA_037833715.1 Toxotes lorentzi
GATATATGCTAGTATTTGTCAGCAGTAGTGTAGCCTGTAAACTGCAGTAACCTGTAGTCATTTCTTAATATCTGACTGCAGCTTTAATTTGCATGCTTAATAGTCAGGGGCACCTCCATTTGCTTTACTATTTAATTCCTCCTTTACTTTGCTAACAGGTGGGTCTTTACTGAAAATAATCTGCCTTTAGCTGCATTTTAGGCTTAAAATTAGACCCCACCTCTTTCCCAGCAGTCTTTGCCTAGCTGCAGTGACATTTGTTGACTCAATAGTTTCAGGCTCAGAGCAGAAAAGGAGATTTGTTTTTACACAGAATGGGGGAGGGGAAGAGGCAGAGAGAGGAAGGAGGAGTCACTCTAGCCGCCACACATGTCCTACAAAGACAAAATCGACCCTTTTACATTAAATCTTCTTCCTTTATATAACTCAGCTGTTACAGATGGATGTTAACCTGCTCATGTGTAAATGTCTTTATGCCTCATTACACATTTGCAATTAGTTGTGGCATTCTTGCTGCTTGTGGAAATTGTTCACTTGTCAACTTTTAGCAGTAAACTAAATCCTCAGAATATCAGGAATGCTCACCCTTTTCATGAGGAACAATGTAGAGCTGAATCTGGGTAAAGCCCTCATTGACCCACTGGTCACAAAGGAGATATACTGTACATGATCTACTACAGTATACAACCTGTAATAAGTATCCTTCTCGTGTCAGGAAAAAAAAAACAATTATTTTAGTGTTATTTTAATCAAGGAACTGCATTTAATACAATGTTAAAGCACACAGTGTTAAAACATTTCTGACAGTGTGGTGTTTGTGTGTCTTTTGTTTTTAATCCCTATTTGCATAGACTAAGATAGCCCCGCTCATAGTCAGAGAGCTTATGACCCCAAAATTTAAATCCACAGATGAGTTGTGACCATCTTAGAAGTGAATGAATGAAAAGCCACCCCTACCCCCCACCCCACCAATGTGCCCCTGAGCAAGGCAGTAAATCTACCACTGCACCAATGAAGTGTCCCACCGATCAATGCTGCAGGGCTTTTGACTGGTCAGCTTCCTTTGCATCTCCCTGTTCCCTCCGGCCGCTGCTGTAAACAAGAAAGTGCACTCAGTCAGTTTGTCTGGTTAAATAATGTTTAAAATACACAGTGAAGTTTGAACTGTTGACCAAATTAGATGTCTCTCCGTTCAGTCAGTTGCACTGAAACTCAGAACTAAGGTAACATTTGATGTACGCTGCCAGTGAGCTTGTATATTTTTCCTCTCTGAATGCATTTATTTATTTGTTACTCTTAAATTTCCAGGGCTTGATTTTCAAGCCACAGCACTCCAATTTATCAGTGCTTGTCTTGCATCTGCAGCTTAAAATGGCCACACTGGTTTTTGCCATGTGTATTGTCAGTGGTCAGGCAGCAGAGATCCTTGCTGGGCTGCTTCTTACCCTGAAAGCTACTATAACTCGTAAATCGGAGATTATCTCGTCATTCCTCTCACCTTGTCACATTTCAAAGGAATGGAGGCGTGTGCTGTCACCTCATCTGTAAACACAGAGCTGTGGCCTCATGCTGACCCAGGGTCATCAAAATTTAGGCACACTTGTCACTTGACTGATTTCACACCTAAAGATGATGATGAGCATTAGCAAGGGATTTTAACTGTTTCTCTTCTGGGACCAGTGCTCTTGTTGATTTATGCCAAACAAAAAAAGACAGGATCCTACAGCCCCCGCCCCAGGTCAAAGATCTGAACCTCTGGTCTTAAGATCTGTGTCACTTTAAGCCATGTGATGGTTTATAGTCCTACTCCCTGAAGAGGCTTTATCAAACTAGGCGGTGAAAAACCACAAAGTGAAATGAGTCAGTCTCTTAAACGTTTCACTTGCCATGTAAAAAAATGCAACTGACAAAAGTCAGAATGATAAAGACAATTCACGGTATTATTTGTATTCCTTCTTTTCACAGCTTATTGGTGCACAACAGCTTATTGGCGGCAGCACAAAGATATAGAAGAGATTAGAGATCTGAACTCCCGTTAATATATCAATAATGGTTCTTTTGCAAAGCTGAAATGTAAAATTTGTTACCATAAGATATTAGACTAATTGAGCACAACACTAAACATTGACTATTTGAACTGTTTCCTGTTTGATCTATGTTTAAGGAAGGTTTCTCCACAAATTTTAAAGGAAGACTTACAATTTTGAAATTAGTCTTTTTTCACCTTTTTCTCTCTCTTTTTCATTCAGTGTGGACAAAGAAAAACAGATTTGATTGTCATGAGGTCTGATTCAAGTGACTTGCACATTACTTTCCTTGTCATATCAGTGTGAACTGGAAATTTGATTACTGAGAAACATTACTTAACTACCTGGGAAAGTTTTGCTTTTATATTTGTTGTGAATCATTTGGTTCCAAACAAGGTGGGGGCTGATTTGTGATGAAAGCATTGATTTACAGCTTTCTTTACACTGGTCTGAAAGAGGGAGAAGAGGGCTGACATCTGAGGCCTGGCAGAGCTACTGGGGGTGCATCATGAAGCTGAGAAAATCAACACTTCTCACAAGAACCAGTAGTAGTAGCACACATCTCACCTGGGGCAATCTAAACACACATACACACACACACTCTTTATGTAGGGTAATAACTAGGTATCCTCTGCCTGAGCCCAATACACAAACGACTGCCCACAGGCTTCTGTCCTAACAAGATGTCACCCACTGCTGCCCCTCTGCCTGCAGTTATCTTAAAAGACAAGAGAGAGTCGTTAGTGTGGGTCACACATAGCCTAATTGTTTAAGCCACAGCAGGGGGTCTGGGGCAGGGTGGTGGAGACGGGGCTTTATAGAAATCAGGGGAGAGTAACTGGAAAACAGTTATTTTATATTAGTGAGCTCCAGAAGCCACAAGATGTGAACATTTTTGTGCACTTTTGTCCTATTTTTCTTTTCCTGCACATTTGTAATTGCAGGACTTTTGTCCCACTTCCCAATGCCTCTCTGTCTGCTGTGTGTGCGAGCCATCTAACGATTACCCCTCCCTGGGCACAGCAGGGTTGGACAAGACCAATCATGGCCTGCCGCTGTTCCCGTGACGACCAACTGCTTCTGAGAAGTTTAAGAGCTGGTTCCCGCATTCAGGCTGCAGGTGCTTCCATCCTCCCCTTACGCACTGCCCCCAGCTGAAACCTCCATAGGCAAAACCCTCCATTAAGAGCAGGGAAGCCCTTTTTACCAGCTGTGAGAAGCTCCTCGCCCACCTCTTCAAACCCTTGATTCCAGAAGGAAATCATCACCTGCCTTCTCGCTCATTTGGGTCATTGCTGTGAACCAGTTTCTGTTTTTGGCGCAGATTGAAGCTTGTAATAGTCATTTTAAACCAAAAGAGGAAAGACAGTACAAACGCTATTTGTGGTTGTCCGAAGGTTTCATTTTGTAAAGCATGAATGTTACGTGTGTTAACAATTTGACACGGGCTGGTCCTGTTAATCAACAGCAAGTCCAGCAGAAATTATCTCTGACTACTTTAAATCAGTGTCAGATTTGGGAAAACTGTCACATACTTTCATGAAAGAATTACAGTTTCCAGGCTGGTCAGGGTTAGTGTGTTGTTGACAAACTGTGCTCTTTAAGGACTGACGCTCTACAGTTTGTTAGTTCTGCTGTTTGGTATGGAGCAGATGATGACCCCTGCTGGTGAAAGCATGATGACCTACAATGCATCTGATCCTCCTTTTTCAGGAGGTTGTGTATTTCAGTTTGAGTGGGCTTGCTGTTTCCTTCAGTTTTTTAAATTAAAACTTTATCACAAATTGTGAAACCTCATTGCAGTTTTCAAATTCCCAGAGATATTTGCGCTTTTTCACTGAAGCTACCAAACTGTTTGTGCTTCCAGAGACCTTCTACACCCTGCTTTATTTCAGAAAAGGTCAGTGTTTTCAATCTTTATTTTATTACTGCAGTCAAGGTACAAAGGCATGAAGTTGTTCCTCTGACAGAGTTACAATTTGTGTCTGTTTAAAGGAACGAAAATAAGATGCAGCCACTCCATGTGCAGACAGCTGGCACTTGACATTTGTGAGTGTTAATGTCACATCACACCACAGCAGCTTTGAATGGTCCCCACAGTCTGAACAACATCCTGATTCACCATCCTCCTACAGGTGGCCTCTGGTTTTGCCCCCACCTGCCTGCCAACTGTCCCTGCAGCAAACACTCTGCTGTAGCAGCCAGAACACATCACAGTATTCACTCCTGCCTGAGTGTCAGTTTCTGAAGTGAATAGTAAGCAGATTTACTAAGTATTGAATAAAGGTTACTTCACTATAGATTGTGTGTCTGTATCATAAAGGTGTCAGGGGATGCATTCTACTATTCAGAGGGACTGCATGAAAAATTCATTTCTACTCATCCTGTGGTGGCGCTGGTGGAAAACATACTCAGATCCTTTACTTACGTGTAAATAGCTTTGTTAAAATGAAATACTCCATCACAAGTAACAACCCTACTGTGAAAAATATATGACCAAAAAATGTACTTTCTTGACACTCATTATTCATCCTCAGTGACATTTTTGTATTTTTACATTAGCAATTATTAAAAAGTGTAATATTTTCCTCTGGAATATAGTGAAGTGGAGGCATATTAGCACAAAATGGTAAAACTAGCTGTGAATGTGTCTACACTGCACAGAGGGTGGGTGGAACTTAAAGAACGCACCTGGGTAAACATGAAGCGTATTTGATTGGCTTGCTGATAAAAATGACAGGAGAAATATGCAACTTTATGGTCACCATGTTCAACAGAACTCAACTCAGTTAAAAACCTATGGGCAATTTTGGACTGATGTGTTGGACAGTGCTCTCCACCACCGTTAAACACACCAAATGAGGGATTATCTTTCTGAAGAATGATGTTCATCTTTAGTGCAGTTCTACAGACGTCTCTGTAGTCTATGCCAAAGAGAATTGAAGCTATTCTTTTCTTGTGCTGCCCCAAAACTTAGCTTCAAAACTTTATGTTGTTTTTCCTTTTTCTCATGTCACCCATCTGTTAGTATCATTAATACAGAACATGTCCCACATCCATATGTAAAAAATCTGATGTTTTGTTGTCATTCTCACACAGGAATTCTGCTGTTCTTCAAATTAGTAAACAAGGAACTTTTGCACCTTTCTTAGGGACTACAAGGTTTCTATAGGTATGATGGTAAACAATGCACTTGCTCAAGTTTGTTGCTCAACTTGTTTTTTAGGCCACAATGATGCACAACCAGCTTGCTGTGCTGCCTGCAGCTCATGGCTCAGAGAGAGTCACACAGCTGCCTAGCAGCAGCAGCTGCCTTCTCCTTGCTTATCTATGTATTGGCAGCTGAGACGGTCCTTCTAGATAGCACAGACATGAAATCATCCCTTCACCTGCTCCGGGCTTCGTTCAGCATGACAAGCACCCAGCGCTACAACCACCCGCAGCCATGTTGTCTATCACCAGACAAACCTCCGTTCCTCTGAACTGCTGAACCATAAAACACTTAAACCTGACAGGAAATAAAAACAGATTAGACAGGCAAAGCTATGATTTTACTCCCAAAACAGAGCTCTATCTGACGATGGTGGAGATTAGGCTAAGATTAGGCATTTGGAGCAGAATTAACCCAGATGAGGAGAGAGACTGTGGCATTAAGGTAATTAAGGTGATGATTTTCAGCAGCAAAGATGTGCTTGTGACTCAGAGTACGTAGCGTAACAGCTGTGCCGTGACACATAAGCCCCCCGCCACAGCCAATCACTGATTGTGGCAAGTCCTTGGCTGTGACCTTGCTCTCCCTCTACCCATGCTTTTGTGAGCAGGGGATGGTTGATGATCAGTTTCACCTACTTGTGCGCTGTGGAGGAAGCCAGCATATGGTTAGACATGATTTACGCACAGACACGAGCGCTCCCTAAAATGCACCCCTCCTCCTCCACTCACAAACATACAAACAAGCACTTACATAAATTATCATGTTTTGTGCTGCTGCAGATATTTCTGGTATGTCAGTAATGTTGGTTGCAGGTCTGTGGTTTAGCAAAGAAAGCATGAATGGTGAAGTGGAAAGGATGCAAAACCTGCAGCCCAGAAAATAGGATAGACTAAAAAAAAAAAAAAAAAAAGGCACCTGATTTGTTAAGAATTTATAAGGTATTAAAGGATAAGGTTAACATTGTTTCAAATCTGCTTTGAAACAGTGCTTACCGTTTCCCTGCTTGTATCAGCCAATTAAAGCTTTCTTCCTTACATGATTCCAACAGGAGGAATAACTACAGCAATCAAAATACCTTTGAGATTTCACCCCAACCTGAGTCTCACTCTCCGGGCTCCTAGTCACAGATGCCTCTGGCTTTCACCCCTCCATGACATCCATTTGACCTCTGATTGATCAACCCCATTAGACCCTTATGTCTCCCACATTTACTCGACTCTCCAACATTTCAGTAAACTAGTTTCCATGAATACATGGCATGAAAAAACAAGTAAAATCTCTTGGTTCCTTCATACTTTATAGGACTTATGACTCCATCAGGTGTGTTGGGACAAACCTGCAGGATGGAACAAACATGTTCAAATCAAGGATGTCCAAATCAGTGTGATGTGCTCTAACCTTTCACCTTTAGTCACAATCCTGCTCCACACATTTCTAGATAACTCATAGATCCTGAATGTTTGTAGAGCTGTGGTGCTTTGTACCTCTCTGATGTGGTTGCTGTAAAAGTGTAGTCTGGGTCAAGCAAACAGAGTGAACACAATCGATCGTATTAACAATCGATCAATCAGTCAATTAACAAAACAAGCATGAAATCAAATTCATGATGACAACAAATATGGGGTATAAGAAGTCTCAAGCTATATATAAAGCTATAAATAAAATCTGCCAGAAATAAAGTTCCTTTTCTAAAACACACATTAAGCTTTTTATGATAAACCAACTAGAAGAAATCATCAGAAATGAAGAACATTGTACTAGCATGTTTAGCCCTTAAACTTTCACTTAATCATCATGTAATGAGCAATAACACGTGAAATGGACAGATTGTCAGTGTAATTTAAAACACATAACAAACAAAGAGTTTTGTCTTCATGGAGACCATCAAACCTGCCTGCTACTGTAGCTGGTAATGAGTCAACAGCTATGAGATTTTTGACTTTTGGTGAAGCTCTGCTTCTGAAAAGGCTTGAAACTGTAGTTGTTTTTCTAATACTTATATGTGCACCAGCAAAGAAATCAAGAGAGCAGTTCAGTTAAGTCCAGTCTCAGTGTGTCCCTTCTTGCCTCTTGGAATACTTTGTCTTGACAAAAAAAACAAAAAAAAAAAAACACTTGGTAGCAGTGGGGGTTTCTGCTCACTTTTACAGAGAGCTTCACCATAATGATATTTTTATTCCGGGAGACATGGCCTAAATGATTTCATGTGCTAATGCAATGGGCTTGGCCATCCCCAAGGCAACGGCAGTGGTCTCATTAGGGTTTCTAGTCATGAAAGTAGTGAAAAAGGAAAAGCACTGAATGGGGTCGTTAAATATATCATCAAAGAGGTGTGTCTCTGCTCTCTCGTTATAAGTTAAGATAATGCAAAAAGCTCCTCCATTAAGGGGGACGAGGAGGGTGATGGGGGGGGGGGGGTATGCAGGGGAAAGTCAGTTAGTGTTTGCTTGTATTTCTGGTTTTGTATTTAATTACTGAGTCATAATGAATTTTCCATATCTAAGGAGGAAATTTAATTTTGTCGCAGCTAATAACACCAGTTGCACAGCTTGGATGTATTCCAGCGAATATACAAAACATCAGGGACATTTTCTTCAATCTGAATTGTGGGGCGCAAATCATAAGTCATTTCTCTCAGAGTTTAAAATTCCCTTTTAGCTTGTCCATTTCACTTTATTTACATGTTCTCTTTTGTGATCAATATGAATTTAATTATAGAAATCCATGATAACTGATGGCTTTTACCTGGATTCACCTTATTGTTGTAATTCATGAATATATTTATTTGTCATAGCCTCTCATAACTCTCATTCACACAGGACTAATGATTACATTTTTTCCCCCCAATTTATTATTACTATAAAGGCATTTTGGTGCAAATATATGTAACTGTGATTCATCCTCACCACAGAATAGAAATAATTTACAGTAATCTAACTCCTGTAACATCTGCTGTTGAATTACATCTGCTGTTGAATTTAACCGCTGCAGGTTAATAGCAGAAGGTTAGAAATTCTGGATGTGTGTCACTTTTATCCATGGCTGTGATATACATTACCTACATACATTGTATATCCACTAGAGGGCAATGTGTCCAATGCATTCAATCTGATATCATAGGTTTCATAAGGGCGACAAACCCACACAAAGAGAAATGACAAAGAGTCAGTTATTACACCGTGTGCAGATTAGAAGAGCGTAGCAGCCCAAATCTGATCATTACCTTGATATGAAGCCATTTTTTTCAGTTCTCTTTCGACTAGTAGGTGTGGAACACCTCTTTGCACCTGGTTATTGAACAATTTCCAGGCAGTGTTTTTTTTTTTAGTGTCCACCTTGCAGTATCATATTGCAAATTAAATCTAGTAATGACCAAGCTCACAGTGAGTGATTTAGTAATGATCAAAATGTGAAAGAAGAAGGACCTTTAGTTACAAATAAAACGTCATTCTTGTAACATTTTACTTATTATTGGCAATTATCATGGTACAAGGGAAAAAGGGATCAAATCTACAGTGTAAGGTATATAGCAAATGGCAATATCTATAGTTAGATGTAAAGAAATAATTATTATAGTAATATATGATACCACTAATCACATTTTTTTTTGTTGTTTCCAACAAAGAAGCTGCTCCCTCCTCTCTCAATATATGCTCCTATTTCTCTCTCTCTCTCTCTCTCTCTCTCTGTCCCCTTCATTCCCCCTACTGCTATCTGTTCCTCCCTCCTGTGGGATCATGGGAATTGTGCAAGTAGCGTGGCATTCCACGCTCTGCCCGCGGCGCTCCAGGAGGAGGCGTGCAGTAATGACCTGCTCCTCAGCTCGCTCGCCATCATCGCCCTCACAATTAATTCCTGCCTTGCGTTCCTCTGTGGTGGCGGGTGGGGTGGGGGGTGAGAGTGTGGGCTCCCTCATTAGAGCTCCTTGTAATGTGTCTGGCAGCAGTTCCCATCCTGCCACTTCTGCCCTTCCACTGCTGCTACCATGTTTGTTTTATGGATGCCTCCCTCTATGCTTTCCTGCCACACAGAATGACTGACACTGAGTGTAAAAGTGCGCCTGGTCTGTGTTTTCATCCATCAGGGCTCTAGGAAACACATGAATACACCTTTCACATCATGTGTGACATGGGAGGGAATATTTCAGACGGTTATTTCAGGTCCATGCGCTTAGCGAAGACGCCTTTTCACGACAAATACAGTTCATGGAAATGTCGAAAGCGTTGTTACATTATAATGCCTTCAGAAACAGGTGATGACATTTTGAACGGCTGGTGACACCAAACCCAGGCTAAGCACTGAACTTTTAAACTGAGCAGAGCAGAGTCTGACCTGGATTTCAACTCTGAACTTGACCAAGGATGCCCTACTACTACTACCCTCACCATGGTCTGCCTCACAGAGCTGGTCAACTGGCTTATTTTTCAGGTTACAAGTGTGAAAGAATAGCAACATAAGACATAAAGAACTATATTTTTGACATCATGGTGTATAATGTAGGGATTTTTTGCAATTGAGATGCAAGCTGATGTGCTATTGTGCTATTGGCAATAATATCACCAGTAAGAGGCTGAGTTGCAGTGCCAGCAACTCAGCAAAAAGACATAATGATGAAGAAAACAAAAACTTTGAAGAGGCTGTAATTCATATTATAATAACAACATATCAAATGACGATGTGAAAAACAATGTGACAATGTGAACATGGTCGCTCACAGCAATGAACCTGCAGATAATTGTCACAGAATCTGCAGCTTCCCTTGGTTTTAGCGAGTTTCAGCACATTGTTTAGCCGCCTGGCCAGCAACTCTACTGTTCTGGTTCACTCACGTTTCTCTGTGATTGCATCCTTTTCTACCATACCAGACAGCTGTTTTCAGCAAAAAAAAAAGATCTAAAAACTCTCTGCACACTACCTGGTCAGCATCAAACAACAGACAGACACAGTTAGCAATTAGCTGGTGAGTATAGTGGAGCGTTTAGCAGCTAAAGAGTCAGATATTTCCCTCAGGAGGTGGAAGAGATTAAAAAAAAAAAGAACAGAGCTACAAGAGAGTGAATATTTGACTTCAATTCATCAGAAACACAACTACAAATAAATGATAATATTGGATTGTAACTGCTGGATGTGCAAATAAGCAACTATTTGCTAACAAGTTAGCAGTATCAGTTCAGGTAATGATATTTGGTGCTCACAACTAGTTTTCGCTGCCCCTAAATGGGGCTAAAAAAGTCAGTTCATGCAGGTTTAACACTGAGGTAACGTCATCACTGATAAGTGGACCCTGAGGGCAATATGAGCGTAACCCATGATTACCTCCTATGAACAAATTTTGTGAATGTGAATAAAAGATGACAATGTCTCAACCTGGCTACATACATTTTTCACCGCAGTCTGAAGCTGTTTGCATCGATTGGGAGCCTCACAGTCAGTAACCACAAAACAAAAAAGCAAAAACGTTATAGTAAAAGTACAAAAGAAAGTAGCAGACTGGTATTCATTCAAAAATTATCTATGCTAAGGAGGCAAACACAAACTGAGACCCATTAGTCAGTTGTTAACATTTTTGCAAAGCATGCACTGCAAATTTTGAATGTATTCAACAGAAGGCCTGATATATCAAAATGTCAAACATTTACATTCCAAAAGTCAAGAAAACATGCCAAATTTGGGCAGTTCAGGACTGAAAACGGGTGGGTTTCATACTTTAGATTAGTTGAAGAAGTTTGGGAAGATCTGTCCTCAGTAATGCTGCATGTTGCATCACTCGGTGCGTGTACTTGCAGTACTATGTTACCCGGCAGGAAGTACTTTCTGTCACAATAAAGCTCATAGATAGGCAGCTGTTTATACACACACACCCTTTAAAATGACACAATCAAGGAAACTTCTCCACAATCTGTCAGAAATACTTTGGTCAGTCGTGCTCGGTGTTACTACAACTCGGAGCTCATTCACTGTCGATTTAGTTGTTCGAGACTGTTTTGCTCTATTACATTGATTTTTGCACTGCTATTGTGCAGGAGACAGATTCAGCATCTGTCATTGTGGACTTTGTCAAAGCCAAGGCAGCGGCTCAGAGGTTGAGTCAACACACAGAAACTGGTTCTTGTTGACAGTTCTGTGAAAGAAGTATAAAAATTTGTACTCATTTCACCTAATATTGATGAAATGATCACTGCGATAAGCGGGTTTGATAGTGTCAGTGTGTGTGCGCGTGTGTGTTTGTGTGTGTGTTATGGCTCTCTGCCTGTCTGCCTGCTTCTCCATCTCTATGTCCAGAATATTAATGGTTGTTGCAGCCTGTGCAGTGCTTCTAACTTTTACCCACTGTATGATCCAATGTATCAAACCAAACAGTTCATCCAGGCACTGTGAGAAACGTAACTGTCAAATTTTTTAGAATGAATGAAGCCTCACATTTATTAACAGCAGTCGATTCACAAGGAGGTTGTTGGGGTGGATATCAGGTGTATGAAGTGCAGGACTATCATACCAAAGTTAGCATCCACAACCACACCGTCTGTGGTTTGGTAAAGAAACACTTTGAGTCTGAAGTCACTGTGAACTTTTTCTGTGTTAAAACGGACCACGATCTTTCGCTAAGCTTTAACCAAGTGCTTAACCAAGTTTATAACCATAAAAAAATTTACAACATTACCTCATTAGGTTAATAAAAAACATCATCCATACTTGCGCTATATGTTTAAGAAGCAAAAGACCATTAAGTTTTTATACTAGGTAAACGTTAATATTTTGTAGCTAAAACTACTACATCTAACATGTGGTCTCCTTAATATAAAGCAGACAAGAAAACTCAGGATTTGCCACAATAGGTTTCCCATTTATGCCTGGCATTAACATGCAGTCTTTATCTGAATGTCATATCTGGATAAGGGAAAGGGAATCTCCTTGACCTTCAACAAGTTAAAAGGTCAAGCAAGTTTGATAAAAACATGTATGTATTCAAAAAATACATCCATTAGATGCATCTGTGAGCTCAGCCCATGAAGCAGCATCACTTCCCTTGACCTAGGACACGCGACGTTTGTAGATAAGTCATTGCGGTTCACCTACAGTACCTTGAACATCAAGTACTTTTCATAGTCTTAACAGAACTGATATATCAAGAACACCTGTTAATACCAGCTGAAAAGGCAAAGGCCTGTGATTATATATCATTAACCAGATAACACATACAGATACAAACTGCATGTAAATAGCAAGTGTAGATGTGGTCTTTATGTAAATGATGAAACAAAGTGTGCAAAGTCGACAGCCAAATTTCAACAGCTTCATAACCAGTTACGGACTAAAAAAGTAAAATCACTGCTGCAGCTGCCGTTAGCAGCCGGCAGCACAGATTCAATGGTGTCATGTCCAGATGTAAACACTTTCTCCAGAAAATCTGACAAGTCTGAGCACAAGCACAATGTGGTGTGAACCGCTTAAAACTGAGTCACATCGTGAATGTGACTTATGGACTTAACTGGGTGCCTCCAAGATGTTTGTGTTTGCCGAAGCTGTTTGCTCACCCACACTGACAGATGAGCATGGCGACTGTGTTTGCACATATTAGCACAAAAACAAAAGTGTCCCCAATCGTGGTTCGTGAAGAGAGACACCTAAAGTTGAATCACTTGTCAGTGTTTGATAAATTTAGGTTTTTGTTTGTTGAACAATTTGTTTTTAACTTGGTAGCTGCCTCAGTGTATAAAAAGATTTTTTTTTTTCTTGAAAAAATGTTGAAAATTGGTGCAACAGCTCAACAGCTAAAGGACGTTTCTCAACCTTGGAGTCTAGACACTGTGAGAGGTTTCTGGATGAGTTTTTTTTTTTTTTTTTTTTTAAATGGAAAGATGGGAAATATATCATTATTACTTCTCTAAAATCAACTTGGTGTTCCCGGTTGAAAACAGAACATACAGCCATGCTCAGATTCACATGACAAAAAAAAAAAAAAATAGGAATGAGAATTTTGGGCTGGGTGTCACAGGCCAGAAGACACCCTCAGTGACACTAATTTGTTGCAGTCAGATCACAGCAGTCACAATAACAGAATGTTCAGTAGTGTCTGACCTGAATTTCCAACAAAGCACGTGCTTGATATTTTATGGACACCTAACTCTGCCTCTACCACACACCCCTGTTTATTGTCTCTGGTCAGTTTTATAGCTTCTGACATCGTAGAAGGATCATTATTGTCTTAGTGTTTACATTCATGTAGCAGGACAGCCCTGTGACAGGTTACAGCAAATATTGATTGTCAACTGTACATTGGCTTTTAATTCCATCTAATGACCACCACCAGCACCATCACTAGCAACGCTACTGTTCTTATATCCTGTTGATGAAGCAGCCAATCAGGGCAGACGCTCACCTGAACCAACTAAACATTTACTCTCCAGTCTTCACAAATCTAAAATGTAACAGTATACATTGTCTTGCTGTCAAACTTTATTGTGGAAAAAAATGTAACAGAATTACTTGTTAGTAGTGTGCTATGATAGTTTTCTGTGTGTGTTTAATGTTTTGCTCTGAAGATGACACTCTATCTGCCCTTTACAAAGGAATTGAATGATACAGCATTGTATAAATTCACAGTATGTAAAGAAATGTTTTGATTATAATCAAATTATCAGTACATGAAATAGGAAATGTATGTGACAGTAAACTGCCAAATACAAATGTATTCATCATATAAGACAAACTACACAAATGTACATGTTTCTAAAGCAAACTGATTGGATGAGTAACAACATGAATGGTTAAAGTTGTTTTTTTTTTCTTCGTACAAGATCATGAAACTGTGACAAGGCTAATGATTAAGTCATTAATACAAGCTAAATTAGTATTTTGTTTTACATTGCTTAGGTTTAGCTGGTAATACTTTTCTTTTGAATGCAGGGCTTTTATTTGTAATGGCATATTTTTACACTGCAGTACTGCTGCTTTTACTATGGTAAAGGAGCAGAATTTCACCACTGCTGTATTCTGTACAGATGAGGGAAGCCGAGCAATGAGCGAAAACAGTCAACTTTCAAATAAATGACCAATAGATTTGATCTATAGGTGATACAGATTATTACATATTTGTAAATGCAATAATGCAAAGGAAGAAAGTTAATCTTACGGTGCTGGTGCACAATGTGCAGTAAAGTAAAACACAGAACGAAACCGAAATAATAATAAAAGAAATCTCCAGTGTCGTTCCCTCTGTCTGGAGACAGTTTTAAAAGCAGATACATCTATAGAATATGACTATGAACTTTCATTCTTGGAGCCTACATGCAGATACTTTCTATCCACATTTTACTTGAGGTTTGGAAGTGATTGTGTGTAGGTGCTGTCATCTGTACCAGACTGTGTGCCAGGAGTCGGCTTTCTTTCAGCAAAGCTACTAACTGGATAATTAAGGGTGCTCTATACACTCCAATTAGCAGGCAATGGCAAAGGGAGGAGGGATCGCTCGACTGCATCCGAGGAAAGCAGTATAAAACCGGGTGATACACATCAAATCACAGCAAAAGGCTAATGTGCGCAGAGTGAGGGCACCATACATTACAGCCTGCCGGAGGAAATGAGGCAGGTTTCTAAATAAATACTGCCAAGGTTGATGCTGCACTGTGGCGCATCACTGCCAAACCCATAATCTCATACTATTTATTTTCCCAAGTTGTTCAGTCTCTCTTCACTCTTTCTGTCTTTGTCTTTCTCTACTTTAAAGGCCTCAGAGGAATGCTGTTTACCATAACAGTCTTCGTGAGTCCATCGGAAGCACCTCCAGGAGACACAGTCAGGCTCCTCCCTTTTCCTGGTCAGATTTTGATTTTCATAATTCCAGTGAGAAACAACTGTGACTCTGTTGTGTGTGCTGTTTGTTTTGCATGCACGCAAAAAAATCTATGCATCCTGCTGGTGTTTTGGGGCATCCCAACAAGAGGGAAGTCTTGCGTATGTTTGAAATAGCAGGTGGAGATCTAAGGAAAGCCCACAATTTCTACCTTGTACGCCGAAGCTTAATATTTTTCTTTCTTTCTTTCTTTCTTTCTTTCTTTCTTTCTTTCTTTCTTTCTTTCTTTCTTTCTTTCTTTCTTTCTTT
>JBBMJY010000020.1:9349284-9438072 GCA_037833715.1 Toxotes lorentzi
CTTTCTTTCTTTCTTTCTTTCTTTCTTTCTTTCTTTCTTTCTTTCTTTCTTTCTTTCTTTCTTTCTTTCTTTTAATTTCAGTTTGGTCAAATTAGTTGAAATTTGGCCTGTAGGATTTTTATATTTTCAGGGGAAGAGAAAACCAGACTGGATGTGTCCCTGTCTTTCCACTGACAGATGTGAGCACAGAGCCCAGATCAAATTGAGACAGATGAATCAATGGATTCACACCATCACCCCTCAAACACCCATGTCTTATGGCTTCTCTCCGCCGTGATTCTATTTCCATCGACTAAATGCGGGCTACATTTAAATCTGGGGTCATGGTTATTAATTACTCCTCCAAGTTCAGTTGAAAGCCCACGGAAACAGGGGGAGGAGTAGACGCATGGGGAGCAACGGCAGAGCACGTAGACAGGAACAAAGGCCTGCCACAAGGGTTCATGCCTCCCACTGCTAGAGACCCACATACTGCTGTGGCTCTGCAGACAGAGGTTAGGACCACCTAGGCAGATTTCCCCTGGGGGCTATTATCGCCCCGGAAGATAAAATGATTTTCAGACAGAGGAGCTTCCACTTACACAGATGTACAGGGTCTGATACCAAGGGTACTGAGAAAAATCATGCTTTAAGGATGGTTTCTTTTTTAAAAACACAAATGTAACCATCAATCGTGTTGCATGTCAAAGAACCAAATTTCTGATTCATCATTATTTTGGGCAAATGTCAAGGCAAATTTATTCATAAACTTCTTTTCACAAAAAAAAAAAAAAACGTGTCAAATGTGCTTTTTGTAGTGTCAAAATGAAATGTGCTTTTATTGTAGTGTGAAAAGGACACTACCAAAACAATGAAAACAAGACAGACGCAAACAATTCATATCAGTTGGCCAAAATATATTGCAGATTGAAAGTTGAGAGGAAGGATGGCAGCATTTTTATGTTTAAGATAAGACTCCACAAGCAAAAGATAAGGAGCCGCTGATGCATTGACTGGTATGGTTGGGGTTAAAAGTGCACAGTGGGCCACACTAGATAAATGAGACCCGGTTTAAATGTATACACAATAATCCATCTGTAAAGAAATTAAATGAGATGCTTTTCTCTGCATTTTCTCTCACTTCATGTATCTGGCAACTGCGATGTCACGTGCAGTTTGAAAACAACACCAGAAAAAAAAGGCAAAAATCTAGGTTTTCTAACTGGCTGCTGACGACTTTACCCACAAAATGTAAGCAGACAAAAGCTGTAACAGCAAATTTAGTAGTCAAAGAGTTATTTTTATTGAGCGAGATGGAGAAAAGATTAAGTTGAAAGAACAGATGAAGGCTTTGAGCCCGATATGAAAGTAACCACAGCTTAAAGGTGACACACTATATCAATTTCTGATAACACACCCACGTTCCTCTGCTGCTTTGGGGCTTCAGTGACAAGTATCAGTTGTTGCACCCCACAAGACTTTCCAAGGCCAAGTTGTTGGTACGTCACCATGCCCACGATGATTGACAGACATTGAAAGAGTGACGATTTGACAGGCGCTGAAAGAAGAAGAGGAAGTTTCTTGTTTTGAGGTTTGTACGAGTCTGGTCTTCTGTGGTTGTGAACAAGTTTCTTGTAGGTGTGGCAATGTATCAACTGAAGCACAAAACAAAAACAAAACAAGAGCAGTCATAAACTCCCCCATAGCCTTTTAGCACATGGTTGTTTTATGAAGCAGGATTTTAAGAAAGAAAATTAAACAACAAGGATGCTTGAAGTTCCAGAAATTACTTAATAAATCAAATATCGCTTCTAAACAAAGTCTTAAAACATATTTACTTGCGTGTTCAGACATAATTGTGAAACATCTAATGCAGCAGTCTTTGCTTCTTCTCTGTCCCACCTATTGCCAGCTCTCAATAAATTCATCAAAGTGTAGCCTTTAGCAGCCTATAGGCCTGTGTCACACAGCTCACCTGGAAGGGTTGTACGACTCACAAATGTGTCAGCTGTCGGTTTGTTTACTCACACCTAAGCCTGTCTTAAAGTAGAAGGAATGCAGGGCTTGTTTATTCCTCTGTGACATGGTATTATTTTAAGTGATATGTCATAAGGAGCTGAAATGATTAACAGATTTACTGATAAATCAAGAGACTGAAAATGAATCAGCAATCATTTTGATAAAAGACTGAATCAGTTTTTAAACAAAAATGTTCTGGTTTGAGCTTCAGCAGACCACATGTTTAGAAAAAGGCTGCAGATGATCTGGACCAAAACTTATAAAGGGTGCTTTATCAACAAGTGTTACCATTAAGGATATCCTACTCTAAAATAAGTGTGTGGGGGGTGGTTTGGGGGGGGGGGTATAATCCGGGGCCGCTGATTGGTCTCATAACTTCATTTGATTTTAAAGCTTGTGAGCATCATGAACCTACAGTGTCACACATTGGTGGAATAAATGTGCCACGCGTGCCTGTGTTGTCAGCCTGTGGGAGCTGTAGGCATGGGTGGCCAGCAGGCGGGATTTATAATGGTGATGAATCCCGGAGGTCTTAGTAATTATGGCTGTCGCTGGAAGGAGAGAGAGAGAGAGAGAGAGAGAGGAGGGAAACAACCCGGCGGAGGCATTTTATCTTAATCACAGCTCAGCTCCATTCAAATTAATTTGACAAGTTTCCCCAATCCTTATTAAAAGACGCGTCTGGCAAATGACAACCCCCTCCTCTACTCTAAACACCTCCTCATGAAAGAAATATATATTTTTAAAAAATAAATTTTTTTAACAAAAAAAAGGGAGAGCCAGAAATAAAAGAGTGCACTATAAGGGTACAGGACGCAGATATTTCCCGTAGATATTTTTCTCCCTGTAGGGCGCCCTGAGCCATCCCTCCCACCTCCCGAGTGTTTCTATAGTAATTTCCAGCCAATGATCAGTAGGTGTCCACATCCCTGCTTCCTCACCTCAGCACCAATCAGCCACACACAGCGACAGGAGACACGGACTGAGCAGAGACCAAGCAGACACACAATACAGCCCCCGGATCAAGAGGAGAGGAAACACCTAACACCCTCTGCGATTTCCACCCCCCCGCCACTTCTTTTTCTACGACACCTTTTGGCTTATTTATGCACTTTCCAACCTTTTTCTAACGTGACAAGAAAGTCGATAAAAATGGTCCTTTTGTTTTGAGCGCCCTGAACACACACACGCACGCACACGCACACACACACGCACACACACACGCTCGCCTTGCTCTCCTCCGGCAGCTTGTGTCTGTGCGTCTTCTCGCATCTTTGCATTATTTCCCCCCCACGTATCGCTTCGCGGTAATGTGCCGTTACACGGTCGCAGGCTGGTAGCATCTTGGGAGCTCTTCTCAACAGGAACCTGGTAGGTGATGCTCTCCCTCTCTCTCTCCCTCTCTCTCTCTCCCTCTCTCTCTCTCTTACTCTGTCTCTGTGTGTGTCTGTCCATATTTTGCCGTCCAGTTGCATGCGTTTTACCCCCCTTTTCCTGTCCCGATTTGTGTCCGTGCGACTGCCAAGTGATCCAGACAATGTCAGATTAATTTTTATGGGGTTTTATTTGCACTATCGCACCGCGCTCTCCTCCCCGGATTATCTATGCATGACCTTTGATCTGAATTTCTACCACGGACCAGACTGAGTGTAATTAATGGCATCGTGGTGCAGCAGCGGCACAATGGTTCGTCATCGGACGTGGCTTTTTTACTTTTCTTTCTTCAATCTCCTTCTCGCACTCTCCACCTTTCTCTCCCTCTCTCTCTCTCGCTTTCCCCCTCTCTCTCCTCTCCTTGTGTGTCTCTCCGGCTCCAAGTATTGAACATTTCTGTCTCTCTAAACTTTGTTTACAGGCTGAAAATCAATGTCCGTGACTTGATTGCCTTTGGGCTGCGTATTTCGCTCCAGGGGTGAATTGATTAAGTAATAATGACCCTGAGGAGGGCTGATCATTAAGCCAAGGAGGTTTTGTTTACTGGTGGTTGCGGGTTGTTTTGGATGCCACATCGACACTGAACCTTCAGATCTGGAATGGATGGTGCATAGGACACTTTAGGCTTCACATTTGTGCCATAAAATATTGAAATAATAACACTTTAATGTTTTAGTGCATGCTAGAAAAGCGAGACTTCCAGACTTAGGCATTGTAACAATATTGCAATTATATGGTCTGAATAATTTGGCACTTTTAGGTTAACTAGGTAAATGTTTACCTGCTGGAACAGGTTCATAAGGGCATGTACTAAAGTATTCAGAGGACTTAAATAATACCACCCAAAACGATCTCTCCAGGTCCATGTGTGCATTTATCTAATTCATTTTTTTTTTCGAGACAGCTGCTGGGTAGCACCATGGAAGTGATTTGAAATGCTTTAGTGTTCCAGCAATGGATCAGCTTTGGCAATTAAGAGAGAAAGCCCAGAAAAAGGTAATGGAAGTAGGGGGAGATGTGTCTAATGGGCTTTTATCTGTGGAAACCAAATCCAGACAGACTAGTGGAGAGAGAGAGAGAGAGAGAGAGAGAGAGAGGAAATGGAGCACCCCCCCCACACACACACACACACACGCACAGGCACACAAACATGTACACCTATACACACACGGACACACACAAACATGTACACCTATACACACACGGACACACACACACACACACCCCATCCTGACACAGCTGACACTGTAGTTGGTCTGGTCCATGATCTGGATGTAAATTCCCCAGTGGGTATCTGTGCTGTCATTGAGTAAATGTAATAGAGCTGGCCATGAATGAATACCAGGTGCTCTTAAGAGGCTGGACGGAGTCGTGTTTACATGGATGGGCCACCTCTACTATTTGGATAAGATGAAAAAAAAAAAAATCAAAAATATTTCACTATGTTCCTCCTGGCTCCCAAAGAAGATTATTTTTAAGAGCTTATATTGCAGGCCTTAGGTAAAAGTCTTTGTGTTTGTAGCTGCTGCTGTCATAATCTGAATTCTGGCGAGGCTCTCCCCAAACTTTTCAAAAAAGTGAAATTTTGGATTGAATATTAAACTCTTGCGTTTTGATGAAATGCACCCTTGTGTATTCAAATGTATTTATTCATTCTGTGGAGTAGCTGATTGGACTTTCTTCAAAATATGTAAGAATAACTTGACAAGACATCTAAAACATGTTGAAAGTGTGGCTTTTTTTTTTGAAGCATGCTAATTCTTTCCCTCATTATAATAATGACATGATGGTCTGTCACGACTATCACGTTATTGTCACCAGATGAAGATCAGTTCTGACTGTTTGTGATAGTTCCATTATAAAACGTCAGAGCGTAAACAATGTGCCAGAAGAGTCTTCAAAAGTTCAGCTGTTATCTTCAGAGAAAAGCTGAAGCAGTGAAATGAAATCTGATGAGAATGAAAACATTTGCCTCTTTTATGTGTAACTGTTGTTTTTTTTTTTTGTTTTGTTTTTTTTTTTTTAGCACTGGAGAAGATAAACCAGGATGGTAACACACTGTTCGTAACCAGCTTCAGCTCGACAAAGGCCACCATCACTTCACTCTCTTCTCCTGAACATTGACAACCATTCCCCAGCCATGTCTAACATAAACAATGCACTTTGCATTGAAAATGGACAGAATGCAGATGTGTCTCTCTTACAAAAGGATAATCTTCAGGATGGTGGATTAAGCCAGCTTTTGGATTATAACGCAGAAATGGAAAGGTACAGGTCTTTTGCAAACTTTTATAAAACCAATGGGGCATTTCCACAGACTGCTAAGATTGCCCGCATCACAACGCCCATTTTTCCCAGTGCTAGAATTGGCATGTCCCCTTGGAACTGCGATAACGCCATGCTCTGGGGAAGGAAATCAGCGGCAATAAACCCTAATAGGACCAGCATGCATAGAAATGACTCCCAGAGGCCGGGGAAGCCTGGCGTGCCGCCAGAGACGCTGCAAATGGCAAATAATAATTTCCTCTCTACCTTATCCCCCGAACACTGCAGACCTTTAGCAGGAGAATGCATGAACAAGCTGAAATGCGGCGCTGCTGAAGCAGAGATAATGAATCTCCCAGAACGCGTTGGAACTTTTTCCGCTATTCCGGCTTTAGGGGGCATCTCATTACCTCCCGGGGTCATCGTCATGACAGCCCTTCACTCCCCCGCAGCCTCAGCAGCCGTTACAGACAGTGCGTTTCAAATTGCCAATCTGGCAGACTGCCCACAGAATAATTCCTCGGCATCCAGTGGAAACCCAGCGAAGAAGAAAAGGAAAAGGTGTGGGGTCTGTGCACCCTGCAGGCGGCTAATCAACTGTGGTGTCTGCAGCAGTTGTCGGAACCGCAAAACGGGCCACCAGATCTGCAAATTTAGGAAATGCGAGGAGCTGAAGAAGAAGCCAGGCTCATCGCTGGAGGTGAGAACCGGGGCTCTGCTTCCCCTTCTTTTGTTATTATCCCTTTGCACTCCAAAGCATTAACCTTTTCATCCAGTCACGTTCTAAGCCCTTGAAAATTGTTTCCATGCCCACCCATGCCTGAACATCCCCCCGGCTTCTCAAATCTGCCTACCCGCCTAGCCTAATTGGCAGTAATTAGGGGTGTTTGTGCGGAGCGCAAGCTGAGCTTGGCTCAGACACCCCTAATTGCTGCCAGTCAGGCTGGGGCTGGAACGCATCCGAACAACCCCGAGCTTGGCTCAGCTCCAAGCAGGGCTGGGAAATGGTTTTCAGCAGAGAGCCATCCCTCTCTGCACCCGGTCATTTTAACCAATTATGGAAACCGTCTCTGGATGGGGAGAATCAATATCCCACAAAGCCTCAGCCTCCGACCACCAAGAGATGGTGAGAGTGATGGCAGGGCTGCTGATGGCGTTTCTCAAAACAGCCCCCAAGTAAGTTTTGTGTGGAGAGGGTAGTGAAGCACCCAGACAGATCCTCTCCCACTGATCCTGTATGAATTGATTGGGCATCTACAGTGGGGTTGAGATGAAATCATTCTATATTATATTTGTGTCATTATGGCCAATTATGGATCAATCTAGGGCATGATGCATATGAGGAAGGGTGCAGAAGCAGAAAAAATCAGAGTCACTTAGAGAAGAGAAAAACATGATAAGCCCCGGCTTAATTGACAAGTAGCAAGAGGCTTCATTAGGACACAATCATAGAGCGGTGTTGTTTTTAAAGGTTCATTTTAATTGATTTATTTACTGGATGATATTTGGTTATCAAGGGCAAAGGTAGAATGTGAATGTTAAGATGCAAGTATGGTTCTCTTCACTCTGCGAGTTTGAATTTGCTCACTGATTTAACATGAGCCTGTATGGATGAGTCACCAACAAATGCAACCTGAGGGCCTGATGATTTGCTCATTAATTAAGTGATTACATAGAGAGGAAAAAGAGGTTAATTGTAAAATATTACCTAATCTTATGCTTATGGAAAAACACTGTGTATTGATTTCTTTGGTTCACTATGAATCCATGATAGATTTATAAATGTTTATACAGATAATACTTTATGTTCATTTAGGTGTGTTTTTCTTATGATTTATCATGTAAATATCACCTTTGCCTGTGCCTGCCCCTTTTCAGGAAATTATGGAAATAGAGTAGATTGAGACTGTGCCTGAATGCAAATGTTGAAGCCTGTTCTCGACCAAGTAGAGGTGACAAGCTCCATGTGACATAATATATTATTATTTATTCATATAGTTCTCATCATTTGTCTTATGTACTTTACAATGTAGAGCTACATGGAGGTTTTCTGCGTATTCAGTCCTGATTCGACAGCATTGTCACCCACACCTAATACCCCTGCTTAAAACTGTAGTAACTTTGAATGGTTTTTACAGGAGTCCCAAACACCAAAAGCTTTACCACTTTGCAACTAAAACAGAATTTCAGAAACTAAATTAGGTCCGTTTATTTTATTTTTTTTTCCAAACCCACTGAGCTTTGTTTAAATTTTTTTTCAGGATTCCAAAGCTTCGAAAGGAAATACATTTTTTGGAAAATATCTGTACAGTGGAGAAACTCTTCATCTGGACAAATTCTGAAAAATATGTTTCCTCAAAAACATTGGGGGGGGGGGGGGGGATCCGCCAGTTCAGTGAGATTATTTCAACCTGTTTTCACTTAAGAACCAACTTATTTCAAGAAATGTCCAGAAATGAGTGTCTCTAATCTTCAAACAAGAAAGAATAAGGCAGGTTTCTGCTGTAGAATCAACAGAAGTGAAAGCTGATTTTAGAAACTACCTGACACAACTTGATTTACATAAAAAAGTAGAAATGTTCATCATATTTCATTGTTCTAAGACCTGAGACTATTACAGTTGGACTCAAAGTACAGACAAAAATGACTTGATAAGAAGGAGATTTTGTTGTGTGAAATGAAGATACTGTATCTGGATTATTTCCATTTGGTGCAGCCGTAAAAAGCATGTTGTCAGGGGAATATCTTGTACTGTAGCTTGCCTGTGTTGGAACAAGCTGATACAGCATACACATGCAAACTGTCACACAGTGTGGAAAACTCTGATGCTTCCTAAAAGGGGGCAGATATGGGGAAACCTGGGTTTAACAATATATGAATAAAGAGGTCACTGATGGGTTATTGGTTATGAGTTGGACACTCCAGAGGTGTTAATCGGAAGCTCATTTAATGTTGACTCCATATTTCATGTACTAACAGGTGTCCCAAACAGGTGTCCAGGAAGCTGGCTTCACATTCTTAATGCATGGGTAGAGTCACTTTTGGAAAACATCCATTTGCAAAGACGGTTAGAATTACCAAGGGTGTGAAAACCCCTCAAACAAATCCACACTTGCTTTAAAAAGCTCCTTCACTGAGTTCAGTAATTCATAATATGGACTTCTCCAGCAGTAATTGTTATTTTTGACTCTGCATCTGTAATTACAGGTGCCCCTTCCGCTGCGGAAATGGGTTTGAGTTTAAAGGCACTGTAGAGGTGTGAAGTTGTGCACTTGCTCAGTCTTAACTTTTATACGTACATTAACAAGGAGTGGGTTTTTTCACCTTGTTGATGGTGCTAATGGTCGCTCACAGTTCAGTGGGATTTGACTGAGAAGTGTGAGGAATCAGGTGCTGGAGTGGGCTTAGAAGAAGAATTTACAGCCTATACATGCAAATTCACATGAACAGCGTTCACACTCGTTTTTTTCCTCTCTCACACACAAAAAGATGCACGCGAACACACACTCACATCCACATTCTTACTAAATACTGTTCTCACAAACAAACAAACAAACACACACGCCAAACATGAGCCGAGTGTACCTTTTGCTTTGGAAGAGACGATAAGCTACTGGCAGCCAGTTAGATTTGGCTGTCAGTGTTTTCCACATGGGAATCACCCTGAACTAATTATATCTTAAGCAGCGGTGGAAAATGCAAATCAGAATTTTACTCACACCCCTGAAATTGGAGAGCCAATTTAATCTAATACCCCCTTTAATTTAGCGCGCTAATGCAAGGCCCTAGAGAATTGCCCTGTGTCACTGCTGTGCTGTTCTGCAGCAGATTCTGCTCCCTCTCTCTCTCTCTCTGTCTCTGTGCTGCTCTCAGGCTCCAGGATGGATTAGTCTGGCAGAGGAATCTCATCTAACCTAACATTTCCTGAGCAGTTACCTTTGCATAGCTTGAGCTGTGATGGCTCAGAGGTCCTTCATTAACTTTCAAATGAAATAATGCTCATATGTGGGCAAGCTGCGTCTTCACCTCTGTTTACCTCACCTGTTTACCTCAACTTGACTTTTGTGTCTGCAGAACGAGAATTACATTTTGTAAATGTAAAAGTAATACTTGCCAGCATGCATTACTTTACAAATTATTTAACATTGTGACACTAATGCTGGCACTGTGTGAGGGGATTCAAATGTCCTTATTTTCTAATAATAATAATTTTCAGGGTGTCTGTATAGCACATGAACTACAAAGTTTAAATACAAGTTTATTTAGGTTCAATTTTGAATAATATTTAATAATTTGGGGGGTTTTGTCTAAGATCAGTTCTGGGGGGCATTTTGCCTTTATCTGAGATTGAGAAATGAGACTCACATATAACATGAATGGCCCTGTGAGAAGCTGAGTTCTAGCGTTAATGTTAATGTTCTGACATAAACCCTATGAATTAAAACTGTGTGTGGGCTTTATAGATTTCATAGAAGACCTATCGGTACAATATTTGTTGGAAATCAAAATTAATTTAGTGAAGCTGACCAAAACATTTTCTATGACAAAAGTCTGACCGGTGGAGTATAAGAAAGACTAACACCCAAACTATGTTTTCGGTGAAAGATCCATCCAGACAGTAACAAATTTTTTTTGGTTCTGAATGACTCTCAGTACTGCAGCCTTTACATCCGGAGTCTAATGCCTTCATATAAATGTCTAAAACAGCATCCCTATTCATGATTACCTTAGATAGAAACATCCTCACATGCCTCATAATCACAGGATTTTAAGTGCCAGTTCACTGGGTTGGTGACCACATGGACAGGAACAATTTTATTTTAACAGCACTTCTGTTTTTGTGTTCATAATACTGTAAAGACAAAGCAAAGTCTTTGAAAGAACAACATCCATAGAGGTACCTAATTGATTGGTAGTATAACACAGGGTAGAAAAGCTGGAAGAGGGCAAAACGAGATCCAGTTCTACAGAACTGGATCATCCTTCCAGTTAACAAATGTCAAAGGCCAGAATCAAGTCATGTGCAGGAAAACTTAGAGTACAGGGATATTCTTTCTCTCTTTCTCTCTCTTTCTCCCCCTGTTCTTTGTGCAGCATTGATATGAGTACATGAAATGGGTGAGATGAAAAGGTGGCATGGCTGCCTAGAAACCTTTGCTATTGTGATAAAAGACAAGGCCCAAAATGGCAGGAAGCAGGACCTTGAGGAAAATAGCTTAGATTCAGCCTCTTAATGAGAGTGTGGGAGCCAAATAAGCAACAGCAGCCAGGTCTAATTTGTTTTAGGTGTGCTCAGAATAGATAAGGATAAATCTGTGGCCTTCACCCCATCCCCCCAACCTTTGCCTCCCTGGAGATAACACTGAGTGCTCCCAGCCAATCTCCGTGGGCAAAGGAGAGGGGGTAAAAAAAAAAAAATAAAAAAATAAAAAGCAGAGAAGGAAAAGCCTGAGGGACAGACGGCCTTTAGATCTGCAGATCTCTAACTTACTGGATTTATTCAAGCTTTAAAACTGCAGATTAATTTGGTCGCAGAGGTCTGGGGGTGTGTGAAAAAAAAAAGAAAAATGAGGCTGTACGCCGCTGCGCATCTCAACCTAAAGGGCAACCTTAAGCTCCTGTCAAGACAATAGGATTTTGCCATCTGAACCACGATGCAGACCGCTTAATTATACACATCTTCCCTGCAAGCTGCCGTCAGCTACTTAAGAGCATGGGCCCCCTTATTCATTGTCATGCCCTTTTTCCCCTAGATTGGTCGTGCCGTGTGGATTTTCTGTCAACTTCCATTTGCACAGAGTATCTGTCCTCCTTAGGCCTTTGCTGATGTGCTCGGAAAGGCACAACCACACGGCACTGTTAAAGAATTCATCGTTTTTGCCACTGCCACCAATTAAGGCCAAAGCGTAATCGAAGGCGTTCGGACGATGCCCTTACATTATGTGCTCTGTCGCCTGCTCTGCCCCTGTTTGATTTAACATCCCTGGTTCAGTGGTGAAAAAGAACTCATTGTCATTGTCTTTATTATAGAGTGAGGAGAAAGAGAGAGGGGGAGAGACAGAGAGAGAGAGAGAGAGAGACATGGGGGTAGAAAAGCAGCCCAGTGGAGGGTGGACAGCGTGAAAGAGCAGGTGCGGGAGGACGTTAATGTGTGGCACTTTAAATTTTAAACAGATGAGAATAAATTATTGATGCTGACTCTGGCTGAGAAGTTAAAAGGTATCTCGTCATTACTGAGAGCCTGTATGAAAAAGTGTGAGAGAAAAGTCTTCAGTAAATGCATCAGGGGATTGTAACGAGCACAGAGCATCGCAACAAGGTGTTTTTTTTATTGTTCTCCAGAAAAAAATGATGAGTTCTTGACTTATTTCGATTTCTGCGCATGTTTTATGTTTTGGCTCTAATGTAACAATTAAACTCCATAAGTATGCATATTCTTAATTGAGTAAGTGCGACAAGGCCAGTGGCAAATGAGTGACTGAACTGATGTAACATTAAGAGTGAAATTAGAAAAGTTGTTTTTGAACATGGTATTCCACATTTTCAGTACACTATTACCGAATTTCTTGAACAGTTATAGATCCCCTGTAATTTAATGCTCATTACAGTGATTATAGTTGTGGTGCTAGATTGCAAAAATATAGGGCCACTATAATATGTTTATTTTTAAGGACATCCAAGCTAAGGGATGTTGAAAACTCATCAAATCAAAGCTGGCTATTCCAACAGTTGAGGCTATAATGAGCACAAGTGATGAAGTATGGAAATGGACAAATGGAAAATTCTTATTGGAACAAAATATACCCTTACAGACAGAGTTGACTTCACAAGTTTCTGAAGAGTTCACGCTGGAAAGTCAGCAGGGGCAAATTCATGTAGTTTTATTGGGTTTCTTCTTGTTGAGAAATTGATCAACTTATGAGACGTTAGTGCATCAACCCACATTTGACAATCATGTTAAAGTAGGCATGCAATTAAAAAGAATGGAATTGATTGCTAGGATGGCAACAAGTCACCACAAAATCATAGAGTAGGTTTATAATAATCCAATGAAATGTTCATCAAAGCAGCATCAGATCAGACCTGCATTGAACCCAAGGTGTTGATGATTTGTATTTCAGTGTACACCTTTGCTTTACTTCCTGTCTCTCTTTCTGTCTCTCTTGCTCTTTCTCTAAAACAGTTATCACTTTGACAGACCACTAAATTACAGTTCTGCTATCGATTTCTAACATTTTTCCTCTAGTCAAACCTCAAAACTGTCCTCATAACACCTGCTTCCTGCTATGGCTCTGGTTGACTGGACAGCTCTTGTTGCCAAAGATGAAGACGTTACCCTGCCCTCAATGCCAGGATTTGGTGTAGTGCATCAAATTTAAGGATCCAGATCAGTGAGGTCCTTCATGTGGACTAAAGTCATTTTCAACCAACCAACTACTTAACCCATTATCTACAGTGTTTATATGTATCCCGTCACTGCCTAAAGTTTCCCTTCAAGAAGCTTTTTTTTCCCAGTGATTTCAGTAATTTTTAAGACAATCCATCTGGTCTGCTTTTCTTAAACTGATATTATCAGTGCATGAGTTTGGTAGGTTCTTGTATCAGTCATTTCTTCGACCCTGTAGATTACAGGTATATTCATGTATAATTGTCAGTTTGGATGTATAAATTAAAAATAGGCTTTTGTGTGTCACTCATCAGATCATAACTGAAAATAGAGGATTATGTTCAAGTTTGGAGAAAGGATTATACCTTCTCAAAAGGTTGTTCTTTGGCAGCATACGTATGTGCAGTCGATGGGTTAGAGCATAGGAAAACATCAGAATGTCCCTTTAACAGTTTCACTTGCAGAGCTACTTGATACACGTTATAATATTGAGCTGCAAAAGGAAAAAGACAACTCTGTATCCAATCTATGTTAACCTCATTGTAGTTGGCAAAACAGATGAAGTGTAAAATACAGGGCAATAGATTTGCAGTTCTGCAGATACACTAATGACTTCATATCTGTAGGTTTAAAGGCAGTACTGACAGATGGCTTTGTACCATTCATCCACGAAAACTGACGTGAAAGCAAATTCCGTGAGTGACACTGGGTGAGGGGAGAAATCGGTCAATGTGGTTTAAGCGTCTCAGTTTCTGCAAGTCAAATCCTTGCATGTTGCCACCTCCTCTATTGTGGCTCTGCTCTCAGATTATGAATATTTCATGGCAAGCATCTGACACCATGCCCAGAAAGATATTTCAAGGTTTTTTTTCTGATAGAAGCCCTGGGGTTAGAGAGTGTCACATAGGCGTGAAGTCAGTCTGTGGCCCCCAGGCAAAGGATAGGATTTATGATGCACCAGTTGATGACATCAGGTGGATATTTTCATTCCTGAGCAGAGAGCCCCTTTGTCCTCCACGACTGATAAAAACCATTGAACGGTTTGTTGTCACTCCTCGAAAGATCTGTCTGTGGCGTTCCGTTGTATAGAGAAATGATTTCAATCTGCTCAGAGTGCAAGCTGTGTTTTGACAAACTGTGACCGGTTTCCCCGTCTGATCAGCGTGGAGCTGGAATGACTAAGCAGGGAGGGAGTCTGCTTGGATTAGCTCTGTCTTAAATGCTGCCTTTAGCATATTACATTGCCCACTGGCTTTCTCCTAACGATATCGCTCTTGTTTTCATCTTTGTTAAGTTTCACTTTCCAGTTTAACTAAAGCCTACTTATGTAATTCCTCATTTTAGGTTGCTTCAGGTGGAATATTAGTCTTATGATTCTAACTAGATGACTTTAATCCTTGTTTCTCTCCCTTCTTAGGGAGGAGGGTTTTCTCCCTCATGTCTAGAGAGCTGACCTTACAGTGTTATTGTATATGCATCTCAGCTATATTAAATAAAACCAAATTGAAACTGAGACATAAATGTTGATTTCAAATTTTCCTTTTAATGAAATCCTCAGAAACGGAAGAGTCATCTGGATAACTGAACCATACTATAGGTTTATGCTATGGCCACCACTTTTAATCATTTCAGCTTTGCTTTATGAGAAGTCATGCTAATTTTTCCAGTTCAGTCGGGCAAGGAGGAGGGCTGTACCCATGAGCGTCAGCTGCCTTGTCAATGGAGAAGAAGCCGGTGAGAGACACAAATCAGTGCTGTAGGAAATTCAAAACAATTTACTGTTGTGGTTTCTAGTAAAGCAGGCTGAATTTTTCCAAAATTTACCCAGAATCACAAGCTGAATTAAGTAATATTTGTGTGTCCTTTAGCCTCCACCCACTGATCAAGGCACACATGACGAAAGGTTAAGCTTTTTAACTTTATTTCTTTATTTCTCTATTATTTTTTTTAAACCGATACACATCCTGGGAGTTTTAGTCCTTTTTTTCACCTTACATTTTTTGTGTACACAGATTTGTGTCCTCAACTTTAAAGAACCAGATATTTTCTAACACAGTTGTGCGTCTTTTGCACTGATGATTCAACCAGCGAAGTTCCATGCCCCGTTGGAGCGTCATGGAAGTGCTTCAACTGTGAGTCATCCAGCACTGTCAATGAAAACAAATGAATGGAAATTATACTTTCACAACCAGGGGCATCCGGCTCCTTCCTCTTTGCAGCTCTGCTGTGGGGGTCCAGATCCAGAGGTTGGAAGCCACTGCATTAGTATCCAATTCTTTGAGTCTCTAATGACTTGTTGGAAGTTTAGTGCATACTTCGAAATAACAGTAACTTTTCTCATGTTTTGTTAACCCCTACATGAGACAGTACCAGCATTTCCTTCCTATAGATTCTTATTCTTATTCGTTAAACTGATATTTTTGTTTCTCACTACATTTGATGCACAGCTTAATTTGTCTCAAGTCTCAGTTACCTGAGTGCAGTTAAAGATTCCACTTGAGTTGTGTGTATTTTCTAATCCTAACCTAAATATTATGTTGATTTACAGTAAATATGCAGAGCTCTGCGTATAGACCTTCTGAGTTTAAGGGCTCCCATACAGATGCTGAGAAATCTGCTCAAAACAAGAAGGCCTGCTCCTACTTTGCATTTCAATTTAACATTTCAGAGAACTGGCAGCATGTTGCCTCGCTTAGCCCTCGCTTCGTTACACCCACATGGCTTCTCGCCGTGCTTGCTGACGTCTTCCACTGTTCAAAGGGCTGCAACTTGGCTGAGAAATTGGGGATTTCCATACCAGATCCCTCAGGTATCTACACACTCAAACGCGTGTCCTGTTCATCTTCCCCCCTCCTCCACAGCTCCCATGCTACAACGCCTGCCCTTCTCCCTGCTCTGATTTCCCATCTCAGTGCTCAATTGACCTCTCTCCGCTGCATCTCTTTGTTTTGTTTTCCTGAAATCTCAACAGCACCTGAAAGCGTCTCTGCTGTCTCCCATTCAGGGTTTGCTCCCAGAGGAGAGTTAGCTTTGTAGCAGCCCTGTGTAAAATTGCTTTACTTGGACAAGGGTACTTAGGTGAAGCTAATTGAAATGGAGGCCAGCACTGTTGTACTTAGTAGCAGGTAGGTGATCCCAGCTACATACGGCAGCCTCTGACCCAAGGGTGCTGCCTCAGTTTTTTCCTACAAGGGTCAGCTCAGCCTCCGTCTGTGTGGGCAGGGATTTTCCGTGCATGATAAATGGAAGAGGCACAGCGTCTGAGCACTGTTTCAGCAGCACAAAGTCGCTCCCTTTTTAACCTAGATATCTCACACTGTGGAGGATGTGGAGGAGGATTGTGTGAGATTATATTCTGTGTTATGGGATGAGACAGATCCAAATAGTTACTGAATTAGTGTTACTATGAAAGCATACCAGACTATCTGTAAATTCCTAAAAAGGAAATATGCATCTTTAAAGCCTTGTTTCTACCATAGTGTCTTATTCTAATGACAAATGCTGATGAATTACTGAGTAAAACCTGCACCCATGTTTGAACTTGGCATTCATTTTGAGCTCAACTACACACCTGTAAAGTTTCATGACTCCATCTTGCACAGTTGTGATGCTATCACAGTGACAAGATCTGTCCACAGACAGACAGACATAAAAACACCTGCCAAAGAACTCAAAACCACCTCTGTGGTAGTTCCCACCACAGTAGTTGTCTCCAAGACCACATTTTAGCATGATGAAACACATACACACACACAGACACTCACAAGGTCAAAACAATAACAGCCACGCTGGTAATTAAGGGAAGATGGATTCAACAAAATAAAAAAAAATATCAATAATAAAACTAAAAAATATATAATGCTTTTTTGGGGGGGTATACTGCTTTACAGTTCAGATTATTTGCCACATTCTCCCTTGTTAATTATACTTCAGATAGTTTCTGGACCCTCCCCTTTCTTCAGGCAAAGCTGGTTAATATTCCAAGATTAAAAGGATAAATTCACAGTGAGTCACAAAAGGCAGAAATCTGAAGCTGGACTGCACTTAGTGGTCTGAAACCTTCCGGTATCTTGCTCCTCAGGCCACGCCCCAGTCAGCGCTGTCAACGGCTCAGCAGGTGTTTTGCCTTTGACAGGTGATGGGAAACATCTGCTGTGACATCACTAATGGGGGCGTGTCCAGAGGACAGCAGCAGACTGCAGTTCAGCAGTTTCCTTCATATGCGTTTCTATGCGGATTTACATTTTCAAGCATTTTCCCGTAGCCGTCTCAGTTGCTATCGACATATACTCACTGCGGTACCTCGTAAAGTCACACATTCCAGTGCGGCACCAGTTAAACTGGGCCGGTTCCATTTCACTATCCACTCAATGGCTCCCTGACTGTTTGTTAAAAAGTGTATTTTCTGAAGCCACTGAGGCTTGGCCCGTCTCGCCGCAAATCCACTCCTATGGAGGGCTAGTAAAATATACGTCCTGCAGGAATACTGCACTGTAATTGCATTCCCCCATTAGCATACGGAGGCTTGGAGTCACACTGCACTCAGCCTCCAGCAGCACTTTGCCATATGGTCTGTCTGCGCTTCTCGGGCAATATTTGGCAAGACTCTTGCAGAAGGTCAAATATCAAGTCAGAGGACTGTGCCAGAATTGGATCTATGCTAATTGCTCTCTCTCTCTCTTCCTCTTCTCCCTCATCCATCTCATGCTCCTCTGCTTTTCCCTCCCTCTCTTCCTCTCCCACTGAAGTAAGTAATCTGCTTTAGGATGTTTCTGAGATGGAGATGGATTTGGTTTTCCTTCGCTGCCCCTCAGCCTAATCTCCCCCCTGTGACCACCCCGCCTCTCCCAGGCACAGCTCTTAAGCACACCATCATACATTCCCCTGCCACCCCCAGTCCATATGTGCCTAGTCAGCAAAAAACTCCCAAATTCCTCATTACTCACTAACATCCGCAATACACTTAGCTTGATTTGCTCGAATGGATGCCTGGTGCAATGCTGGACCTTGAATTAAAAGATTGTAGCTGTATTTCAGTGGAGAAATGCTTTCACAACATTGGTGTACTTGGATTCTTTGTGTGTGTACATTAGTGCTGTGAGCATATTCAGCACATTCAAGTGGGGGGGTTATACGAATACATATTCCATTTAGAGGTTAACTAGATGGACAGCTTATGTTTTTTCACTAAATTTGTTAGTATCTCAGACTTAGAGTCCTCCATGGAAAATCAAATAAGTTGAGGATTTGGCAGAATGTAAGCAGAAAGATCCCTCCAAGGGCTGACAAAAATTCATTGTCAACCTTGTAGAGGTTTTGACATCACATTGATTAGGGAGAGAAATGCTGTTGTAAAAATTACAACTGATTAAAAATAAATACTTAAAAATCATGAACCTTGATTTTTAAAAATTTTAAATCATGATAAACTGGATGATATTTTCACTTGCAGTTAGGGTTCGCCATGAAAGCACAGCTCTGATTTATTTGAATCCATCTTTTATGGCAACTGTGAAAAATGAATGCTGTGGAATGAGAGTGGGTATGTGACCTCTGTGTTCTTAAACACCACAGGAATTTAAACTCCTCTCACTCAGTAGACTGCTGTCCAGTGATCTCATATTTCTTTAGAAGGGATGAGAGGCTTCTTAACCGATTAAAATAGCAGAAATATGTGGACAAATTGAACTGAGTGCATTTCTTTCAGACCTTCAGTTTTATTTTATTTGAGGCCTTCGATAAATCAAAACTGTTATAATAAAACAACTACATACATGCTGCTTAGTGTCTTTTCTTTGGCTTTTTTTGTTATTGTTATTATCATTTTCAGTCTGTAGAAATAGTGAAAAATTAGGCTAATGGATAGTGTTTCATATGAAATGCTGGCTGGCTGCCATGACACTGTAAGATTGTGGAGTTAGAGATCATGGAGAACTGTTTATATTATAGTTCTGAAATAGTCATTTTATGAAAGCCACATATATCTGAGTAGATTTTAACCATATTTTAAGTTTAATTTTAAAAAATGTCATTTGCAGTGCAGTGCAATTCCATTTCCACAGTTTGCTGTATCTGAATGGGACAATACAATCGCTTCTGGCATCTTATAATAATGATTTAGATTTAATTTAATGCAGGTAATATTCAAGGTTTAAGCTTGTGCACAGAGCAGAATCTGCGTTACCGTGTTGTGATGCAGGACTGGGGGTAGTAGCGTGTGGATGACTAGATGAGTGGTCTGTCCGTGATAGCGGCCTTGGAGAGGTACCTTTTATAAACGGCATTGGGTGGCTAGAATATTGGCTACAAGCCTCAAGATGAGATTTCAACCCCCACCCACCAACACTGGTAACAGTGCAGGTGATGGATTGCTATACCTTCCAGGTTTGAGCTTGGCAACGCCCCAATATTCCTGCAGAATAAAGTGACAGGCAATATATAACACATCAGTTAAGGCTGACTGCACCCCCCCCACCCACCCCTCCTTCTTTCTTAGACCTGCAGATCAGTCCTGAATGTTTGGCTGGCTCTCAAAGTCCTCCTGCCTTGACTCTGATGAAACATGCTCTTTCTTTACTCTTTCTTCTCATCTCCTCCTAGTTTTGTCTCCCTCACCACCAGTTTACCTAAGAAAATAATCAAAGTCATTTCCCCACATGTTGTCATTTTAGATTGAAACGATCACAGACTCTGGAGCATGCAGGGTACAAGGTGTTCATGTCAAGAAGAAAACTAATTTACTGACCTGGGACTGAGCACAAATTCCACCTGCAGTCGTAACGCTGTATGAAAAGTGTCTGTAATTATGTTTAAAAAAAAAAAAAAAACAGCCAGCGTCCTGGACAAGTAAAGCAGTGTCAGCTGGAGTTTGAGTGTGTGTGTGTGTGTGTGTGTGTGTGTTAAGACAGAGGGGGTGACAGTGGTATTTATTTGTATATATTTTGTTTGCAGCCTGTCAGAGCTGCATCCAAAGGATTGCGGTTATGAAAAGTGGCCTGGTTCCCGGTGTGTAAGTTAATAAATAATGGGTATTGTCAGGGTAATGTATGGGCCATGTGTTATAATGAGCATTCAGAAACACATCAGCACACACTCCCACAGGCTACTATTCAACCTGCCCAGTGCCACTGCTTCTCCCTGAGATTCCTCCCTTCCTTCTGCTTTTCTGACTTCCTTATATCTATCTCTGGCCTCCTTCTATCCATTCCATCTTCTCTCTGATTTTTTCCGCTGCTACACATTTTTTTCTAGGATACTTTCTCATCTCAAACACATTTCTTTTTCATCTCAGAGTCAGAGGAGATTCTTGAGAATTCCTAGACAGAAAAAGAGCGGGGGAGAAGGCGAGTTTGTAGTTGTCTGAAAAAAAAAATCCACCCGTAATTATGGTGAATTAAAAGTTTTATGATGTTGTGCATGCCTGTGTCTGTGTGTGTGTGCCTTGACTGTGTGCTAGTGGGAAGCAGGGGGGTGGTGGGGAGGCGGGGGGGGCCTCTGTGACAAGGCTGGCTGGGAGCATAGAGCTGAGGGTTAGTGCCAGACATGTCTCAAGAGAAACCGGGGCACATTTGCAATCACCCCGAGTTCAAAAGGGTAATTTATTCACAGTCTGTGGTTAAAGTAGGTCTGCTCAGAATGCCAGTGGGATTGTGCTCGGAAGCAGAGTAGTAGAGACACATTATTTTCATTTTTCCTCTCCCCTTCTTGTTTTTTTTTCTCCCTCCTTCTCTTGCTTTTCCCCTCATCATTCTCTTCATCGCCTGTTGTTGTTTCTGCAAGCCCTGTGTGGCATCTTTTAACACACGCCGGCGAGCATATTTCACTTTTACACTCATTCACATTGACGTCCCGGTGCTGATTGAATTTTGAGGCGCTGCAGCGTCTGCCATTATCATCCTCATCGTCTTGAGTGGTTTATCTCTGGCCCCAGCTCCGTGTGACGCCAAGGCTGCAGGGGAGAGGAGGGGCAGGGCAGGGGTGGGCTGGGGGTTGAGGACTGTTGGTGTGTTGTGTAGAAAAGATAGGAAGGATTGGCCTTAACCTGGTTCTTTAAAATTGTGGTTGGAGATTTATATTGTGTGTACACGCATGTGTCCCTGCAGAAGTAAGAGCTGCCTTTTCAGACAGACATTGATCATGACTCAACATCCTGTTCTAGCCACTGCCGCCTTTCTACCGCGTCGTCTCAATCAGCCGTCGACGTGGCTTCACCATTAACTGCACCTGCCAGGTTCAGTTAGGATCACAGGGTGTCATGGCTGCCCAGAGACCGCACACTGCCTCGCCAGAATCAGCAGAGAATTATTCCACCACATGTCAGTTTTACTGTGCTGTTATCACCAAAAGCCACCGGCAGACACTTAGAATACACTGCCTACTGTGGCGGTGTGGTGGGGTTAATTTGAGGTCTGGAGAAATCTCTTCCTCCTCCTTCAGTCGGTTCAATACTCAGTCGTGTGCATTCATTGCCAGAGCGGGAAATTGTCTTTCCCTCGGTGTGTCGTTGTAGCCAGGTTGTTTGGTATGCTCTGCTGCAGAGGCAGCGGTGTTGACATGAGGCTGAGCAGCTGCCACGGCGTCTTGATTTGAGGTGAAACCTTGGTGTTGCTCCCGTGTCCCTGGTGTAACACTATCAACCCTTACCTTCTCCCCGCCTTTTTCTCTTTCCTCCCCCTTCGTCCCCCTCTGTCTCTCCCTCTGTCTGTGTTGTTTCTGTATGTGTCTTTTCTCCCTCACTCTCCCTGGCGGTTGATGGAGTGATTTTGAAGGCACATGCAGGTGGGGGAGCAGACAATGCGGAGCTGTGCTAATTGAGCCCTCTTTGTGCCTGGTCACTGCAGTGTGCCGAGGCCCGGGAGTGAATCCAAGCAGCACTCAAGAGCCCCAATGGATCGATAACACGGGAATTTAACAAAACAGAGACATGCCGAGTGCCCAGATCAGGGTCATTATTGTCTCTGGCGAGCCGCACTTCCACCAGGGACTGATCAATGTGAGAATATGGATCAAGATAAACATTCTCATCTCACCCTTTCTCTCCTCTTTGCCTCTTAGAGCATTATGTTCTAAACCGAGAGAGCAGAGCTTAAGGCTGAAAGCGCCCCTGTGGATGCACCATATTAAATGTATGCATGCTTGTTGTGCTCTCTTCCGTGTGTTGTAATAGGAAGACTTTAACTTAAAAAAAAGCTAAGCTAATAATTGATTTTAACAGGGCCAGATTGATCACTTTCATATGACATCATTTGTCAAAAGCAGACGTTTATGTTTGAAAATGTTAGGAATGGTTGATTTAAGTTGAAGTAGTTAAACTTTAGAGTACTTAAAGCTTTCAGTGGTGAGAACAATGTGGAAAGCCATGAGAAAAACGAAGAACTGCACAGTGGTCAGTTTGCCGAAGAAGGCCACATCATCCATACATAGCTCACATGTTTATGCGGTTTTTACTCTGGGGACTCAGAAGGAAACAACAGAAGGGAGAGCATCACTTGTATTCTGTAGCACAAAGTAACTCTACATATAGGATCACAACAAACCCCTTGTAATTCACCACGAAGACAGATTTTCCCCCGAATGTTTTCTGGTGGCTCACACGATAAACCTCACAAAGTAGCAACAGTGTGGTTCAAACTGTCTTGGCCCCTTTGTTTCATGCCACTCACCCATCCTTTTTCATCCTGTTCTTTTCTTCTATCGAATAAAAAGCAGAAATTACATGGAAATGTATTTATAAAAAGCCTAATTGCTTCCAAAAATGATAAAACACAATTAATGGTGCTACAGTGACATAACAAGGGGGTGGGCAACAGCTCATTGCAATTAGGCAACAAAACATCAGATCTTTGAGAGCATCTTGACCCTTCCAAAACGTGATGGTGTTTCATTTCATCCATGATTTTAAATTGGTGACGATGGTATCCTGCTGTTCTGGGTCCCTCCATTATTCACTTGGAAGGATAATAGTAATTGCTTAATGTGGTGTGAAAAATGGTAAATGGTTGCTTCACACATAGGAAGGAATGTATGTGTCTAGAATTAGTGTGGTGCTAGGCTAGTACCTGTCATAGTGCAGCTTAGTTTAGGCTCAATGCCTTCAGAGAAGGAACATCCTAAAATTTAATGAAGACTATATGTATTGTTTAATAAACGCATTTATTCATTTCATGTTTTTTTTCTAATTAATTGTTTTTGGGGTTGGGTTTTTTTTTGTCTTTTACCAACAAGATAAAATAAAGCAGTCCCAGTCATCCAAAGTGTGGACCAGGCTCCTATGATGGCGCCAGTGATGCCCTAAAAAGCACCTCCAATCACTGGCTGTTGTTTCTGGTTATGTTATTGGCCAAATTCACAAAATATTCTCCTCTTCACTTCTGATCATATATTCACTTTTTCTTTGGTCTGTTTACATGGAAAATATCACATTTATTTTTTTAATTACAAATGCTTGGAATCATTCATTTCGGAAACAAGACTCTAACATGATATGATCATATTGTCACAATTTGATCCCACAAAGAGTCAGTGTATGTTAATATTAAATTACCTCCCAGCCCTATAGTACAATCTAAATACTTTATACATTTAGCCCATAAACTCTACAAGCCTGAGTGTAGGAGCCTGACTGGTGCTGAAGCGCTCATCAGTATGCCTTTAAGGAGCCACAGATGACACTTGGTATTAAAATGTCAAATTGCCCTCCACTCAGACTAAAGTGATTTTAGTTGTGATTATGCACCATTTCCCCCCCTGTCAACAGCACAAAAAAAAAAAAAAAAATCAAAAAAAATGTGCTAATTGGTCATGGGGATTGGTGGGAGAGTTCAGTATTTTATGTCTCTGACTTCCAAATGAGTTTCGGAAGGGAGAGGCTGTCACTCTGGTGTAGAGGTTTTGGGGAGAAAGAGGAGGGGCAGCTGCTGGCGCGGGCTCAAATTGAAATGATGCACTGTTCCCCCTCACTGCAGCTAGAGCTGCAGTAATTAAATGCCTCATTGTTGCTTCTTGGGAATTTGTATTGAATATTTCATCCAGTGTAATGATTATTTGGGTGTGGGTGGGATGTGGATGTAATCACCTTGGCTGGCTCTTTGATGAAAAACTTGTTTTGGTGGTTGTGCTTCATGGCCATTTTAAGTGCCCTTCTGGGTTTTTACTTTCCGTAGCATCCATGCTGTTTCAAACTGCTGTTATCCCCCTCTGGTCCTAATATTATTGATTACTGGCTGCCAAATATGTCTGTAATTTCTGAATATATAAATATATTTGTTGGAGGGAATACATGACAATGACCTCAGAACCTGCAAATTAAAATGTGTCCTTCACATTTTGTCTTCCACAGAGGACACCGGTCAACAATGGCGAAGCTTTTCGGTGGTTCTTTTAGAGTCGCCCCATCCAGCAGCAAGAGGGCAGGTGGGACTCTTGACTCTCTGCCAGGAGCACTCGATAGGTTCACAGAACCCAACATGCTCAACACATTTGGAGAGGATGAGAGAAGAAAAAGTGGACAGAGAAAAAGATAAATGAAAACATAATGGTGTTGTTTTAACTCTGTAATTTCCTTTTCTGTGTAATTATTGTACCTTTTGACAGTATCATAATGTATATTTTTGGTGTCTATGAATGTGTTTTCAGTGTCTTGGCTGTAGGTTTACAGCCAATCCTATGTAAAGGACTCAAACAGACAATCATACAATCATCCTGAATCCGTCAAACAGAAGAGGCCACAAGGATTGATGATATAACAAAACACACTACTCTGGAGCAATAATCTATTCTGTTGATTATTCTTCAACCTTTAATTTCTGTTGACTCTTTAATTATTTTATCAAACTAAATCATCCTCTAGTTTTGTCTTATTATTTCACCTGAAAACCACGTTTTGAAATGCCAGTCTAAAATTAAGACCGTCGCCGGCAGTGTGATGTGTCTCGTCGAGAGCGACAACATGAAGGATGGCAGCAGTGCTTCTGTGATGGGCTTGTTGACTTGTTTCCCTGTGACGTGTTTGAGTGGACTCACTGCAGAACAGGGCACATTGTCTTACGTGGTGAGTCGCTCCTCTTTAAAGTCAAATCGGGCGTCATTTGATTGTGACACACTGCTGTCTGGAGGTCATACTTTCAAAGATGGTCCGAGTACATGTTTTTAACAGATCTACTTGGGTCGTCCTTTTTTCTTTCAGTTTGGATCACCAAAGGTTGTTAACTGTCTAAAAGGTAGGGAGTAATGCCAGTAAAGGAATTGTAGGTTATTTTGAAAACATTCAAATTTAGACTTAATTACAGAATACTATACATATTTGACATATCAGATGTTGTTCTGGGGCTAAGGGATACTCCGGACTTTTCTCCTGCAGAGCAAACAACAGTCCTTTCTCCTTCAAAGTAACGTTAACACATTCCAAAAACAGAAATTATTCAATAAGTTACTCATTGTCTTAAACCCTATTGTTGCATGTGTAAATGTGTTTTGGTTTTAAAGATTACTAAGAATTTGTATATTGTTGTTGTGATGCTTTTATGTGTTAAAATAAAAAAAAAAAAATGACTTCAGTAAAAGACATCTTGACAGAAAATGTTTGATGTACAGGAATCACCAAAGATCGAGAGAAAAATAAATCCACCAATTTAAAAAAAAAAGAAAGAAGTTATCAGTGATCAGTTATGATCACCTGATAAACATTTTCCTGTTTTTTTCCCTCCTGCAAAGCATCAACAGAAATAACAACCAGGAGGAGATGGCAGAAATATAACAGCATTGGTTGCCTCCCCAGTCACGTATTCCCTAGAATACTAAAATGTTGCATGGAGAAGAGTGGTTCCCAGAGGCAGCAGACTTTAAAGGACTAGTGAAATCCCATGTGGTTTGTCATGCTGGAATGCAGGGTGGGGAGGGATGTGGGGAGGCAAGTGAAGGGAGGATGGCGAGTGGGGGCGGGGGGGGGCAAGACAGGTTTCTGAGATAGCTTGAGTAACTGAGCGATCGCCGGGTCTTTGGGTTTCAGGGGTAGGGGTGGGGGGAGTAGTTATGGGAAGGAGGGACAGCAGTAGGAGGGAAAGGGAGGACAGAGGAACATTTGGGCTGCAGCTGAGGTGGGGAGGGGCGTCTCTCTGCTGAGGAGAACGAGCAGAGAAGGAGGAAATCATCCGGGACCGACTTCTCCCCTGACTGAGCACGCTTGCCATCACCCAAATTGAGCCGCTGACTGGTTAGGGCCAGCCAGGAAGACGACTTGAAGTGCTCTGCAGCGGCAGTCTGACGGCCATGCGGCGTCTGAGGCGCTCAATCCCCCACACTGGTCATCAGAGGTTGATAACGTGCATCAGGGGTGTGCTGGCTCGCTCAGTCCCTGGCTGGTGAGATTAAATAACATCAGAGACAGCTCTCTCTAATCCCCCCTCCACCCCACCTCCCACTCTGCGCTCTGGAACTGGAATTTAAAGTCCTCAGGCCCCAGTAGTAATGTTCAGTTTCCTGTTTCAGACAGAGAGAGGTAGAGACAGAGGTAGCAGGAGTGCATTAGCAAGCTAGCAGGGTGGCAGGAATATACAGCAAGCCTCAGCACAGGTTCAAGCCTCCAATTTTTTTTTTTAAACAGACTCACAAATTCTCTTAAGAACTCTTAGAGGAACTGTTCAACTTAGTGAGGACATTTACTGGTGCTTTCTTACCAAGAGTTAAATGAGAAGATTGATGCAACCTTTATATCTCAGAGCTAGTGCAAAGGCAGGAATTAACTTAACTTAGCATAACTTTGCAAGGATGGGAAAGAAGCCCGGCTCACTCCTAAGTTTAAACAAAATGTTTTTACAACCTCTATAAAGATGACTAATTATCAAGTTGTATCTTGCTTGATTCATCTCTATTTAAACAGACTATTGCAAAAACAATTATTTGTGGTTTTAGCTGGAGTCACATGCTTCAGTTAAAGCCAAGAACAGTTACAAAACTTAAGTCCACATAGAGCTGAAAGTGGTGTTGTTACTGTTTAGGTATAATAAATAAAATAAATACAATTTGTTAGTTATTAAGTTAGTTATCAATGTACATAAGAGCTGTGTCAAGCTCTAATTCTTGAAGAGAAAGCCAATATGTTTTTTCCAAAATGTCAGACAATTCCTAAATGCCACATGAGGTGTAGAAGAACAAAGATGTGTTTTAGCTCTTAAATTACACAAAATGCATAATTCTCAGTTTTTGCCATCGCTGGTGGTAGGACCAAGGACAGGGAGGACCAAGTGCAAACACAGAGGCAGGCTGGTGCAATGGAGGACGAGGCTTGACTGATGGGCAGGCAGGTAGAGACAACAAGTAACTACTAACAGACTTTCCTTCAAGCAACCCCAAAAAAATTCAGGCCTAGCAGGGCAGGTGGAGAGGGCCCGGAGGTTGTTGGCCGGGAACAGAAACAGATGAGATGCCAGTTTGGACCCAGTGGGTCGGCGAAGTACGTCAGAATATGGCAACATCTCTAGAACAATGTCTAATGGAGCAAGAAACAGTTCGATAGACAACCAGACAGGTGATGAATAGCTAATTATTGATTATGATTGTCTAAATCATTTTACTAGGCAGTAAAGCCAAAATGTCAGAAATAATCTCTCGTTGCACCATAAAATTGAGTGCATGAACAACTACCGTAAGTATAGTGTAGCTTAAACCAGGATGTTGGATTGTAAACTCATTTCCCCATCTCAGCAATTAATTGGTGATCTGCTGATAGTTGAATTGATGATTGGATTAATGGTCAAAACTACAGAAACAAGAATTAGCATCAGCCTGTTTGTGTAAGCCTAGAAATTGGTGTTGCTTTTTTGTTAAAACACTAAGAAAAAAAAATAAACCACTAGAAGTCAGAAATATGCACTAAATACACAATCAGTCCATGAAGTTGCTATGCCTAAGAAAACAGTTGCTTTCTTCTATACATCCATCCAAACAGCGTTTTACAATCCCATTGGAGACGGATTTCTGGCCACCTGAAAAATCTCAGTCCAAAATTCACTCTCCTTTTAGCTCTGGTTTGATCTCCACAAACATCAGTGAAAGATATCTGGGTCTTTAGAGATGATGTTAAATGTCTGACTTCCTTTATTAGTCACTGCTCACAGTATTGGCTCTCTATGATTCTGTGCTGGGCAGACTCAGTAACAGTCCATATTTGGCTGGAAGAACTAAAACAATGATCTTAAATCCCCCTTTGCGAAGCACCTTTCACACTATGTGAAGTAATAAGCGATACCATATTTTTTACTCATTCATTCCATTCATAAATTTTGGTTTTTCCCATGCCATTGAAAGTGTAAGTGCTGTCCTACAGGACGCAGTGTGGATTTTTAAATTCATCCATCCATTTTCTATACCGCTCATCCTCTTAAGGGCTATGGGGCGGGGGGGGCCTGGACCAATTCCAGCTGACTTTGAGCTTTGAGAGGAGAGAGGCGGGCTACACCCTGAACAATTTGCCAGTCACAGGGCTGACATATAGGGAAAACAACCACTCATGCTCACATTCACACCAATTTAGTCGCCAATTAACCTAATCTGCATGTCTTTGGACCGTGGGAGGAGGCCAGAGCACCCGTAGGAAACCCATGCAAGCAAGGGGAGAATGTTCAGTGGCCGGTGGATTCAAGTCCTTCTTGATGTGAGACGACAGTGCTAACCAGTGCACCACCGCGCCGCGGTTCTGTTTGAGAAACATCGTTTTAGAAATAAAATGTGTACTAGTTTTCAATAATGCTTAAATATGATTTTATAGCAGTGAACTCAACTTGAACCCAACAGTACACACATTCCAGTGAATTATGCTCTGTTTGCTGATGGTTAAGTCACTCATATGAATTACTATAGCAAATAGTGCAGCATTTCTGGAGATGAAGTCATTTGATCCGTTAAAGAAAGCTGAAATGACTTTTTAGACAAACAAATCATTAGGTCTATATGTCATTATGGCATCGCCACAGATGAGCCACAGGACTGCAGTGAATCTTCACTTGTCCTGTTGACAGAGCAAAGATGTGGGGTATTCTACAGAGAGGTGGATAGTTTCTACACTGTAACAGTAAACACAGATCTCTCTCCGTCTTTAAGCTTCATAACGACCCTCTGAAGATCCTTCCTGCAAAGCTAAGAGTGACTGAATATCAGCTGTCACTCAAATAAATACTAAGTTGAGCAGAGGTCCCTGTGATGCCAGTCATGCCACTGTGTGCCAGGGGTTAGTGGGCCAATCAAATGTGCTTACCCTCTCTGTGTCCTCCACAGAAATGCAGAGTCTCTGTGATAATCCCTTTAGGGATTTTGACCGAGAATGCTCCCTCACTCCACTGGCATACTTCTTGGCACTGAGGAGAGCAAAAATCCACACACCTTCCTGTGAGGAGGTGCTAAGAAAGGACATGTACTATTAGAAAATGAATGCAATGCTGAAAGAATATTGAACGACAGAGGTAAAATTCACCTGTCACTTTAATTTAAACAAAGTGAGTGCATTTTATGTTCTAATTTCAAGGTTAATACCATCTTAAAACTGTTTATTTCATTTTATAATCCCCTTCAGTAAGCAAATTTTTTTTGACTGGACTGCAACAGCAAGGCCCTTTAAAAGCGAATGTCTCCCACTGACTGACGAAGTTACACAATTAGTCGGCCAGTATAACCGAAATCACAGCACAGACTTTGTCTTTGATTTCTGTGTCTGGTGATTTTTTTTTTTCCCAGGACAATGCCACGATTATAAAACCAGGATTTTAGCAGTGCAGAGCAGCAGCTTGGGAATGGCTTGGAAGTGACTGCTGGTTAACATGTAGTCTTAATGGGCCACATTTCTGTCACTATTTCATACTTGTTCCATTTTCTGACAACAGAAACAGAAAATGTACACAACAGAAACATGTAAATGAGAGCAGCTTTGTTGCGAATTCGGCTGTGCTAAATTACTGTATATATGAGCACAGTGCGTAGGAGAGTAGCAAACAGGTAAAGGGCTGAAACCAGCTGACAGTAGGCAGAATGCAAATACAATGCAGTGACGTCAATAATATGCTAATTAGCTTATTACATCATCAAGTGACATTTAGCGACTTTTCAAGCTACTTTCCATTGAAAGTAGCTATTTACAGCAGTTCCACAACAGTTAACCAGGCGGTCCAGCCATATACTAGGTTTTGACCTATGGTCTTGTTGTGTAATAAATTCCAATTTCTCCTTTCCATGTTCAGCTGTGAGGGGACTGAATACTTACAGATACTAGTGCTGCACACACTTACATACCATTACACAACGCACATAACATTTTCCCACACTGAGTCACTCGCACTCACACAGAGGACAGAGAAAAAGACAGAGAGAGAACGACACGTAGAGCCTCCTTCCTTCCCTCGTCCCCCCCACCCCCACCACCACCACCTTGTCTTTCATTATTTATTTACTGTCTGCAGTTTTTCCATCGCACGCATATTGATGCAGAGAAAGCAGGGTGTGAGTGCGTGTCAGAATCATTTCCTGACGAGGGAGACAAGGTGGAAGTAATCAGCAGAGCGCTGATGCAATATGACAGCCCCTAGAACCGCTGGTACACAGTTAAGAGCAGGAGGGAGAAGAAAAACATTTCCCTACTGAAGGAAGCAGCAAGATTTGCACAAGCAACATTTGGATGGAAAGTAGATTTACAAAGTTCTAAAAGTTTGGGGGAAGAAAATCGGATTCTAGGGCTGTTTTGTCTGAGCTCTCTGAAATTTTCTCCTAAGGTGTACAAAAAAAAAAAAGTCTGTGGTATAAAGACAGACAATGTATTCTTTTGTTTTTTGTTTTTAAATATATCTCTATATGGTCATTCAGCAAGCTACATTAGCTGTTCATTCCGTCCGTTTAGAAAATGTTTTGTGCTTCGACTTCAGTTCACTTTTTTGTTGCACCCTCAGGGAATTTGGAATATATATGGTGGATAAGAGCAGGTTGCTACAATCTTGACCAATGTCTAGATTTTTTTAACATGCAAAGATTTCCCAAAGGCAGCACTAATAAAAGTACTAATATTTTGCTCCTTTTCTGTCAAATAAAGTTCAATTTGTTAGTTATTTTATTTGATTCTGTGGGGATGTGAAGTACGGAAAGGAGGACACAGACTAACAGGGTCTGCAGAGAAGCCAGCAAGGCGCCTGGCTGACATGATCTTCCTCCACTAATCATGTCTGACTGTTCCTCTCTCTCTCTCTCTCTCTCTCTCCGAGGCAGGTATAGATTGATTAGTTATCCTGCAGCCATCACCGAGCGCAGTGAGACGGCCAAGTACGCTGGCTCTTTCCCCCTGCTTCTCCACGTGTAACACACCTGCGCATATCTCCCTCACACATCTGTACATCTCTATCTCAAACATTTCTATCTCTGTCTCTGTCATCACCTTTCTCTATCTCTCACCTGCGTACAAACACCCTCGCCCTGTCGTACTCACACACACACACACATGCACTCATGCAGTATAGTACAGGCTACATGCACACATATACACACATGCACAGACACCATCTGCTCCTCTTGACAGGCACAACCTTCCTGGGTGCAGTAATTGATGAATGTGGAAGATGGTGCATTTAGGGTCTCCCTACCTCTTCTCCTCACATGCCGACCTGGGAGAGCAAATGGGTGCACCCCGTGCTCAAGCACACAAACACACACTAGCACACTCAAACACATACAGAGAGGTGCAAGCATGCCGATTGATTGATTGGGGTGGTAGGTTTCATGACGGCTAGCGACATTTCTCCACATCATGTCAACGCCCCTGGCAGCAAGAGTCCCAGAGTGATCTCTGAGGAATTTGGTAATCAAAGTCAGCAGGGCTGGATTCCAGGCTGGTGCCCATGCAAGAGTCTAAATAGATTTAAAATACCTGAGAATTTTCTTATTTCGTATTATTATTATTATTATTATTGTTGTTGTTGTTGTTGTTGTTGTTGTTGTTGTTGTTGTTATTATTATTATCAGTTATGTCGTCGAAAAATTATTTTTATATACAGCTAATTTGCAGCAGAAAATACATCTGTAAACCAGATGCTTAAACTGAACATATTTGCCAAACATTAATTAAAACACATTGTTAAACTTAAAAACTTAAAACACATTGTTAAAGAATAGGGTCACAATTTTTCAGGTCTGTTTTGAAATAATCTCCAGGTGTCAGCATGAACATTAAAACAGGTTTTGCTTGTGGTGATCATTCCTTGTGTTCATCCTGCCCATTATAAGAAAATTTTTCATTGTAAGTGATGGGGGACAGGATTCAGTCTTTCTTCTGTATGTATTCAAAAGTTTATCTGAGGCTAATTCGCTTCAGCCATCTTAGTTAAACATTTCAAGTTAATATCCTCGGAAGTCAAAGTCTTTTCAGCACAAAATTCCCAGCTTTTTGTTATAATCCCTTCATTACAGCTCAACAAGGAAACTCCATCCAGGGCAACACAAAGAGCAAATTTTACAGTAAAAAGACTGTTATTTTGAAAGATAACCACTTGATTTGACTAACTCAGACTGCTGAAACCAGATAGGAGAGAATGCATTGAATACATTGTTATACAAATGCAGGGCTGTGGATTTTGTCTGTCATCATTTACATTTAACTCACTCTAGGAGGGGCTTTTTCAGTAGTCAGTATGAAGAGAAAGAATGATACAGCATGCAAGATCAGTTTCAGTGATCACATGGGCATCTAAGCCAGAGAGAGGGAATTCAACTTTAAAAAGTGCCAAATGGCAAGAGTATACTCCTCATCCCCATATCTGTCTCAATCCAGTTCCAGTTGTCTACTCTTGTTTCAGTATCTTCAGCCTAACGGCAAGGCTGAAGCACGATGCAAACCTTCATCTCAAGTCTCCTGTGTTTTCCATAGCAAACCACTGACACTAACCTCACGACAGCTTCTGTGCAAAATGACAATGTTGCACTTCCTGGACTGGAAAAAGCATGGCTGGCTAATGCAATCCCACATGGGTGTAGCTTGTCTTTCACTTGTCCACACAATCACCCAGAGGTCCACAACATTAAGCGCATTCAGGACAACGTTTAAAATAAGCCATGACTAGATCAGTCTTTAAGAGCTCCAGCATCCAATAGTCCTTCAGCCTATGCAGAGAAAATGATTCAAGGATTCAACAAGACAACGTTTTAGTTCTCAGTTAAGAAAATAGCTGAGTGATAAAATGCCATATTTAAAGGAATCAAATGTCAAACTATGTATGATTCAAAGCAGTGCCAGATATGTTCTGCCATTGTTTCAGAAAATTGAAAAAAAACAACAAAAAAAAAAAAAAAACACGGGGTCATGACATTTACGACAGAGGATCATAAAAGAGCAATACTGTATATAAAGCATGCAATATTTTCCTACCTCTGCCCGATGCATCAACTGAACTTCACCCCAACCCCATGACCAAATAAATCAGTTAAATAAATTATATTAAATTAAATGTTATGTTTATAATTTTAATAGACGGACTGATGCAGTATTGCAGTGTTGTATGATGTATTAAAGGTTATGGAGGCCCACGAGGAAGGATGTCATCAGAATAAAAGGAAATTACCTTCATACTGTACATCTGAAAAAGGCTTTCATTCACTTATCTCTCAAGGTATCACTCATCCTTCAATTTATCTACCTGCCCTTTCAACCATGCACCAACCCCTCTATTCATTATCTATCCATTCATCTATCAGCTGCTGCACCAACCCACCCAGAAAGCCACCCACCAAGTCTAGTCAAGGGATCCAATGAATCCATTACTTTCTCTTAAGAAAACAAAACCACCACTTGGCTTTGCTGCTATTACTAACTCCAACTGTGGTAACACCATAAGGATGGTGGTGACCAGGCTGAATGTTGCAGGAGAAGGAGGAGGAGACGGAGGAGCGAGGGAAAAGGACAGGGAGGGTCCAAGTGTCAGGTCCCATTGGGGTCAGACGATGGCGGCTACATTCACCAAAGCAAACAGCCCAGAGGAGCAGAGTACTTCACCTGTCGCTGTGGATTACTCCATTATCACATCCACCAGTCTCACAGTGTCCCATTCTAACCACTCACTATTCAAAATTCATACAACACGCAGAATGGTGGGTGCTATAAAATGTTAAACTGCAGGAGGATTCAAAGTTGACTGTATTACTGGGTTGTTGCGTGTGAAGCCACAATGGGGATGAATTCTTTGAAATCTGGAAGTGGTCATCCTTTATGCTAGTATGATGTACAAAGCCACATTAGCACATTTTTCAATAAGATATATAGTTTTTCTGAATGTAATGCAGAATGGTGGTGGTTTTAAATTTGAATAAAATGTATAGATACGTACAGACAAAGCAACAATATACATACGTGTCAAGTCAAGTGTTCAGAACGGAAAAACTGTATACAGAGTGGTAATGTATTCAGCTTTGATGCCACAGACTGAGGATTCAAAATAAAAATACTATGACAATACTATGAGTGATTACCCTTGAATTATTTTATCTTTATATTTTTATCAACAAATCTAAAGAGACCACAAAATGCATAAGACATGACAGGAAACTGACCAAAAAAAAAAAAAACCCATAACAGACGAAACATTACTGAGTTTACATCCGGTTACTATAAGATATAGAAGGAGACATACAGGAGACGCACAGAAAAATACTATGCAATTACTACAATTAAACAGGATGGCGAATATAGCTTATGTCTGGTTTTGATTATTTGTGTGAAGCCGTACATAGATGTTTAATTTTTAAATTTTATTTTTTTTCCCTTTAAAATAAAATAAAATTTAATTACCAATAAAATAAATCAAAAGCAAAATACCAAACCGAGACACAGAAGCAGAGGGGTGCAGGAAGACAATTTGCAAACAGCTGAATTCAAAGAAGTGAAAGTTGAAAAACCGCTTTCAGTCACAGATAAAGTGTCTCATCTCACCCTATTGTGATGCAATCTATGAGCTGTTTGACTAAGTAATGCATCAACCAACAAGTCTGTTTGGCACAATAAAGTTGCTTATATTGCATAAATATTAAACACTGCATTTAATATAGCCAACTGAATGCTCCACTAGGTATAGTAAAATTACAGTTCCTTCTAAATTTCAGCAAGAAATCCTGGACTGTAGCCCTGAAGCTAGTGGCTGGAGGTGGACTTAGCCACACTGCTCTTACCCTGCAGCAATACTGAATGCCAAGGCACTCATAATACCACAGTGGGTTAGCTACAACAAGGGAAATGGCACAAAAGACATATTCAGGGTAAAGATCCATCCCTGGAGAGAAGAGTGACACCAAGGAGTCCCTCTTCTCCTTCTCAGCAGCGTGATTAATAACCCCCGTGCCCCATAATCTCTCCATCATCTATCTATGTAAATGCCCCCGGACCTGCAGCGCCAACACACTTTGACTGATGGCTGTTCCACAGCACTGGGCTCAGTATGTGTGTGTGTGTGTGTGAGAGAGAGAGAGAGAGAGAGAGAGAGAGAGAGAGAGAGAGAGGGGTGATGTGAGGGTTTCTGTGAGAGGAAAGGAAGAGATGAGGAAAGTCACGTGGTTCCTCTCCCCTGTCACAGTCAGAATGGCCACATGGTTTTGTGTTTGTTACGAACACACAATGGGAAAGGATGGCAGAGTGCTTGAGAACAAGGCACAGGGGAGGTTATAATTTACTCACACAAATAAGGAATAAGAGACAAAATTAGATCTGGCCAAATTGTTTAATAAATTTTCATTTTATCCTCTTAGCCCCTCTTCCTCAGCTATGGCAGCTTCAATAAACAGGGTGAATGGGATTAATTAGGCATCTCAAAGCACCATTTTAAATACTACATCAATTATTAATGCTTGTATAATTTTTCATTCAATGAAAGTGTCTCTTGTTCATATTAGTAAGGGTTTTCAAGGTTTTCGCTCGGTTAGATTGGGAATGTGAGTGCTGACACTGCTCACATGTTTGTCCCATATATTGGCAGTAGACAACCAGGAAGTGTTTTTAATTTGTTAATTTTAATACTATTCTTTTTTCAGACAGAGGCATCTAGAGATATGAGGGAAAGCCGGAGGAAGTCACATTGCCTTCTTTTTCTACACCTCTTTTTTGGGAGGGCAGGGAATTGTTCAAGTTTGACGTAGGCTTCACAGGACGCACACAGCCTTTCCCCCAGTAACCATGTGTTCATGGATGAGGAGAGGAGGGAAAGACAACTTTAGCGGGAGCAGGTTGAACCTTTTAATTGTCTTAATAGTTTTCATTGCGAATTGTGCACATGCCAGGAATCCCTGTGAAGTTATCATGTCCTGCAACCCAACAGTATGTAACACAGCATCATAACCAACAAGCCTGACATGCAGAGAAGCACAGAGCTCACTTTAACACTGTTTAATGGTGAAATCTATTCCCAGTCCAATGTCAAGCACCTACTTTTCAGCAAACCTAAGCTACCTCATCTGCATTGAAGTGATGTTTTTGTTTTTGTTTTGCACCTCTCCTCCCTCCTCTTTGTCATCCATGATGATTGTGTTTTCTAATCTTTGCCCAACAAAAATGGTTGGGCAAATAATTTTTTTTTTCTGCTCAGAATTACTATATATTATGTCGTTATGCATGACAATTCAATGGCACTTTGAAATATGGTGATATGATATAAAACCATCACAACACTGTCAGATTTATTTGGATGGATATGAGGCCTTACAGCGCAGGATAAAATACTATACCCTGAGAAATGATTAAGTCCCTTGAGCCAAGTTGTATTGAGGCATCACTCTATGAAGGTAAATATTATATATAAAAGAAAGATGCTATGAAGAAATGTTACTGTAACTGTACTTTAAATGATTGAACTGTACGAAATTTAATGTTCCAAATGACCACATACCAGGGTCAACAATGGAAACTCTCACAAGTACGATTGCTATTCTACTGTGTGGACTAAATATAACAAAAACACATTTAAAAATATAGCATTCTTTTTTTTTCCAGCACAGAAGACATTTTTTTTTACATTTTTTGTTTAAAAAGTAGGTTTCCAATTTGTTGATAAGTTGTAATGTAATTATTCTGCTATGCATTTTTCATTTTCTACAACAACAGCTCCACACATTATTACAGATGTTCATTTAATGCTTTTACAGTTTTGGCAAACTGTTTCTTACTTATGTACAAAATGGAATTCAATTGAAAAGAAATAACCTAATCATAATAATCTTTCTGAAACTAATTTGCTGAACTGAATTGAACATCTGTTGAACTAATGATTCACACCCTTAGAATGGAACCCAGTGGATTCTTGAAAGGTAGTAAATGAATCTATGCTTTGAAAACAAGTCTGCAGTGTTTTACCCCTTTTTTTTTTCTTTTTAAGGTAATGGGCCTAAACATGCAGAATCACCAGATTCTGAAATTCATATAAAACTGTAAGACAAGGTTTATGATTTTGCATTAGGTATGTCTGTATCTGTGTGTCTTTAGTTGTCTAAAGTGGGTGATGGTGAGTGCTGGTGCAGACAAGGGGGATGCTCTGTGTTTTTTTAACCATGACATCCCTCAGGCAGTTTTGGGCACAAAGACAGATAACAAGAGAGTTATGAAAGGTCAAGGAGTAACCCTGCCTTAATGTGCAAACTGATTCTGTCTGAGGACACAAGAGGAAAATCAGAGGAGAAATCTGTTTCAGATACAGTAGATCCACCTGCAGTGCATGTGCGACTGTGTTTATACTTCAGCAGCAACGCTGTCTCGAAGACATTGCCTTTGTATAAATTGCAACAGCAAATATGTGGGAAACATAATTGCTAGTTGGATTACACTGTTTTTTGGGATGAATGAAGTGCTGCATTTGTTAATGGAAACAAAGCCACCAGGCTGTGGTTGGGGTGAATGAGGGGACGTACAAAGCACACGACTGTGACTTCATAAACTGTTGGGTTTGAATTCAGAGTCCCGTCTGTGGTTAGGTTTAGACAACTAAACTGCTTTGGCTAAGGTTAAGGAAAGGCTGCAGGTTTGGTTAAATATAAATAAAAATGTTGAGTCTGAAGTTTTAAACCAAACAATGATTCTTCCCTAACCTTAACCAAAAGCTGTGAGTGCATACGCATAACCATAGTAAATTAACAACATATCCTCATTATGTTAATATGAATTGTAATCCACTTGCAATTTTGTTTCCAACAAAAGATATTTGATGTTGCAGTTTAGCTGTATATTAATGTCATTTCTGGGTGACAGAGTCAGTCAGTTGTCAGTAAATCGGTGGTTTAGTTGCAACATTTTTAGTTTGCTTCAACCTAAAGAACCACATCCATAGTCTATGAACTCTGTCAGTATAATACGTTGTTGTCTCTACTGCCTGCACTATTTATAAATGAAACATATACAGCATGTAAGTTAAATAAAAAAAACAGCAAGTTTACAGTCAATTTTACGTGGTATGTGTTCACCATAAACAAAAGTCCAGTATATCACTGGTCGTTGATGGAAATAAAGGCACATGTGCAAATTCTGTTGGGACTGCTTTTGTTTACGTCATTATTCACCCATAGCAGACTAAATACTTTCTAACCTGTGGGGTGTCCTTTGGGTGATTGAAACATAATGATTTCTGGGACTGGTGTTACTGCTGACAAGAACAAATCTTGACCTAATTCTGGTTTTAATGCAGAAGATAAACCTGATCTGATTCGCTAATTATCAAGCCATCTCAATCTTGTAATTGATAATTACAGTCGACTGATTGTTGGATAATTACAATGCGGCTGAAATGAAAACATACACTTATTGATTAGATGCTAACTAAACACTGTATGGCGATCCATTACCTTCCATGGCGCCATACCAACCATAGTTTATTTGTTAATCTACAGAATTACATAAAGTATGAAGTATGAGTATAAATATGAGGTATTATTAACTTATTTTTGTCTATTAAACCTTATTTTGTAACATGACAAAGATTTGCAAAAATGATACCACTCATGTTAATAAAATTAAAAAAAAAAAAAGATTTACCTGTAGTTCTTTTTTTTTTTTTTTTTGTTCATGGAATAACCTGACTAGAGTCCAGTTTCCAGGGTCATCTCTAGAGCTCCACTCTGATTTTGTGTTTGACTTCACCTAAAACAGCATCAAAATATAATTAATTTCATTGTGTTTTGAGGCAGAATCTGTAGTTAATGGTTGGAGTTACAAATTTGTTTTGGGCCTTAGTTAAGGAGATGAAATGAATTCCTAATGACAGCATCAATTAAATTATTTATGCAACACCGACAATTCATTAAATTACATATAGTACACTGTTGAATCACTAGGGTACCTTCAGCAAATCGGAAAATCAGGACTTCCTGTCGCCTGTGAAGCCAAGAGCCAATCAATGCGGTTCTTCTGCTTTCTGTATGAGGAAAAAACATGGGTACAAACTTCCACAAGTGATCGTTTTCAGATCTTTGAATGGCACAGAATGACTTGATGATGATTGCCTTGATTTAAAAGTGAGATAAACTGAGTCACTCTGGTTTTGCTTATGTGTTTATAAGTGAGTTTCAATTACAAAGTCTCCCACGAGAGGAAAGGGGAGTATAAGCATCCACAAACCAACAACTTTCCCATAAAACCTTCACTGCCTTAACTGAATATCTCAGTATCCAGAGGATAGTCAGCACCCAGCCCACACTCCAAAGCACCTTTTTCACTGAGCCGCCCTCACACAGCTCTTCAGAGGGGAGACATGTTGTTAATAATTAAGGCTGTGGCTGGAGGCACAGGGAGGCTAAACTTCCTCTAACAAGTGGCTCTCTGACAGCACAGACATATGGCTCTTGCTTCCCCATATTCTCCTCAGCCCTCCAGACTTGTGCATTTCACACACGTCCAAGGCGGCGGTGAGAAACCTCCATCCTGACTGCCAAAGAACAATAAATCAAAGTCGTAATGGTCAGCAACAATCAGATAATTATAAGTGTGGCAGCGTGGCACGAAAAGGAATTTTCTCCTTCAAATCGAGTTAAGTATTTAGCCTGATTTCTTGCCTGTGCTCAGAACGTTAGGTTCAATAGGCCACACTGTACTTTTTGTTTGGAACTGAGACCTCCCAAATGTAGAAATCTGAACAATGTTGAAGCAATTAACAGTCTGTTATTGCATACAGAGCCTATGGTGGAAGAAACAAACAATTTTTAACAGTGTCAAGAAATCTTCTCTGCTTGATCCAAAAGTTTCAGCTGGCCAATTTTGCATAAACGATAAGTCTGGTGATATTTTTATTCCATATTTTTCTTATAGTCAGAAAATCTCATGAAAAGCCCAAACATTACACAGAATTTACTGACAAGCATCTCCTGTGTATCCAAAGCCTGATACAGTGAATCTGTTTGAATGAGGTTTGCTAAAAACTACAATGCCCAGTTGTTGTAGAAAATTTCTTAACTCTTATTAAGACTGAATCAATAGATATTCAGAAATTGTTTTTAAAGATTTACATCTACAGTAGGAACCACTGGGCTCTAGGACGTCGTAAATCTGACGTGTTGCCGGTTTTGATCTTTTAACAGAATTTGTTAAACAGTTACAAAAATATAGAATAACACCAGCGTTAATCTTTAAATCTAACTCCTCTTAACTGTACATCTTATGACTACAGTCTGGCTCACATGATCCTGTGACCATAATAAGAACTGAGCATAAGAACTAGAGCCAGGCTTAAACTCATTAACGCCACACTCATAAATAATGAGTGCTGATGAGTTACAATTGTCCATCAGGACATATATTTTGTTCTTTGTGATACAATGTCTTGCAAAATGATAAAGAATGTCACACAAATTTGACGAAGTGACTAATTTTGTGCAGTTTAGGTACAGAGTACTAGAAGAGTGCTGATATTATACTTTTGGACTCATATTCAGAGGTGAATGAAAGCAAAAATGACAAAGACTTCCCATGGCAGACACCAGTTTTAATACTTTTGGGGGCAAACTGAGCATTTGGACAGGGAGAAGAACCGTCAATTTAAGCAACCACTGCCTTTCTTACTTCCCTTTCCTCTTTCTGCTGGGTGGGGGGAGGGGGGGACAAATCTTGTTTTGATGCTGGCGCTGTCAGGGGGCTAGCCAGAGAGGATAGTAAACACTGCCTTTGCAGAACATTTAAAATCAATCCTTCAGCCACAGGCCTCGAAACCCCCCCTTGCTCCCCTCTCTCTCTATCTCTCTCTCTTTCCCCGAGCCTTTCTTCCTCTTTTTCTCTCTCCCCTCTCTGTAATGTGTCTGCTGCTCTCTGAGAATAGAGGCAGCACTTAAAAGCCAGGCGTAGGGGCTGAGTTTTGTGACAACAGCTCCGGCTTTTATTACCACGCTGAGATGTGACCAGCACCCACCGCCACCTCCACCACTACCACCAACCCCAACAAGGCACACATATTGACTTTCACACATACACATCCACACATGTACATAGCCTCATACACACACACACACTCACATCACCCTGATGAGCAAATAATCATGTCATTAGCCCGTGTGCGTTCAAGGCAGTGGCTCATTTGCCAGCATCCAAGACGTTACCTTTGCTCATGATTGGCCAGAAGATTAGCTGAAAATCATTTTGTTTCCAGCATTATTGCTTGATTAAGTCAGCATTTGCCAACCAATAGAAACAGTCAACAGACACTTCTATCAGACAACCACGGGTAGTGGAGCAGAATACTGATGAGTGTATAGTTACGTAATGATATAATAACTTTTATTTTTATTGCATATGTAATGTCTCAAAATGCCAACAAACCCAAACTTCTAACATGAGGATGAATTTTTCTTTAACATCTCACCTGTGGCTTTGTGTATGTGTGCACCATTAGATGGCTGAGCTGCTCTGTAGTGTTGAGCAGCTGGTGGAGAGCATATGAAATCTGACCCCAGAGAGGGTAATGTGAACCCTGGTCCACACAGACAGCACTCTCACTCTACGCTGGCCACACTGAGGATTGTGTGTGTCACCCAGCACCTTTTTTTTCAGCAGGTGGTGTGACAGGAAGAGTACAGCTTTATTTCAATGCACCACCATACAGAGCCAGTCTCGTGGCACATTCGTCTATTTAAATTGTGTTTCATGTGTGCATTTCTAAATTTTCTCAATTTAGATTAAACCCAATAAACTAATTGGAAAGTGTCAGTCAGGCATGTTTGCAAAGCAGCTGGCTGGCTAATAGTGGGACCCAACACCTACACAACAAAGCGACAATAAACATGTTATCTGCCAGTGATGTAGTCATCTATGAGGCCAATCAGTGCTAAATACTGTCCGACACTTTGCAACCTGTAATCGTAAATGCCTCTTTGGGGCCAACTGGTGTAATTTCAAAAATGGCAGAGGGGAGGGATGAGATGTAAAGTTCTGTCAAATTGGCAGAACATCCGGTGGGTTAGTGGGTAAGACAGAGACCATATATCTGCAACATCAATGGTTAAACACTACACTGTACACAGTCCTATAAAAACAAGACACTAACAGTTATTCTTAAAATAAACAAATATTGACTTGATACAGAAATGGTGTGATGAGAGGGAAAAAAAGTGAATAAACAAGAGACCAATCTTCTTGACCTATATATAATTAGGTGGACAAGAGATGGGAGATGCATTGTCTTAAATACTATGGCTTGCACCTTATCTGCAGAGGTAAAATTATTGGAGTAAATCATGAATTAGGAATGCAAACCAACCACCAGTAAAATTAAAATAATCATAACTTGCTAAGGCGAGCTTTTATGTATGCTGTAAATGGCCTTACCCTCTTTATCCCTGGAAATCAAAATGGTCTTTCCGCTATTGACTGAGTGAGCGGTGAGGTTTCTACACTGCTGCACATTACTTCAGATAGGGGCTGCTGGTGGTGGGGGTGGGGAGGGATTTCTGGTACAAACAGCCATTAAAGATGGGCGGGTGTTCCATGCGAGCAAAAGAAGCTACAGAATCATGAAAGCTGGCGAGGGCCAGCTTTCATAGTTCACGAGCAAGGCTTACATAGCAAGGCCCCCGAGGACCCAGCACAGTAAAGATGGGCACATTTTACCCTCCACACTGAACTGATAACAGCTTTGGACACCAATAGACCGGGGTAGATGGGAAATTTCTATTTAACTGACAAAGAACTGTAGGAAATCTGACTGAAGACTTAAAGTGCAAATTTCTTTACTTTCAATTTCAAGTCTGGCATTAAACTGTGGAAACTACAAATAGTCTAGCCATTCAAATTCCTTTTCTTAAAAATGGATTAAGTATTTTAAAATGCCCAATTCCCTGACCTCCTGCCATTACTATTGTAGTATAGTGAAACAGATAAAATAAGTTATGCACTGCAGTATAGTCTCTGATAGTTGAGAAGCATATGAGTCATAAAATCCTTGGACAATACTTTTTTTTTTTTTTTTTTTTTTTACAACTACTTTACTTTCTATAGGATGAGCTTAAACTTATGGATGACAACTCAGTGGGTATCATTCTGATTGTTTAAGGCATTGTTTCATAGCCTTTTCACAATACATTGCACTAAAATTGAATTTTGTTTGATGTTCCTTATGTGGAAATTATGAACAAGATCCCAAAAGATTATTTTGCTCATCAAAAATTTGAAACCTAATTTCCAAACTCATAAATGTGACTGCCTGTGCCTGTTTATATGCCAGTTCTTTTGTGCAAAATGAAAAGTTTATGGTACAAAATTGAAATGTAATGTTCAGTACTAGCAGACTCCTTTGCAGCAGCATTGTTAGTGCAAAAAATGTGTTGTGTCCTTTTTGTAAATTGTGCATTGGATAGATATTACAACATGGTTTTGGTTTGCAGGTAAAAAGACAGCTGGAGATCTAAGTTCAATTTGACTGAAGTGTTAAACATGCAATAACTTTTTTTTTTTTTTTTCCTAATTTTTTTTGGCCACTTGGGTGCAGGAGAAACAACTTCTGAACAAAACACTGACATAAATGTTATTAAAACATCTAAAAAATGTTCACTTTTTAAGAAGGTTTTCTCCAGTTTTAAGCTCGATTTCTCATCTTTTAACCTGCAATTCATCCACTCCATACCTACTGGGATAGACTGGTAAAGATTAGATAAGAGTTGGTTTTCATTTACAGTGGGTGTTTAATACAGACCTTTACATGAGTGCTATACAATACAGCATTTTCAAATATAAACCCAAACCCTGTGTGAGGTCACAAAAGTTGAATTAAATGATGTCAAACGCTGATGATTGGTCCAACCTGACCAAGTGGAAAGGTATTTCAAGCAATCTGACTACTCGCTGCTACTAGGCAATCAACACGCAGCTGGACATTTATTGTGCTCCAGTTTTTATTGGCCCATAAGAGGAGAAGGCTCTAGCAGGGCAAATGTACTGGGTTTAACAGATGCGCAGTGCACACAGGCCGCGATCTGTGAGCTGTTCCATCTTTTAAAGATGATTTGCAGAGCCAGATTGCTCAGCCAACATCTCTCCTGTGTTATTCAAAGCAACAGGCTCCTTTCTTATCTTGTCAACAGGTGTTTCAGTGGACAGGCTGTCCAAGGAGATTGTGAGAATAAGGCCTCGCAACTCCTACTGCCTGGTGTAACTCATAATGAGCAAGCATGTGCACAAAAATGCACATTTACAGTGTTGTGGGGTTGGCATTGTGTTGAGGGCTTCTCAAATGCTACAGTGGCTATCAGTGGTATGCATGTCACCATTAGAAGACAGACCAGACAAGAAATACAATGTTGAAACTGAAAAAGACATGATTCCATGACAGTTCAACTGGTATTTCAAACATGCAGAGTGAAAGTTTCCTGTTCTGCCCATGACATCTACATTTTGCCGTGTCCCATCTGGTCACCCAAAAGAACAATGCAGCTGGTTTGTCAGAGAGTTATGAACAAAACAGCTGTCATTAGGAAACTTATCCTCCAACATTCAGTAAAACCTCTTTCAGAGATCTTAATAAGTTAGTAAGCCATTTGTGTAGGCAAAAAACATAGAACAGTCAAAGTCCTTCGATATTTTATGAAGTAAATGTTATTATAGTTTTGTCAGAATGACTGCCTGAGGGCAATATGCCAATTCAATCTTAATGTGCAGCCATCTTAAACAAAAATTGATTAAAGTATGTTTTAAAGGCAGGATCTCACCAGTAAAATATGAGATGGCAAGAAGTCCTTACTTAAAAAAAACATGTCTATATGCATTTCAAATGTCTAAATTATCAAATATGATGTCCATTACACTACAACATATCAAGAAAAGACTTTGTTCGTGCAAGATGTAGCAGACCTGAAACTCAGATTCTAGTTAAATGCTTTGCCTTATCTTGTTAAATTAGAACAAAGCTTAATTTTACCGCCCACAAACACGCAGGGATCATGGTCTTTCTTAAACAAATACAATGACATTTTTGGAAGTAGAGAAAATGAAGCCATGACAACATACCAGATGTTTAGCAGCTAACATTTCCCATGTTCAGCAAATTAGTTTAGCGTGCTAGCGTGCTAACATTTTCATTTATAAACACAAGCAACAGCTGAGGCTGATGGGAATGTCATGTACCTTGCAGGTATTTTCATGAGTGTCGGATAAGAATAATAAGTATAGGACTGATTGAAATTTTGACCCAGCTCCAGCTCTGTACTTAACTCACAGATATGAAAGCAGTATCGATCTTCTCATCTCACTCTCTGCAATAAAGTTAATAATCGTATATGTAGCAAAATAGAATGGAAATTCATAGAAAATCAAATTCAACCACAAAACAATTCCAAGTTTCAACTGAATCAGAGGCCACATCCCTCAACAGAGATGTAACAAGAGGTGTTTTTCTTTTAACAGCTGATGTAAAAGTTTCAGCTCACACAAACAAGTGCAATTGTACTGTACCTTATGCGATGCTGTATTAAAATACACTGCAAAACGTCTGTGCAAACAGCTTATTAAGATCCAGAATTACATTTTATTATTAGGCGACCTCTCGCAGAGGTAGTAATTGTGACGGGAGCAAAGGGGGAGGTCAGGTGATGTAGTATAAAGAGAGACAAAGTTTGCGTGAGAGTGAGAGTAGATGAGTCAAAAAAAACAAAACAAAACACAGTACCTCGACAAGAGACTGGTGTCAGTGCTGTTTCTTTCAACCATTCATTTAAATACAACCTTAACTGCATATATAGAATTGTAACCATGAGGACAAAGGTCCTCTAACCACAAGAAATTCTTATTTTAATCCAATCTTTTCCTAAAATCTAACCAAGCTGCTTTTGTGCACAAATCTAACCTAAGTTTGACATTTCCATAACCCTGTGTTTTTATTATTGAAACGTCCAATTGAATGGGAAAGACCCCACTGCACACATACATGCATATATACTGTATATTTATGCGCCAGTGACAATTCGAAAACTGTTTGCTTGTGTGCGTATTCACAAACAGGTAAAAACCACCAGTCATTTGAAATGCCTCCACAAACTGAGACATGGCGGCCCTTGGTACGCCGTGGCTGACCCTTAAGTTAATTTCATTGTCAACACCTGTTTGTGCTGAAGTCCACACAGAGATAATGGATCCTAAACAGAAATGCCATCTTCAAAAACCTCCATGAAATATGGAATTCTTTTTTTACTCTTTCTTTTTTTTTCTACGAGGAAGGCTTTCTTCATGCATGGCTTCCGTTTGCTGCACAGTGAAGAATGTTGTTACCAGGCAACAGGCATAACAATGACACAGGTGCTCTCTCTCTCTCCCTCTCTCTCTCTCTTATCCTGTGTTCGTGGGTTTTGCATCCTCTCCTCAATAATGTTAAATATCACTTGTTCCAAGTTCAGCATGAATTTGTTACACTTATAAAGAGGTTGCACCTTGATTATTCAGAACATCCTGATCTGGTCTCTCTTTTTTTTCTTATTTCTAGTGTGTTCTGATTTTTTCTCTTACTTTTAATAGCTTGCTGATGTAGTCAAGAAAAAAAATAAAAATAAGATGACCATACGTGCACTGCAAAGATCTGCATCTTATTACATTTTAAGCATTTATTTGTTATTAAACCCAGTCTTTTTTTTAAGTGAAAGTGAAAAATTTGTCAGTGATGTGAGATTTTTTTTTAAAAAATCAAAACCTGTGAAAAAAAAGGCAGACTGCTGCAGTCAAAGGGACAAAAATGACAATCTATTTGAGAAAATTCTCGAGACAAGTTGATTTGTACTGGAAACAGGATGAAATTAAGTCGCCACACTGGTAGATTTTTTTTTCAGCTGCTTTAGACTAAAATAAACTGATAAGGTGATTTTTTTTTTTTTTTTACAGTGTGAGGGGGGAAAGAAAATCAACAAGTTCTATAGCCATGATGGTTTAACGGAAACCCAGGAGCCTACCGTATTTCTGAAAACAGATTTTCAAAGTTTCTTTCAAACGCCTGGAGTAATCCCAGCTCACATTTTTTTAAACACCAAATCACAAACAAAGAGGCAGGAGAGGAAGAAAAGCAAGGGCAGAACTAACACGCTGTTAACACCAGCCTGAGCCCGGCCCGATCTCCTCCATGTCTGTCTCCTTTCTTGCTTTTCAGAGATGGCAGAGGCTTTGAGCTTCGTTAAATTGTCCCTCCTGCCCTTCCCCCACCTCTCCCTCTCCGTCTCCTTTCTCTCTTTCCCTCTATCTCCTCTCCCCGTCTCTCTCCCTTTCTCACTCACTCTGTTCTCGACGTCCCTCCTCCCCTTCCTCCCCCGCCCCCACCACCTCAGCCGGCAGTCTTTCGCCCTTAATCAGAAGGCTGCGGCTCCCCTCGCTCCTCTGCCTCCTCCCTCCATCCTCCTCATCACCCCATCCGCCCCATCCCCCCTCCTTCTATCCTTTCACCACCAGCCGCCACTTCCCTCCCAGCTCTCTTTTTCTCTCTCTTTACATTTTTCCTCTCTCCTCCCACCTCCACCCCACTCGCACACCTCCTTCTACACCCCTGCAGTTAGCGTCTGCCAAAGGCCGCTTCTGTTCATCACTCACCCATGCACTTAGCAACAAAAGACATGTGGTAATTTCCCTGCGCGTGCGGCGGACCGCCGGCCCGGTCACACCCTGGGGCTGGGGTTGATGGGGGTGAGGGTTCCACTGAGGCTGTTTGCCTCGCCGCAGCTCGCTGCTGACCCCCATATCACGCATGATCGACGTGGGGGAGAGTGGTGGGCTGCGGTTGTATGACTGGCAGGCTGGGGAGATGGTGGTGGTGGGGCGGAGGTGGGTGAAAGCACTGTCAGAGTGCTCCTCAGCCTCCGCAGATTCATACTGTCTTCTGTGTTTCGCTATCAACCACAGTGCTCCCTTTTACTTTCCACAAACGCAGCATTGCAAATGACCGTGAATTCTTTAGGTTCACACACCAACTCAGCTGCACATTTGCAGGACCTGTTACAGTGCATTTCAAGAAGCAGCACGAAAAATCAAAATAAGAGAAAGTATTCATGAACAAAGCCGAAGAGGTGAAACACACAGGTGAGGTTGAAAAACACTTTTTATGCATGCCAAAATACTGAGCAAGAAAACACACAAGCACACACATAAACATGAAACATGCATGTGTGAGTGAAATCACAGCTACACGGGGAAAGGCATGTTACTGGAATTCTGAGAGTGCAAAGCCCTTTTCCCAGCAATTAAAGAGTGCGTGTGTGTGTGTGTGTATGGAGGGGGGGGGGGGGGGGTGTTGGGAGGTGAGGGGTAGGGGGAAAGGAGCTGGTGCGAGGACACCTCCATCCAATCTGATCAATGGCGATATTAATCTGAGCACAAGTCAGCCCCGCCGCCCCGGCATTTGATTAAAACAGGGAAGAAATATGACGTAACCAATAAATCTGTTTGTCAAAATGGCACGTGGCTCGAAAGAAAGGAAATACTGGCACAGATAAGGTGTTGCGGAGAGGAGAGGAGAGGAGAGGAGAGGAGAGGAGAGGAGGCTGACTGACAGGGAGAGATGGAGGGAATGCAGGTGTGAGCTGGCTGGCAACTGACCTCCTCAGTATTTCCACTGCATGAGTTAAGCACTCAACCAAATCTTCACCTGCTTACCTCCCACTGCACTTCCTACCAAACTCCCTCTCCCCTCCCTCTGTGCCTCTTCTACTTTCTCTGTTTCTTTCTCTCACTGTCTCTATCTCTCACCCTCTCCCAGCAGCACCCATGGATAACAGAATAATCCTCCTATCCTGTACTGGGAGCCTGAATGTGTGTGTGTGTCTGTGTTGTGGAGTTTGGGGCCTCTGCAGCTCACTGCTGGAAATAACTCCAGAGAACAAGAGTTGGCTGAAATGTTTCTTGCGGTACAAACATGTACATACACATGCAGACCTGCCAAGACCGTTAAGAACTTTTCATGCATCAACACATGCATACAGAATCGGTCAACAAAAAGGGTTTTTTTTTTTGTCAACAAATGCAGACTGGAAAGCAAAGCATCTCAGTCCATCCTCAAAAGACTATCTTCAAATGCTTAATACAACATCTGTTCAGGTAGACTCAGGAAAGACCTGCAGTGGTGATGTGAATGATGAAGTAGCATGTTGTTCTTGTACGTTTCGCAAAACCTTGAGCAACGGGCCAGTGAGGATAAATGAGTCAACAAAGCATGTGACTTTGATGCCACCGACTGCTATTTGTTTCCTGTTTCCTTCTGATAACACAGCCGGTGTCTTTTAACCATGACCAGTCATTTTCTAATCAAAACCACATCTTTGTTGTGCTTAAACGTAACCACACTTTAACCGCTGACTCAGAAAGTGGTCATATGAATAGCCTTAAGCTGAATTTAGAGGGCCCTTTTCAATGTCACATTTTGACATTTCATGGTAGGAAAAGCACGGTTTAAAAGAAAAAAAAACAACATAAAATTAACAGTGGTTGAATTCCATTAACCTGCTTCAGTTTCAGGTCCTGATATTGCACTGTACACGCTGGCTCACTGTCACACTGTCATAGCTTTCTGGGGACACTTGAGCAGAACAGAGCCATCTTTAATATTAGCAATACCTCTACTTTTCCTGCTTTGACAAGTCAAAATGTCTGCTCTGAAAAAGTTCTGGGATGGTTGAAGGCTGTGACTTAAACTGCAAATATCTGCACTTATACATGAGAGCAATATGTATAGCTTGCTTACATCTGCATATTTAAATTAAATGGCATTATTTGATATTTCATTTTATACTGTGTCCTTTGTTAATATAATAATATTCACATTGTAACATTTTGTATATACTCACTTTTACTTTTATTTTTCAAAGATTCTCAACAAGAGTAAATTCTTATCCTGTGTCTCCATGAGTGTTGTGCAGTGAAGGTTTATATTTGTTTCTAGAGGCTAGAAAAAGAAAGGCATGTGAGTGGAGGAAGGTTAGTCCATTCATTAAATTCTTCCCCACCCACTTATGATGCAGTGGCACCTTAGCCCACGGGTCAGATTAAACTGCCACACCCTTCATGCTCCTTATGCAGAAAGTATGGATTTAGTGAGATTTAATAAATCCTTTCTCCTACAAAGTCCCATGAAAGTTTTCCATTTTTAACCTCCGTTGCTCTCATACAGTCTATTTACCGTTGTACTGACAGACTGGTATAGCCTGCAACATCTACATTAATAAAATAAACCCTTGTGCCGTATCTCATGCTTTATCAAGGCCTATAGACAATTAAAGTAGAGATGCCATTGTCGTCTTTACAACTGTGTGTTTTCTCATTTAGGAAATTACAAGGAATTGCAGTTATGAAATTATTCATTTAGACAATGAAACAAAAGAAGACAGCAAATTCTCTGCAAGATTACCTTGCAGAGGTAGTAAAATGAATGAGTGTGGGAAAAGCATCTGTGATTGTGAACATGGTCTAAGTGAGACTGCTGTGTGTAAGAAACCTACGGTCACATCCTTTTTTATCATTTGAGGATGAACAACTCCACTTTTGTTTGGCCTGCCAAGAATTACACGAAGTAGCATAAGTGGGTAAAAATACTGTAAATATACAACTAAAGAAAACACAAGAAAATGAGAAAAGTTGGATAAAATGCCTTTTCTAAACAAAGTGGATTGAAACAAAGTGGACTGGAAGTTAAGTGAAAATGTCTCTCCCTGTTTGCACACAAGTCTTAGCACAGTATTAAGCATGATTGATTTGCTTTGCCTCAAATATAACCTTAGATAAACATCACTAAACAACTGCTTTTACAAGGGACAGGTAGAAGAAATACTATGTTTTTCGTCATCAGTGTCAGGAAAGTTACTTGAAAACTTGTAATTAATTATTTATTAGACATTACTCATCAAAAGAGTAATTACATTACTCAGCAGGAAAAGTCATGTTTTACACTACTCATTACTTTACTTTCAATACTTTGCGCAACTCTCTCAAAGGTGCCTTTAAACAGCTCCAAATCCTCCACACCCACATGCCACATCTTTCGTATTTAACATGTATAGAAATAAAAAAGGAGACATTAGGAGACTTGACTAGGAAAAAGGAGACTTGACTATTATTTCTGTCACTTTTTTGTGTATATAACCGACTGCAACACTGTGAATCTGTCCCAGGAGAGACTGTCTCTAAATTTGCGCCATTATCCCCATACTCTCCTCTCGCTGACAGCCAGTTTTTCCCACTGTCTTCGTTTGTAGCCATTCGATTTCCGGCATGGTCGAACAGCACGTTGTAAGAACTAGTTCTGATCGAGTTAAACCCAGCCCTTACTGACCATCCAGAAGCTAGCGTCTAGCCTCGGTGGCTGCACACATATCTCCATAAAATCTCCATAATATCTCCATAAAATCAAAAACAAGGTGACTCCTGAATGACGGTGTACCTGTGGCTAATGTTAGCATGTCAGCTTAGAACACACACAATGTGAATGATGACTTTGAAGCTGCCAAGAGTCACATGTCTCCCAAGTTAATATGTCACAGAGCGGTCTGTTGGCTGAACATGGAGGCGCCAAACTGATATTAACCCACCACCGAGACAGCAAACGCGTCAGCGCCCAAATGTCAAAGTAAAGGAGTTTTTGCTAGGATTAGTTAATATTACTCGTTACTGAAAAAAGTAATCACATTGTTGTAACACACTGACGAACACTGTCATCCGTTATGCTGTTTTTGTGTGATATATTGAGCACATCTGGGACTGCCGGAAAGAGAGCGTATGTTGTTGTGTAGGTGAGGCTGTTAATTAAGTTGAGGAGGGGATGACTCACATGGAATCCACTTCTAAATGTCACTCCTTCCTGGCTTTGTGCTGGTCACCGTGGACACTGTCTGGACAGATGAATGTAAGAAGCAAACTTGTTTATATGCTTATTTTTCACTTGCGTTCCTCCTAATGAATGCTGTAAAGCATATAATCAAAATGAGTATATAAGATGATATTTAAAAGACTTGACAACTTTAATAAAACAAGTTGTCCTGTGAAGACCTTGATTTCGACTGGCTGCTCTCATTTGCTGCAATCACAATCGCTTTGTGGGGCCAAATAGAGCTTTGTTTGTCTTGCGACTTGTCATGAATCCCTGTCATCTGTGTGCAACTCTGCCATGAGCGGTCCCCATCCCTGCATGCCTCTCAAAATGAGAGGGGCGCAAAGGAGGGATGAAAGGATTAACAGGGATGGAGAAGGATGACGGAGAGGTGGAAGGGATGAAGAGTGAGGCCACGCAGGAGGAGGGTGGTGGAGGAGAGCAGACCGGGATGTCACGTGACCCCTGCTTCAACTCACTGCAGGGGGAGTCAGGCAGACAAAAGAACCTGTCAAAATGCTCCTAAAAGAGCGCACTTGCACACACACAACAACAAGACACTATAGCCAGATAAACCTGAGTGGCAGAGGCTGCAGATGACGGAATGGATTTTTTTTTTTTTTAGGTCAAGCTCAACCTTCAAACATCAAGGTGTCTGTTATGAATAACCCATTTACCAAGAGAGATATCTGTCCAGCAAAGAGGGGGGGGGGGGCAATTCTTGGCCCCTCCCTTCATCAATATCGTACTGCTGTGTGGTAAGGAGAGGGAGACGGAAGGAAAAGTAACAACATTCACACTGTTAACAAAATACTGAATTATACAAAGGAAAATATGAAGAGGTAAAACTAGAATCTGCGGGTTCTGATCCAGAAAAAAAAAAAAAAAAGCTAATTCAAAATTACATTGACATTTGTAAAAACTCCAATTACAGAACCTGTAGCTATTCATCACGACCTTATTTTTCAGTATGTTCTGAGTTTCACTCCATGTTGGTGAGTTTTTTTTTTATGTTTTTATCAGCCTTTAGCAAACATCACTTTCCACATGTCCAAGAGTTGCGGGTTACACATCCCCAGCTTGACAGACTAAGGTTAATCAAGTGATGAAGTATGAGGACTGACAAGGAGAGGTGCAGAAGTTCTTCAGACAGCAAACACTTTCAACTTTAAAGTTGGAAAGATGGCATTAGAAGACAGCACGGATGGATATCATGGATAATGTTGAAATATTATGATATTATAAGATTTCTGCGCTGCCACAAGGGAAAATTTTCATGTTAGCTGGAGTTTTTTTGAAAGCTAATAAATTAATCACAACTTAAAAATTTTTAATAGCATATTGGCACTGAACTTTGTATGGAGTGGTCCAATATGAATTCACTTCCTACGGATACTGGGCTGTTTGAGTGCACAAAGTTATAGAAGTTATATTGGAACAGTGATTGTGCAGTTGGTCCAGATGTGACATCTGCACTTTAGCTCTCTATGTGCTTTTACAGTTGTTCATTTGCGTGTTTATTTTCTTTATGGCCTGTCTATTAGCATGCAGTTTCAGTCCCAGTGCAGTGATGGGTGAGGAGGGGAGAGCCATATCTGGGCCCTCTTGCTAATTGAGCGCAGCGCTGGACCCCAAGGTCTGCCTTGCTGACGTTTTCTTAATCCATGGCTGTTTAACGCTGGCTGTGCTTGAGTAATTAAGCAGATAATCTTCAATTAAACCAAGCTCGACCCAACAACCCCCAACCCCCATCCTGAGACAGATGGGCCTTGGAGCACACAGCTCCTCTTCCCCAAGATAAATGGTCCACTCCCCTGCCATGCAGCCCGGGTGCTGCCATGCTTTATGGCAAGTGTGAGTGCCGTTATCATTTTTTACCACTGGACTTCAACATTGCCACACTGACACATTTTTGGCCTTGTTTACAGTATGTTTTCAACCTTGTGTTTATTTAGAAATACACACATAATGTTTTTGATTAATGTATTATTTTCTTTAGTTAGAAATGAATAAAATGATCAAATATGTCAAAATCTTATAAGAGTGATCAGAATCCGTTTTAAATATCTGATCATCAATGCTGTGCTAACAACTTAAACCTATTTTATATTAAGTCAGAGCCATGTTCTAAAGTCATATCAAGAAGAGTGTCTGGGGGCTTGACCCTCATTCAGAACAAATCATATGATGCTAATTAAAAAGGTCTAATAAATGCATGCAGCAAATAAAAGCCCAGATTGGGGTGGGGGGGGGTGGGGGTGGGGGGGGACATCTAGGGCACCAATTTTGTTGTGTTGGTTTCTGCCTTAATGCAGGGATATTAAAGTGTGGTTCTTTGTTCCAGCACTGATCTTACACATAAATGATCCCATCATTTGGCTAATGTTCAAATCCTTTGAACCTGTCTATGGTTTATGCCTTGAAAACATCAAGTATATTTAACACAGGTGCTGAGAGATACAGAAGTAGGAATTAAAGAACAATGCTTGCATTATTTCATATAGCTGGTGACTGTGGTTTATAACTAATGTTTCTCACACAGGACTAAATAAAGTATTTATTGAAGGACTATTTTCAGCTGTGGCGTAATACACATTTGGTACTCTAGAGAGTCTTCACAGTAGTAGTGGACAATGTATGTGGGAATGACTCAGAAAAAAAAACAGAAAACCACAGAGCCCATGTTCATGTCTATGAAGAAACATGTCAGCCAGTGCAACAGTGTTGCTCAATGATGTGTTTTGGCACAGAGACGTGAGATTTATCTACTCGTTAGTAGGAAAACTTCATTGTTTGTTTCAGTCTTTTCGTGGAATGGGTTTTTGTGGGTTTCTGGATTTCAGTACTGGATAAGAGACAGAGGCAGCAACTTATAAGAAATCAATGAAATATGTCATCAGGGTACAGTTAAAATGTGATCACAAACCGTATAAAATACGTCCTTATTCAATGAGCCTAAAATAAGACTCAGAATTCCCTTCACCCAAAGCACATACATTTAAGATGCCTTATGGGACCTCAGTGCCATTTCAGCCTCACGCTAACGATCTTCACAAGCTTATCAGTGCTGCTAACACTTGCGCATAACCCTGTCTGCCTCTCCCTCTCTCTCTTTCCCTCTTTCTCTAACCACTCCTGTTTCCACAGTGATAATTAAGCCATCAAAGCGCGCAACCATGCCCATCCTCCGTCTCTAAGGTGAAAATACGGGCCCACATGTCAAGTGGAGCGCAGCCACCCGTGTGTCTCTTTAAAGGGGAAGACACAAGGGACAGGCAAAGAGAGAGAGAGAAGTGTGTGTGTGTGTGTGTGTGTGTGTGTGTGTGTGTGTGTGTGTGTGTGTGTGTGTGTGTGTGTGTGTGTGTGTGCTATCACCACAGCAGCTGCAACGGGCTGGTAGACAACACAGTGTGACGTAGGGTGGATGTGTGATACCTGCTGCCACACAGTGCTGGAAATCCACACAGAACTGTTTGTGTTCAGCTTGGTTTCTTCAGCACTTCTTTATGAAAAAAGAGGACTTAAGGGGTTGAAATACAGCCTGAGTGTGCAGGTGTATTGGCACATATAACTCCCTCCTCCTATTAAACACACGAACACAAACAAACACATACATCTGTCCCTATGTGCTCCTTTCTTTCATTAAATTCCACCCACAGATACTCTTGCACTGCTGCATGTAATCAGTGATGTTCAGTGCATCCTAGCAGTTCTATGTTTATTTCCTTGTACCAACCTCTATCATCTATGTCTGTTTTAATTAAAGATTTCCTACATTTCCCAGAATGCCTTTTGACATTCCGCTGAGACCATGGCTGAAACTGTTGCATTCAGATGTGTATTTGTCAATGGACAGTTGAGAAAGTGAGTTATGTCATCTGTGTCTGGCCAGCTTCCTCCAGCTTCAAGAAAATGACCAAATCCCAAATTATACCTGACGCAGTTCTGTGGCCATGAGGGTCCAAATTTTGCCAATTTCTGTGAGTATCCATCACAGGCCCCACACGCCAACACACATATTTATGCAGACGCCCAATGTCATTTAAACATAACTGTGTTTCAGAAGTATGTGCGCATCCACTGTCCAAGTCTGTGTCTATTTTTAGACGATATCTGGCCTTTAAGAGTTTATAGTCAGGCTAGCAGCTCTATGACGCTGTGCTTAGCCCTGTTTAGAGGTAAATCATGTCAACATGCTCAATAACAAAGTTAACATGCTGATATTTTAAGTAACCATGGTCAACATCTTAGCTTAGTGTTAGCTCACTGCTGGTTCTGTAAAAGTGTTTTTCCCAGTTCAGTATTCCCATTTATGCTCTATGCTACTTAATATAGAAACCAGGGAGTCTCCCTTATTGAGTAATGATCCTTTATTTATTTCTTTTTTTTGCACCAGCTCCACCCTAACTCAGGGAATCAACATCAGGGGAATACAGGCCATACTGGTTTTGATGTCTATACTTCTACACAAGTACAGTACACACGAAGCAGCCCAGTTACTGAGAAGAAGTCAGGGGCACAAATCAGACTGACAATAACGTGAAATAGTTTTGTTGTTGAACTTGATAACAACTGTCTTGTTGGCTAACGTGACATATTTCGTCAGCAAATGTGCATGTATCCAATGGAGGAGCCTTGGAAGTGTTACAAAACTCAGATATAAAAGCAATGGTTTGTATTACTCTGTTAAATTTGTCATTTTGCAAAAAGTTGGATAAAATAATAAAAGTAAAATAAAAGTAAAATTGGTGGCCAGTTTAGCTTTTTAGGTTACCTCTTCTTATTTTGACATGCACAACTGGGTTTTGTTGCTGCCTTGTGTGCCAGCTCCTTTTACATGGCTTGTTTGTGGATTCAGTGAACAGGTGCACAGCTGCAGATGTACAGAGCTCAGTACATTAAGAGCAGACCTAGAAACTCACTCGGTGTGTTGCCAGGTTGGTAAACTTCACCACATCCCAGCTGTGACAGAACATCAGAGGGGACAAAGCCCCACAGCACTCATCCAGTCAACTACAGGCCAGGCACATATGAAGACTGACATGACACGGACACTGACCTCAAAACCAGACCAGTGTAGAATGTCTGAACCAGAGGCTCGGTTGTGATAGTACCAATAAACTTTGTAGTAACAGCGCAAATTGCTATTTTAAAAAAATGTTTCTGTAACATCAACTTTGCCGAAGCAGGGATCATTATCTGTCTTCTTATTAGGAAAACACTTCTATTTCATTACATACAAAATCACAATCTAATTATTTAATAAATCTAATATTTCCTGATTATAAGTGATATCAATGTGATGTGAAAGACAAGTAGCAAAGCTGCTATTTATAAATGTTGGATCTCTGCCAGTGACTATATCTAAATGTGTGGTGTGAGCTTTTTGAGATAGTGTGTAATTTTATTGGTGTTTGGTTTTCCCACCAGATTGACACTAGCAATGGTCACATTTGCATTTCATGATATATTGTGCAAAGAATATTTACTTCTTTTCCCAGGGGGGAAAAGAAATCTTGTGAAATTTGACATCTTGTCAAATAACATAAGTCTGATAATATATTATATTTCTTATTATTATCAGACTGCTATCACGTCAAATTCAAGTTTAAATTTATTATCTAAATGAAAATTTACTTGGTTGGGTTTGCAAAAATACTCAAAGACAATACAGTACACCAAATAAATAAATAACTGGTATTAAATCAAGCTTTCACAGGATTAAGACATGAATCTCTTTTGACGATACTGAAAAAATAATCTTCCAAGCACAGACGTGAATATACAAACCAGCAAAACTGAGTTTTCAATCACAAACCTAAGTGAGCAAATTTATAAACCTTAAAAAAAGAAACCTCAGCTCACTAGCATGTCTTCACAGCTGCATTTATGAAAGGTTCCATGATAATGTCACTATCCAACAGCTCCGCTCTTGGCAAAAATGTTTACCTGCACTGATTCTCCTACAGTTCAAAACACTGAATTTAACAAACCAAAAAAAAGTCAATTCAGGTCAAAGCCAAAGCCACATGCAAAGGCTTGCACTGCTTGCACACAGTGCGCACACACATACACACACAGACACAGTCTGTGGCAGATTGTGGTGGACTCCTGTTTTTCAGCGGCTGGTAGCGTTCCCTCATGTTACTGACAGCTCCTAATGGCGGTGGAGGACCTTGCGTAATTAGGAGACCGTACGCCTGCCATGATGCCTGTCTTTCAGAAGCCAATTCCCCCTGATGTTTTTCTACAGTGCCACAAACCCACCAAGCCCCAACCCCCCAATCCACACACACACGCCTACAATAAATCCTCTACATACTGCCCCCTGAATGGCTGCCGTCTGCTCTCCCTGGCGCAGTGCCCCCGGTGGCAGCACGTGCGTGGTGTATCCCTGTGTACCGGTACCTGGGGGAGGTAATTATCGAGATGAGCAGCATGAGAGAGGAGGGCCTAGTTTGTTTGAGTGTGCGTGCATGTGGAAGTGAGCAATCATGTCCGTGCAATGTATCTGAATCCCAAAACTTAGCCATGGCCCATCAGGGGTCCTCCCATACTAAGCAAGAGGATATTTATGTTTATATTTCCTTTCATTTGACCTGCTCTGCACCCCCTCTCCATCTGTTTTGTCTCTCGTTGCTTTATTTAAATTTTTCTCCTGATTTAAGCCATTAACTGAGGTGTACTTTCACACGTCCATCCACAGGGCATTGAGGTTTTAACACCCGACTCACCAGCCAGGTTTAACGAATCCCAAACCTCCACATTACACAGGTGACAAAGTTGCATTACATCTAAATATCTCCTAATAATTCCATCCTTAGGATTGACATCAAGTGCCTTCACCGAGATTAGGTAATGCCTGAGCCAAGGAGACACTGGAATTGCAGAGAGGGAATAAGAGACTAGTAATTATTCTCAGGGTATGGGTGCTCACAGTCAGGGCGGTGAGCTTGTGATGCTTCACAAGGGAGGAGGAAAGAGATGAGAACCATTTGTGAAGGAGAGGAATTACATGCATTTCCAGGCCAACATGTCAACAAAGGAAGCAAACGCTGAGATACCCGAGGAACACAGCAAAGGACAAAAAATGTTAATGAGCACATCAAAACACTTCAGCTAGGTTTGTCTTTATATGACCTATTGCTATGTTATCATTTGTCTCCAGATTGAATACATATAAATGATACATTTTTGAAAAATTAAGGTCATTGGTGTGATTAATTCCTCACTACAAGGGCTGATGATGTGGTGATAATAGAGCAGGTTTGTGGTCTTCGGTCAGTGGCCAGTGGTCCTGAAGGAGAGAGATATAACCTTTGTCTCAGGGACGGCAGATATACGAGCCAGGCGAGCACCAAGGATTATACACCGAGGTCCTCGCCGGGAGATGGAGAGGGGGGGAAAAAAAGCCTGTGACCGTAGAATAATTTCAGCCTCCCTCCCTCCATCCCTTGAGACCACACGCTGTCTGAGCCAGCCACCACCACCCCTCCACCCCCACTTCGCCTCCTCCTCTTCCTTCACTCCCCCCCTCCACTTCTTCCCTCCACCTCTCCCGCCAATCCCCTAACTGCCTGCCGATGCCGGATGTCTCTTCTTCTCCTCTTCAACGTAGTGGGGAGAGAGGCGGGGAGGTGGTGGTAGGGGGAGGGTTGTAGGTGGTGGAGGGGAGAGAGACAGAAACTAGAGTCAGGTTCCTGTGCTGCTGCAGCTAAGTGCTGCAGCAAATCATCCCAGCATTAGCAATATGGGCAATTAGCACTGTGGCACATCCCTCCAGACACACCACACACACTCCACGCCCGCGCACACATGCACAAGCACACATGCACAAGCACACATGCACTAACCAAAAAAATGCCTCTCCACATAAACATTCAGATGTTAAAAAAAAAAAAATGTCAATAAGCTTCTATAATTCTGCAAGAGGGGTGTGGAGCCACTTGTTGTATTTGTTATGTTGTTTTGATATGATATTTTTAATTAGACATAATATTATAACAAAAATCAACACTGGAATTCATTTTATAGATATTTTACTTAAAACACTCACATCAAAAATAAGTACAACTGCAAAAACCTTTTAAATACGATAGCTCACATCACAAAGAACATGCAGATGATTTTCAGCAAACATCCCTAAACAATAAATCCATCTTTAGCACTAAGGTGTATATGGAGGAGGATGCAGAGCGGGAGTTGCCGTTCCACCTTAAGAAAGGTACCTTAAAAGATTATCTCGGTTATTTCACCGCCACTGAGCCGGCACTAATAGTCCAAGGCAGATATTGAAGAGCAGCGCAGGGCCGCAGAGATCTATTAGAAATTCCCATCTACACGCCTCATACATATTGATTTCTGACACCAAGCAGCAATGAAAGGCCCAGGGGAATAATATATTTAGCAGGGTTTGCAGTGAGGAGGTCACAGAGTGCATAAAGATTAGCTGCACAGACCCCTGACAGGACGATGTGTGAGCCCAAATTGTAGACAGACAGGCACGCACTTATGCAGGCACCCAGACACACACCTAAACATGCACACACACACACACACACACACACACACGGATATATGCATACATACGCTGTATATATATATTCACACATTCCAAGTGGAAAGCTTTTGTGCATCTCCATGATGTTGGAGTAGGGCAAACTGGGGTACAGCTACTAGTGTACTGTTCTACTTTTTTAAAGTTGTTACCCCTCACTGGATGAAAAAATAACAACAAGAAAAAAACACATGCTCAGTGTCAAACCTCCACAGCTGAAAATATTTACATTTTAGTCTTATAATGCAACCTTTTGTTTATTTGTGAGAAAGGATCCATTCTTAATTGATTCAGCCAATATTCAACACTGTGTTCAGAGTGATCCTATGCTTCTTATAAACGAGGACCCCCCCAGTGGAGCCTGTTTACGTCTGTGTCTGCTGAAATGCATTCAGTGGGGTCAGATGAGGGCAGAGCACACATATGCAGGAGATAGACACACAACCAGAGACACCTGCCACAATTTAAGGCCACCGATGCAACAGACCTGCAAAGTATACTACCTGTGTGAAGCTTTTAAAGGAAAACCACGGCTTACTACAACTTAGGTTTTACTTTTACAGACGTTATTACCGATATCTACAAAAAACGCACCAATGCTAAAAATAGGTCCAACAGGGAAACAAACACATGGGGTCAGACAATCATGCAGGTTGAAATAAGCTAATGATTTTGTTATATCAGATAGATTACTACATTATGTGGGTCCAAAAGTGAGCATACCCATAATGATGCTAATGATCCATCTGGGGTTTTGGTTTCAATCTGTTTGCTTGTCTGACTGCTCGTTTTCGTCGCCTCATTTAGACCTATTTCTGTTTCTGCTCTCCATGAGTTTTGCGGTTTGCTTTGGTGAAAATAGTTTCATCATAACTGGTAGAAATGGCTGGAGCTATGAAAAAAGAGGTGTGCTTTACACGTGCGAACAAGTCTTTAACGACAAATCCACAAAGTGAACTGACCATAGTGAATCAGGGTGCAATGTTTGTGATGGTGTTGCACTATTTTCTTAAAAGTTCCTGTTTATGTCTACACCCCCTGCATGTGCCTAACTTTGTCTACTATCGCCTCATCCCTGTAGCATTTTTCAGTCTTGGTTGGAGTCCTGCATTGTTGGAGTGGAGATGGTGTAGTGGGGGGTGACCGGAGTGATTCTGTGATGAGCTTGTCCAGGTGAAAGGGTAATTGCGCCAAAGAGGGTAAGACCGCCGAGAGCGAGGCTGCGACCACTGAGAGGGAGGGCTCGACTCCTCCACGAGAGCACTTAACACCGCCTCCCCATCCATCCTCCACACCCCTCCCTGCTCTCACCTAGCTTCTAGCTCCTGCATGCTCAATGCCATTGCCATTACTGCCTCTTCCTTTTTTTTTTATTTCCAGTCCTGCTCTCCCCTCCTCCTTCTTCCCCTCCTTCAAAGCACCACTCGGCAGCCTCTTCAGAAATTACAATCGCTCAGGGTTTGGGCAATTTGACCAAATGCAGGGCCTGCATGTAAGGATTGGCAAGGGGAGGAGGGGGCGGTTAGGACTGCAGGGTGAGCTTTCGGGGGGACTGAAATGAAATTACCAATTCAATGGCTGAAGCACCGCACGACAGTGGCAAACCGTGGACATAAAATGAGGATTATCCGATTTTAGGAGGGGGCGAAAAGTACCACAAAGAGTCTCAAGTCCACGAGATCTAACACCCCCAAGTTTGCTTTGACAACTGTCTAAACCAAAATTTCTGCCAAAACCAGTCACTGTTTTGGTGAAAAACAGAGATTTGTGAGAATAATGTTCTTTAAGCTTCTTATTCATCTTCCAATCACAGAGAGTGTATGATTGTTGTTGAATTGTTATGAGGAAGACAGTAGGCAGAGAAGAAAAACGTCTCTCTGGCTGATGACATTTGCTAATTTCAGGAAGAAATACAAAACAAAGACAGAGCTGATCTCATACACTAACTCGCGACGATACCAGAGAGCTGAAGTTCCACAATTCAAAAACAATGGTTAAAAACAGGCAAAGGTAAGATGGCAAAAATGTCTGAATTCTAACATAAATGTCGATTTTCCAGTGTTAAAAACACAAGATCCAATTCCACAAAAAGAGACGTAATATTCAGTACCATGGGTCATAAATGCCTTGAGGAAACCTCCTCCCCTGTGCCATTTGAAACACTAGAGAAAGTATTCAGCGAGCACTGCCTGCTCTAAGGGAAATACCTGATTTCCCACTCTGTCATGGGCTGAATGGTAGGTTTTGGGCTGACAGTCCATTTCAGAGTTTTCTATCTCACTTTGGTACAAGAAGTGAAAGGAAAAATGCTTGAATCACATATGTGAAATGCCATGACGGTATGCTCTTTTCTGCTGATCAATTGAGAAAAAAGATCACAGATATAACTGCAACTCTCGCCAAAGATTTAATGTCTTTACAGTGATGCATACTCAGAATAATCTACATTAAATATAACTGTTGTAGACCCAGGAGCAGTCGAAAGGCAACAAGGAGAACCTAAATACATTTCTGTCACTTGTCAGTACCCGTCAAGGCAAAGTATGACAGCCTGATGGGGCCAGCGTCACACCTTTATGACAAGCCTCACAGTACGGATGACGTGAAAAACAAGCATAAGCTAATCCTAATGCAAACCAGTGAATTTGATGAATCAGAATCATTCGCTGTGCTGTGATGAATGGCGATGATGCTAACTACAACCATTCATCAAGCCACCATCAGTTATCCTAAGGTGGCTTAATGTTTCATCCACTCAGACCTCAGAGAGAGCGGACAGCCATCCCTCATCACAGCCGAGTGGGAGAGCTCCACACACATTTCAATCTTGTCTTGTCATCTCCCCTTCAGGTGCAGACACCCTCCCTCCAAATCATCATTTTTATCAGTCCCAGTAAACCTCAGACCCTGGACAGCATTGAAGATGCAGATTTTTATGGACTGGAGAAAAATAAAAATCAGTCCAGCTGCGCGAGCGTGGTCTGTTTGTTTATGTATGTGTGCTTGGTGTGTATTTTTGTTGGGAGCAGTGATGGGGACGGGCAAGATAGGGCAGAAGGGGTAGCTGCAATGACAGGAGGTCTTTCAGCGTGTTGGTTACAGTAAATTAGCATTCGAGCCGCACTGCGCGTTTAGCACTTTGCGATTGGGTTCAGCAGAGGCCTCGCCCAGACTGTCCCTGGGGGAAATGTCGGCAGCAGTACAGCGGCACGATGGGCGGGACCAGGCTGTCAAAATTAGATAATAAAGCACCACGGTGCTGGCGGATAAATGCGTGTGAGAGGGCATCCATCTTGCAAGCGTGTTGCTGAAGAGGATGCTGCTAAATGACAGTGAGGGCTTGTGTGTGTGTGTGTGTGCGTGTGTGTGTGTGTGTGTGTGTGTGTGTGTGTGTGTGTGTATACATGTATGAGATGACTGGGGGGAACCAATTGGAAACCAACCTTTTTTGCAGCTCAGCTTAGCCCTCTATAAAATCTCATGCAAGGAATTATGATCCAAGTGTTTGTGTAGGAAGGAAGAAAGACAAGTGAGAGAAAGAGGGAGGACATTTTTAAAAGGCAAGGCCCAAAGAGGCTGAAGAGAAGAAAAATAAAGACAAGGGAAGAGTGACACAGAGAGAGTGAGATGGAAGAGGGAAATTAAATGTCGGTCGGGCACTTAACCTTTCCCTAATAATGCGTGGCCTGCTGAACCAGCAAAGTCCCTGATGTTTTATCAATACTCCTAATTAATGTGCAGCTGCCATATTTTTGACAGTATTTATACAATAAGGCTGAGTAATGCAATCGATAATCTCCGTATACATATTCTATATCCCTCTCCCTTTAAAATACCCATCCATCCCACTACTGGTACACGCTACCACTTCAGCAACTGTGACAAAGTATAGGATAAGTCTGATTATATTTTATATTGATATATATATATATATATATATTTACATTTATGAAGCTACCAAAACTAACAATGAATTGATCCTAAGTGTTGTCAGTGTAGCCTCATCCACTCATAGAGCTTCGTGACTGTTAAAAAAAAACTATTATAGTCATATCAGTGCTGGGTGGCATGACACAATTTAGTTTATTTTCAGTCAGTCACACATAGTTTTCCCACTGCCCTAAAGGTACCCTGTGCTGTGGAGAGTGTGACCACTAGTGCTGCTATGGAGCAATGTTTTGATGAGCTGGTCCCTGTTTTGTTTGTATTGAGCACGCACAGGAGGACTCATAAGAAGGCCCTCAAGCATGCAAGTCGTGACATACAGCCCTGTCGCCAGTTTTACGTGATTCCCTTGGTCAACAGTTGGTGGCGGTAACAAGCAAAGAAATGTAGCAGTGCCCCAACAAAGGCAATAAAGAAGGATTCCACCTAGTGACCATGGATGCAATCAATCCAGGACTGAATATGGCCAATCATTCAAAATCAACATTCAGTATTTGGTCTTTTCTTTTTTTTTTTTACTCACTGGGGCACCAAATTAGCAGCTGAAAAACAGTCACCATCAAGTGCACTATTTATTCCTGTTTGAGTAACATTTGCTGAAAATTACTATAGCCTGCTGTTTAAGGAAATTAGTTAGCCTTTTAAAAAGATTTATAAAGATTTAGTCCTTCAGTCAGAACAATGGACAGGCTACTGAAATCAGAAAATATTGAGAGACAGACTAATGCATTGTTAGTGTTGGTCTTTCAATTTCAATTTGTTGACGGTAAGAAAAATATAGAATATGACCAGACTTACTACAAAAATACAAAATGCCTTATTCTTTAAATAGACAATGGGTGGCTGACATTTTTCAGACTCATGAACTCAGATGTTTTAACTATCAGAGCCTTTAAAGTCTACGTTAAATAAAGCATTTTACGTATGAAAACCTTCCATCTCAACCTTTAGCTTTTTGTCTTTACAGTCCTTATTTCCCAATAAATGCTTTGGAAAAGTAAGTTTGAGTCTATTTGTCCAAAACTGAGGTAGTACCATTACTCCCTCTTTAGATTTCTTTCTAAATACAACCCATCTTTATAATGCTCCATGTGTATCTCGCCCAGGCAGACACTTTACAAATAGAGATATCTTTCATTTAATCATCTGTCGTTCATTCTCCTTGATGTACATTGTGCTTGCCATTGTGAGCGGCACTGCTGCTTCTTGATTAATGGCTTTTTCAGAGAGGTGGTGCTAATGGCTCTTTAATTGCTCTGACTTCCTTTCCAAGCTTCCAAGATATCTCCTCCTGCTTCTTACACTGGAGGAAATAGGCATTTTATATGGCATGAGGGACAAATAGTTTTCTACAATGCTCTTCTCTGCCAGGTATGCTCTTAGTTGGAGCATTATTAACTTGTGAAAAGCATTGTCGGGGACAAAGTACTGAAACCATTCTCCAAGGTGCTTGTGGTCATCCTGGTGAAGAGACAGGTGTCTTTTATATGTGCTTTTACTTGAGGATCATATTGTACAGCTTCTGAATCACACCGTATTCACTGGAGAAGCATATATGTTTTTGTCAAAAGAAGGTTCTCAGACTGCTCAATACAATGTATTTCTACTAAGCAGGGCTCAAAAATAAGACACACACAGGCACGTGTTCATATGTGAACACAGAGACATACACTGACCTGATTTTGTGAAAGCCCAGACTCCAGCCGGTAAGAATCCTGTATCTGTGCGTGTGTTTAGAGGGGAATTTGCAGCACGCCCTTTGCTGTGTTTCTCACCACAAAGTTTATCTTATCTGGAGGTCCATAGCTGTCATAAAGCAGAGAGCAGGGAGAAGCATGGCAGCACATGGTGGTCATCTATCACCACTGCACAGGCTCGAAACTACCACCTCCACAGAAGTAAATCCAACTATAAAATCAGCTATTACAAACATTTGCAGGTATTAAAAGCATTCCATAAGCAGCAACGTCCAGCATGCATCCCAATATCTGAGAGTCATCACAACAGATGACAACTATGACAATGATCAGCCAAAAAAAAAAAAAACATCAAGTAAAGGGGGCTAATATGCCTCATGTAACTGAAAATCTGCAAATCTACAGATTTTGCAGCATGTAGCAGTGAGATTTACCCTCCTCTTCTGATATTGACCGCCATGCAAGGAGATATTGGAAATCATTTTTACAGAGACTTGTGGTATCAGGTGTACATGACTGCTGCAAACAAGCTCAGTGAGTGATCAGACATGTGAAGGGGTTTATCATAATCTGCATGGAAGTAATTAATGCCGTTCCATATTTCAACTTTATGAATAACATCTTATTTGCCGTCTCTAACTATTTCTGGTATATTCATCCTGATAATTGAGTCATATTATTCATTTTTCGTGAACCGGAGTGTACTCCCACCCCATCCCACTTTTACACTCACTTTAAAAGAAGAAGTGAAATGTGCATGATTGTACATCAAGAAAGAAGAGATTGTGCTTGTTCACATAATTTTAAACTTTATGTTTATATGCAATTATGCCTGCACGTGTATATCTATATATGCAAGCGATAAGGCGCAGATAAGGTGCAGACGGAAACAAGAATTTCGGTTATAGGGTTTGTAGTGTACGTTTTAAAGGAATAAATAAAACAGGGTCAAGTTACAGACAATCAGTCTCATTTTCATGATTGAAGTTAATTAGTTCTCATGTGACACTTAATTTGAGTGATCTATACTTATATGTCCTTGAAAAGCTTGAAAAGAAACAGAACAGGTTAAAAACAGAACAAGACACGAAAGGAAAAAAAGATGGACAATACACATGTCTAAAATAGGAAAGACAGAAAGCATTGCTCAGTATGCACCTCATTACAAAGAGTTCAATTTTATAGCTATACTAAAACTTTGTTAATGAATATCTGCTCTGCAACCAACCTGAAACTGAAAATTGAAATTAATAAAAAAAATGTTTGTTTAATATAAATACATTCTTAGCCTCTTACAGTCACATGATTCAGAAAAGCATTATCAAACTTTGCTGCCAGTTGATCATTTTGGTGTATGAAAGCAGTACACTCAGTTGCACTATGGGATCTTCTTAATGACACGCAGTGTCTGGCTGAGATCACGCCGCCGTGCGTGTAGCCTACTCCCTCCACACTGTCTGACCGGCATGAAAAAAAAATCCATATTAAATCCAAAATGTTAAGACACATTGCACAGACACATGCTGACAGCGTTGAGTAATAAACTGTTTTTATTCAAATACAGCAAATACACAGCCTCCTCATTCATTTCAAAGAGGCCACTGCTTTAGCACAGCAGTGGTCCCAACACAGAGCATCCCAGCAAAAAAAAAAGCGAGATTCAAAAAGTTGAATCTGTCTCAACTGTTGGGTAATGCCAACCAGATACGTGAAACTGCGTATACCAAGGCACTTACACTTACATTATTATAAACCTCTGTGCAACCCATGGATGCATGGAGGCTGGGAAATGGTCAGAAACAAATACTACAAGCACAGCAGTGTGAGTACTTACATCATTCTGTGTGGAGTTTGCATGTTCTCCCTGTGCCTGCGTGGGAAGCCGGAGTACACGAATGTGAGAGTGTGAATGTGTAAATGTGTGTGAATGGTTGTTTGCCTCAAAGTGTCAGCCCTGTGATAGACCGACGACCTGTCCAGGGTGCACCCTGCCTCTCGCCCACTGTCAGCTGGGATTGGCTTCAGCGGATAAGCGGTATAGCTAATGGGTGGATGGATTCTGAGTGAGGTTTTCTTAGAAGTTCCGGTTTCACTTCAGCTCACTGTACAAAGAAGGTACGATCCAATAATCCATCAGATGGGGATAACTTTGAGTTTCTGCACTTTCAAACTGTTGCCTCTTAAAGTCATTAACAATTTTCCACTCGTTTGTAAACACAAAAAGTGATGGAAATAAGACGGCTCGAGAAAGTTGTGAGTCTGCCTAGCTTCTCACCCTGAGTTTTGATAATGCATTGAGAAAAAGACAGCTGTTCATCAAATTATGTAATCCAAAATATTGCCAAAATATGCCCACATTGTGTAGCTACAATGTTAGCAAGCGATTTTAGATGGTAAAATACTTTGGTTTGAACAGATCAGGTGTGAAGTATGTACATAATATGTGTAAAGAAAAGGATGTAGATCGGAATTGCTTCCTTATGCATATGTTACTCCTAACCTTTGTATGTTTTCTGTGTGCATGATTTCAAAGACAATCTTGATATGGTTGGTGCAACAATATGTTTTCAAATTGTCTTGACTTTACGTACAGAAAACACAGCAAACCATCAACAACAAACTAGTACTTTGTGTGCAACCACAACCCTGTAAAATAAGGGCAATACATCCTCTATTTCTCAGTGGCCACAATGCCGGTGGTCGTTCATTTCTCCATTTCCATCTTTTTTTTCCTTTTTTTTTTGTAACAGGGGAGGTTCGGGTGGGCATATCGTTAATAACGGAATAGTGATTCATCATTTAATTATGATTTGACAAATGCTCGCGCCTTCCCCATTCTCGGCATCCTCCTCCCTTTCAATTCTCCGCTCTGCCAAACTGTCACGCACTCCCCCCGTGGGATTAATTCGAGCTGTCTGTCTTTGTGAGGCTGCCGGCGCTCTCGGGGCGGTGGGTGCACGACACTGTCAATGAACAGAGAGCCTGACACTTCCAGGGAGCCGCACACAGACGCACGCTCCCCGGCTCCCCTTGTTATTGTTTTCACCTTAACCCCTTCCTGTCTGCTTCCATGCCCGAGTGTATGTTTGTGCACCTTCCTTCCCTCCCATCTCCTCTTTTCTGTCTCCGTCTCCTGCATTCTCTCATAGCTTTCTTTGCCCCTGTCTCTCGCTTTTCTGTCTTTCTCCTTTTTCCTGTCTACTGCTCCTCATCCTCCCTCCCTCCTATCCTCCCAGCCTCTCTCGCTCTCTCTCAGCCCTTACAGAGAGAGGGACAACAGCATCAGGAGGAAATATCACACAAAGGAAACAGTGGTTGTGGAGAGGTAATGTGAACGTAATGGGAAAAAAGTAATATAAATCAATTAAAATGCTTATCTGCATGCATATCAAACTTCAGGGAGACATCATATATATTTTAAGACTTGGTAATCAGTCACAGCATGTGCAGGATGAAAACCAAAATCTCAACAGACCCATTCTAAACCATATCAAGCCTCCTGGTGACAAGCGATGCTAATGGGTGGCCATTAAAACAAGGCATGTTTGAGTTGAACTGGAGCGCCTGTGTAGCCAAATCCAGCAGGCCTTAGCCCCAGCTGGAGAGATAAGGTTTAATACCAGGCACAGGGCCCAGCCTTATCTCCCCTACTGATAGAGAGAGCACGGAGGAGAGGGGAGGGGAGGGCAGGCGAGGAGAGAAAACAAGAGGGAGAAAAACAAGTGTCTTGCAGGGACCCTGGCTGGCTGGCTGCGTGAGTGCGTCCTCCCGCCGTTGGCATAGAAACTAATCCACATTCACATTTAGCACCGGACTCTTTTTTTTTTCCACCTCTCTCTCTCTCTCCATGGCTGTGGTGTAGTGGGAGATGGGGGAAGAGAGGGTATCCGTGAGCTTTCTCCCTCTCATAATGAGGCCCGTAGGAGGGAAGGGAGGGGGAGCTTCAGCAAAGGAGGGAGGGTGAGCCGACTGGCTGGTTGGCTGGCTGACACCCTTGGCCTGGAGGATCCAGCTGTGTCTCTCTGCAGGACACAAACATGCTCACATACACCTAAATCCTCACCACAGCTGCTGGTCTACATCGTCTTGTTACACACCTGGAGGACAGCAGACAGTATTGGAAATTGTATTGATTGACCAGGCTAAACACACATAAACTAGCATGCTGGGAATCATGAATTGGTTTTGGGCCAGTGTTTGATTTTCCCCAGTGGTTTGTTTATCCTGTGATGTCTCACATTCGTTCCTTACAACACACAGTGGGCGTAGCTATCCAAACGCTCCACACATTACACTCAACTTCACTTGTCCTCTCATGCACACAAAGAAACAGATTATTGTGAATACCCAGTTAAAGGCAATAGGTTCGGTTAAGGTGTTCACATTGTTCACAGTAACTTGATTTTCGTTGTAGCCTGAGTTCATACAATTTGTTTGTAATCATATAAATGTCGGGAAGCATATCTGGTACGTCTTATTAGTGCCATAAAGAAACTGTAAGGAGAATGGAGCAACTTGTTCGTGTCAGAGTCATCTGTGTTAATTATTTTTCATGATGATGAAATTAAAAAGCAGCTTAATACAACATCTTTTACTTGAGGTGTTAGTTGGAACGTGAAAGTTGTTTCACCTTCATTCTAAGCCAGCAGCATGGTAGCGCCACTTAGTTTTTCAAACACAACACCGGGCCCCTCGTTCACTTAATCCTCTTTGAGGTACGGGCACAGAAGGAAGACATCCAAAGAAACCTGTTGGGATTTATGCATGCAGTTGGAAAAACTGATATGAAATTTACAGGGTTTGTTTATACAAATGTTCGTAGAGTCAAAGAATCCTCCACCAATTTAGCAAGATGCTCATTTAACATTGTCAGACTCACGATGGACAGTTTGTTTTTTTTTAAACGGATCGAAAAAACTGATGGAGCAGAAGCAAAGATGTTGTCTATTGTGTTCAGCGCATTCTTCTTTCTTGTCAAAACCTGGACCCTATATTACCCAAAATGCAACTCTACCGCCAGCACCTCAGTCAGAGATTTAGGTTTCATTTTAGAAACGGCTAATATAGCCTCAAGACACGAGCCTTAAAAATGAGAAGCGGACTACAGAGGTCTGGTAGGCTCACTTCTTTCTAACGCCACATCCCCAGATTTTTTTTTTTTCCTTTTCAAACTTGTAGTGTTCAGCAAGTATTTATCAGACTTTGCGCACGTCCTTCTGGAGCAGCAAACAACCATTTGTGCAAGTTCTTTCATGTATGCAGTGGCACTCCCCAAAACCCGCAAACAGACTTCAGTGTATAAAATCAGTGGAGCTCTCCTATAATGGTTGAACAAAATCTCAGTTTCCAGTTTTACATTTGAGAATGTCCCCATTAAGACAGTTAAACTTCCAAATGCATTTTTTGTCTCTTTCAGCCGTGTGTCCAGACCAAAATTGTGTTTTTTATGCACACGAAATAGAGCTTTTCTAAACGGCCTCCAGAGTGTGCAACTGTTAAAACACAGGCTTGGTGTTTGAGTGTGTATGGGGTAAATGGATCTTTTACAAAACAATAACCTAAACCAGCCCAAGGAGGGCTGGGGTTTGTGCCACAGTGCCAGTAAAGTTAAGAGGACAATCTTTAGTCACCTCTTACTTGTGGTTGTTTCAATTTAAATGCCACTATAGCAAACCACACAGCACAGCTGTTTTCATTCATCTGATTTGGTTAGCTGGGTTGTCTGTCCCACTCCGTGCCAAATGTTGGCTGTGATGCGCAACTTTGTTGTTTACCAAATGAAAATAGGACAATGATGTAGAGATTTAGCTTTCATCATCTCCTTTTCAGCAAAGCCACCTCCACTGAAAACCTACTTCTCACCATGATCACTGCTCCATATCACAGCAAATAAAACAACATAAATCATGGTCACATAAAAGTGACCATGCAGCGGTGGTCTCCTTGTCACTTATGAAACAGAAGTTACTTGTGTGTAGCTCCATTTTTAGCACATCATACATATATAGATCTCAGAGACAATTTACTGAGTAAATTAGAGAGTGAAAACACAGGGAAATATAATTGAATGACAATACAGTCTGATTATGTACAATACGTCCATCTAAAGTTGCTGTGGTTGCAACAACAGGTGAAATCTGATTCTCAACTATGAATGACAAACTGCAACATACGTATCTACAGCATGACTGCACCCAGCATTAAGTATAAGCCCAGCTTAAATACTGACCTGGTCATCACTTTCAGCTAAAGATTAGTTTCAATCATATTACCGTTTTGTGATTGAGGCCTGAGAATTTTCTAGTTAATCTGAAGGCATACGTTCTTGTTTGTCAAAAAATCGAGACAATCCCGACGACTGCTTTCAGCCACAGTGTCTTCCTTAATATTACCACTGGGGGGCACCAAAGATGGAAATGTTTGAATTCCAGATTTTCCAATTTTCCATTTCCATAGCGGCTTTAACTGGGTTGTAATAAATTTTCTAGAAAACTTGTAAAGACTCATATTTCTAACTCAAATGTGCCAAGAATGTCCAGTGGAATAAAAACAGTTTGAAATGGGTGTTTTAAATCAATTAGTGTAACTGAACCAGCATTTAACTGTCTTTCAGCACTGTTCTGATAGTCCGTCACAAAGACATATTTCTATGCGAACTCATTAAGCTGCAATATGGCGCAAAGATGCCTTTTTGACAACAACAGAATGTGACGCGCACATAAACACAGACCAATTTCATGTTGTGTATATACAATGGCAAACACACACATATAAACACTCCGCCACAGCCTGATGGGCTTAGCAAGGTGTTTATTTTCTTCCCTTGACGTGGGTTGCACTCTCACGTCACTCACTGTTTTTTTTTCCCCCCCAATGGCGCAGCTCCCCCTCTCAGTCTCTTCCCGTGACATCAGTCAATGAGCTGGAAGAAGGAAGAGAAGAGGCTGCTGGAGCGCCATCTCGCTTCTACCCCCTACTCCACCCCACCTCTCTTTCATTTGTATGTGTGTGTGTGTACGCTGGTATGCTCACACAACAGTCTCTTAAGGCTTTTGGAGGATGCCGTGTAAGAGGAGTGTGAGGTGCTTTCTCGTGGCTGTCCTTCAACTCCCCACTTACCCCTCAGAAGAGCACTCTGTTTCTGCGCTGCCCATGTCACAGCCATTGTCCCTAATTAGGGATACAGGACCCAAGCCCATTCAATTAATGTACAGCCACAATGCACAACAGATTCACCCCACTCTTCACCCTTCCATGTAGCCCTAAAAAGCCCTCTCCAACCCCTTTCTGCAGCAGCAGCAGTTTACAGGGGCTGAAGTAAAAAGGACATCAGTTTTGAGAGGACAAGGATGGTTTTTAGTAAATTCAGAAGACCAAACTGGAGCTAGTTTGGCAAAAAAAAAAAAAAAAAGAAAACATCATAAAAACTGTATTATTCATGTCATGACTGATTGCAAAGGTTATCACTGTTACAATAAAATAACCAGCAAATATGCTTCTCTACCTGAACCGAAGGAGGATAATCACTTTTTCACATTTCTCACAGTGCATGATTATGACTTAATGAAGAGGTCTGATGTACGCAGTCATACTGTATTTGCATAAAGGCAGCTGAAGCCATGATACACTGGCAGCACAAAAGCCTAGAGACAAATGGGCTCGTATCCATTATGTCACCAGTTTAAGTACCTAGACTGTTTGGGGAAAATCTGGGCAGAATGAGAAAGTGTCTGCAGCAATGGTGCCACCATTTCGCCTTCCAGCAAGGCACTTAACCCCCAGCTGCTCTGATGGAGCAGCTCACTGTCCGACAGGCTGTGGTCCTGCTTAGCAACTCACTGTGGTCTTTTGCAAGGGCCAGCTCTCACATCACCATGGCAAATAAACCTTCCAAAAGGTACAGTGAAAGTTTTCGTTAAGTCTGTTTGGGATTAAACATCAACACGGATGCGTGTCTGTACAAAATTTCATGACAATCCCCCAAATAGCTGTTAAGATATTTCAGTCTGGACCAATATGGACACCCAACGCACAGACCTGATGAATTCCCTGTGGCTGGTCCATCTAACACCAGCCAAAATATTTCACCATACAGCAGGTGTACACTAAAATCTGTTACCACAGCCTCTGAGACTCTGTGAGGACACCTCCAACTGAGTGATACTTATCTTTCCTCTGTGTCAAATGATTCAATTACTTGCACTCACCCAGACAGGAAATTAGGGATTTTATGTATGAAGTATTTTGCAGGGGTAGAAGGCGTGAACAGGCTTCTTAATGAAGCAAGCCTGCCTGAGTTCATAATGAAGATATCTGAGGAGCGGGAGAATTATCGCGACCTGACCTGTAGACCTTCAACACACACACACGCACGCACGCACGCACGCACGCACGCACGCACGCACGCACACACACACACACACACACGCACACACACACACTGACAGAAATGATTTCATGATTGGGCACAGGTAGGCAAATATCTCAGGTGTTAGTATTCAGACAAGAACAGAACTAATATGAATTAATTTTTGTTAATGTGCAATACATTGACTTCTGGAAAATCACCCTCTTAAGTTACAGGGTTTTTTTTTTAGCAAATCTTAAGGTATATCTTACACAGCCTCTTGATGTTTAGTCACAAAAAAGTGAATATGAGCTACCCAGGCATGTCAAAAACAAAACATATATAAAGGGAGAAATGTACGATTTGTTGATAAGTTTGGCGCGGACATCAAAGAATCAACTGTTAGTGTTGCTAGTAGCAGCTTTTCCACTGTATAAAATTAAACCAAATGAGACCAATAAGACTAATGGATCCAAAAGAGTGAGGGCTGAGATTCAGGGGCCCTGCTTGACTTTAGAATTCAACAAGTCTGTCCCTGCACACGCTCAGCATATGAACACAGCTGTCCAACATATACATATATCATGAAAATCACTAGTCAGTATTAAAAGTGGGTAATTACACACTCTCCACAAGCTGGTGCAAGACTAATAGCAATCAGCATTAATGTAAAAAGTAACAGCAGCATACTGACTCCAAACTACAAATTTAAATCCAACTATATCACTATGACAATAAAGACACAAATAAATGAACAAATATATTATGTATCTATGTATATAAGATATATAACGGGACGTTGTGGTGGAAAAGTGGTTCCCAATGTTTGAGTAGGAAATGCACCATCAATGTGAATCCACTGGGTCTTTGTTGCTTCATCCGCCTTTCTCTCTCTCTCTTCCCACATTCCCCATCTCTTTCTAAACAGAAAACAATACCAAAAACTTGACGGTACAGACCTTGAATGCTTGAATGTGTTGTAGTTTAAGATGTACTGAGTGTTTTGAGGTCTGTTTGCTTCCTTTATAACATCAGTGAAGTTGCAGTAGAAAAAAATATACATATTAGTGGTTTAACAAGTATAATCTAACCTACAATACACATTTTGTAGTTTGTGATGCTGACGTTTATTTGTGATTTAGGAGTAAAGTTTTTTTTTTTTTCCCTTGCGTGCAAGTTTTGAAAGTTGTGTAACTGTCTTTAATGAAGATAAATGCAAACACAAATGTTATGCCAAAATGTAGAAAAAAAACTTCATAATGATTTATGCATCCATTTCACGCAAGATTTCAGTATCAATAACTATATATTATGCATTATTTTAAAAGCAGTATTGGACATGAAGTATCCATTGCTGTACAGTTTAGTGTAAAACACCTTAAATAAAAAGCAGTCTACCTGATTTTGGCAGTGAATGCAGCAAAAGGAATATGGCAGAACATGCAGTCTAATGCCCACGGTCATTGCAGCTGGTGTTATTATATTTTTCAGCTTTTTTTTCTCCACCACAACTAGTGGAGGGTAATAGCTTCATTCTAAGTGGAATATATTTATCCTTCACAAATGTCAAACCGTTGTTGTCACAGCGTCGTTGCTACAACAGCCATGGTGTGTGGCAAGCGATTGCCCCATGGGCATATCACACAAATGCACAGGCACGGAAACAGCCACGCATGCCCACACACATAGAAACACACCTGTAAACATATACCGTGCGCCGGTATGTCAGCAACTGTCTCCTCCTCTCATCACATCCATATACGCATCTCCTCCTCCCTCCTCTCACACCCCACCCTCCAATCCACACGCAGAGCCTCCCCCGATGTTGTGGCCTGCCCGTGACAGTAATTGAGGGAAGCTGGCCGGAACAGCGTAAAGATGGGAGGGGAAGGGGGAGGGGGTGGGGGGGTTTTAGGGGAAGAGGAAGGGAGGGGGAAACCATTCATCTGAGACCCATGGATGTGGAATGGCATATTACAGGTCTAATATGTAATTAGATAGATAGGGAATAAGGTCAGTGTGCTCTGAGATGGGGAAATCGCTGTCGGCACAGTGCCATCTAGTGGTGCAAAGGTGAACTAGAGGCCTCATCCTCAGGTGGACAGTTGTGAAATGAATAGGGATCAAATTAGAAGTTAACAATGATTTATGACATGCTCTTCACCCTCTGCAAGTGGAAATTCTTGTGTGATTGTCTGGTCCTCACACTGCGCGCTGTGCTGCTGTCACATGCGGTGCCGGACAACGAGGCGTTTGTTGTTGTTGCTTTTTTTTCCCTGTCATGTAAATGTTGCACTGTTTAACAGATGCTTTAAAAGATTTTCAGACTGAAACCTTGATGACTTTTAATGTAAGGAAAATGAGATTCTGATCAAATTGTTTGGAATGACAGAAAGTAAGTGGTAAATATCTTTTTTTTTCTAGAGACACGTGAACACGTGACACAGACAGGTAGACGGTGTGTTTTTACGTCTGCCTGCCTGCGCTCGTGCTTGTGTTTACATGTTTGCTATGATAATGCCGCAGGCCCTAATGAAAGATCCAGCCCCCCCTCCCTGCTTCTAGTGATGTGTCGGTCGCGAACGAAACGGCTCTTAGAGCCGGCTCTTTGAAGTGAACGATGGGAGCCGACTCCTGTCTGGGAGTTGGAGCCGCTACCTGATGTGAGGTGTGTCTGCACTGGGCAGGAGGGGGAGGAGCGGGGGAGAGGGAGAGAGAGAGAGGGAGAGAGAGAGAGAGAGAGAGAGAGAGAGAGAGCAGCTGCTACAGAGACAACAGAAAATGTGTGATCGCAGGAAACGCAGTAAAATTTGGATGCATTTCAATTACATGGATATACATCTAAATATAATAAGCCATATAAATAATAAACATGTAATGTGGTGTATGTTTTGTACATTAGTAATTCATTTTACACAAATTTGACATTATTTTGGTAATAAATTAATTTAAGAAACAAAAAAATCTGAGGAGCCACTTGGGAGCCGAAAGAGCTGGCTCTTTTTAGTGAGCCGAGCCATAAGAACCGGCTCTCTTAAAAGAGCTGGAATTCCCATCACTACCTGCTTCCTGAAAACAGGTGTTTGGTCCAGACCTCTTGGAGACAGGCAGATCACGTGACAGGAAGCTGCTAAAGCTGCTGGGCCAGTAGTAAACACAGAGAAATTACCATCCTGGGGGCACGGCATCACTCCAGCCCTGCATTTACAAGCTCCACGTAATACATGTTTGTGCAGCTTTAAGCACTCTGTCTGCAAAGCAACAGGTATATGTTCATTTCTTTTATCATTTCAGTAAAGAACCCTAACCCTAACCCTAACCTATGCACCATAACATATGCTTTGCTAACGTTATGGTGTGTGCCCATGGAAACGATTTTTTATTGTTTACAACAAAACCATATGATACGGTGTACCATATAAGAATATGGTAAGATTTGTTTGTTTGTTGTTTGTTTTACATGTTACTTTTGTTTCAGCCATCACTGCTGAGTAGGTGTAAAGCAAAGTCATATGAGTATTTTATATAATCTCATCTTGACATTCTATGATATTGCATACGCTGTCTATTAAACCTTGTTTATACCTTTTCAGGCCATTTTTATTTACACTTTCCAATTCCAGTTGAACTACACATAAGGCCTGTCCAGCTCACAGAAATACAGCTTTTGTGAAGTTATTTAGTGAGCTTAAACAAGCTCGTAGACTGGGGACAGATGTTATGAAAGAGACACTGACGAAAAGCATTACTGAGATTCTGAGAGTGGTTTGGGCCATTCAAAAAAAATGCAAAGATGTCACCGCAGGCTCTGGGAAATTGTGATGGGCATTTTTTTTTTTTTTTTTAATTAGACTATATTGGTAATTAAAAAAAAAAATCAAGTCATTTAAAAATATGAAGTCATTAGTTGCAGTCCCACTTGTGTGCATGCGTTGCTTTAATCATTGTTTTTAGCATTTCTGTCTGAGCTGTATTTGCTGTGACACACTATGTACCGTTATTTCGAAAAGTTATTCTGTTACAACTAAATTAACAACCCAAAATGATCACATGTAAAAATACAGAGATAACAAAAAAAAAAGAATACAATTAATCCAAAATGAAGGCCGGTTTGCTGATTACTCTGCTGTCTAAACACAGCTCAGCATATTCACATGTAACGTACAAACGTGTGTGTGTGTGCATGTCCACATTGGCACACTCCTCTATCGTTCTATTACATGGGCCAGTGACTGCGCCATCTCTCCAGTTTCACCCCTCTGCTCTCTCAGACGTCTCATATTGCCCAGAGGGATGGTGTTGATGTGGGGGGCTGGTGACTACACACATTATCTGTCTGAGAGCAGCGCAAACCGCACAGCCACAGCCTCTTTCTATGCTGACTTCAACATCTAACATTTGGTCCCAATAATCTCACACTTCTTTTGTACACAGGGTACTGGCAATTATTCATTCTGATAGCCAATGACCACATTATTCACTACGACAAAATGAGAGAGGCAGTATCGTAGTAGCTTACAGTCTTGTGCCATGTTCAGTTATAGTAAATACGCTTTAAAAAGGTTTAAGCCTTTTGGGATTAGGTAGCAAACCTTATACATGTGGGACTCCAAGTGCTGTTTATCAGGTTTACTTGTGTCATAATTATATTCAGCTGCAAATATTTTTTAATGAAAATTCCTTCTTCTTCTATAACATATTATAATGAATCCGTAACTATACATGTATTTACCATAGAACTGTGAATATACTGATGCAGGTGGGGGGAAAAAAACACATGGCCAAACATTTCACTACAAATCAGTCCACTGTCTTTAGTTTAATTTAGAGTCAATTCTGCCCCCTGGTGGTGGCATGACAAAAAAGCCACAAAGTCAACTACAGTTGTACTACAGCTGGTAAAATAATGATCATAAAGATGATAGTCATTTAAATTTGTAATTTAAATGGGGCATTTTATACTCAACACATGCTCTTATCAAAAGGCAAAGGTTTACCATTACAGATGAGGGCTGTTTAATGGCATGAAACTTGTGAGTCATAGTACCTTTATACATAATCCTGCTTCTCAACTTTGGCTTATCATGTGATGTTATTCATTTCGGACTGGTAGGTTTCTCTTTCTATTCACCTTGCAGGCCAAACACTTACAAGGAACGTTTGCTTATAGCAATAAGCAGGAAATTCAATACAAATCTGCTTTTAAGTCTCACAGAGTTTGTGACACAATCAGGTATATTTTTCTTAAATATTGTTTAGGATTATTTTATTCTAAGTAATTTTTTTGAGTGAATGGGAACAGTTTATTTATTGTGTTTGTGAGCCTCTTTGTAAACACTCTTCCTCTGCGTCTGATAGCATTTTTAGGCTCTAACCGGATCACACCACACTGTATCTCCACTGAGTAATCGTCTCAAATCCATTCAGTAAACAGCCCCGCGCCCCCTCAGCCCACAGCAAACACACAGGAAGTCTGTATACAGTACACGTGTATGTGTGGAACTGGATTTCTCTGAGGCGGATGATTTTATATGGTCAAAATTCACAGAGAGAAAAATGGAAACTTTTACTTCACCAGCTTCCGGATCCAACAGTCTAATAGCAGAGGCCCGATTCTTAGGGCAGGAAAAACAACAGGACAGAGACAACTGACCTCACCCTCAACACAGAGCAAACACTTCTGCTGGAGCTCACCTTTTTATCAAAGCTGCATATTATCTCTCCATGCTCTGAAAGTACGCTCGTTGTTCAGGGAGAGATATAAAAAAAGGAGTATTAATACTATCATATAACACGAATATTACAGAATCTTGAAGCAGCATGAAATTTTGTACTTTCAGCTTTCTATTAATTTTTCTTACTAATTTCTCTTTCTGATTAATATCACAGATTTCAGTCGGGTTGATTCTCAGATGAGCACGAAGGCGTTTTGGCCAGCCACACGCCTCTGAGAGCAGACAGGACTAGCTTTGGCTGGAAATCATCCAGGGGAAGAGCTGAGCTTATGTAAAAAGCTGTACACAAAAAGCTGAAGATAGATTTACATCTGCGAGACCGTGGAAGTAAAAAGCCACAACTAGACACCATGTATGAGTCATTCTTGTTGTATTGTCAAAAATAAAACATAAAAAGAGTAAAGTTTTTCGCCTTTGAAAAATAAAAAAAAAGGTAAATGCTTTCAGACACGTACACAATACAACGTTTTTCCCCCAGGTTATAATATTTTATGAAGCTACTGCTTTAGTCTGTGTATGCATATCTGAAGGTGCTGCCAGTAATTACTGTCATAATAAGGAGAAGTGATGTCAGCTCCTTGTTAATCATTATCCCACCATGGAAGTAGTCAAATGCTGCCCTTATTACAGGCTGTAGGAGTATGTTTTCATCCTGTCCACATCCTGGAAAAATAAACTGCTGTAAACTGACTATACAATACATTCTAATATCTCCAAACAGAATAAAGGAACATCTCAGTATTAGCATGTGCCCTAACTCTGACCCCAGGCAGACAATACTAGTCAATGCACAATAGACTCCTTGTTATAGCAAACTAAGTCAACTATTTAGCCACTGTAAAAAGTGTATGTTAGCCTTTTGATAGTTAATTCTTTCTCATGCGTTCTCATTCTTTCCACTTGTCTGTCTATTTCAGCATGTCTATCTAGGTGGCCCAGTGGCTCGAGACAGTCATATGTATGTGGGCGGTGGCTGCTCCATGTGCATGTGACTGGCAAAACAAAAAAAAAAAAAAGGCAGCGGAAGCAAAGCCTGAGCGCTCTCAGCTACCTCCCTCCCTCCACACTCTGGTCTCCATGGGCAGCCAAGTTCCTGAAAATCTGTGAGCATACATGCCTCTGACACGCTCACAAATAGCTTATCAATTCAATGTGTGTATGTGATGAAATCAGATCAAGGATGGAAAACACACACACTACACTGAGCAGCTATGATCCACAGTGTCCTGCTCTCTAGACCGAAACACTGGGATTTGCTGTGCTTTCCATGTTTGACAAACAAACACCACACGTACCGTATGGGTGTAAAGACTATGGATTAATATGCATATAAAACTGCAAAGACATTTTTTTAATATTTAAGAAGGCAAGACCAGTCACCAGACAAGTCATTTCAAAAGATAGGTTTCAGCTTTCATGAACATGATAATAACAGGTTTATTTCTGTTAGAAGTGAAAACACATTTCCAGCCAACCATCACAATCATTAAGAAGTACATTTTGTCTTACACCAAATTAGTAGGAACATGTTAAATTTGAGACATTTACAGAAACACAAAAGCCAGGAGAGTGTGATTCAGCATTTATCAAGACGCCACATAACCTTTCTATCCTGCTTGACATTTTGTGCCTAATGAGCACAACAGATGGAGGAAAGTTTAAGTTAAAATATAACAGTACATCACACTAGTGTTTACTATCCAGTGGATAGTAAACGTGACACTGTCATTTACACTCGGCATACACTGTAAAAAATCTAACTGATTTGCCATAAAGTATGTAAGCATCTCTCTAAATTATCTTGTAATAAAAATCTTAAGCATGTGATGAATGTCCTATTTAGATTTGAACAGCCTAAATTAAAATGTAATGCATCACAAACATAAAGTAGCACACTGCAGCCAAATTTATATTTAGAGGTATTTTTCACAAAATGAGGGCAGTCTGGTTAGAGAATAATTTACCAGAGGGCCTTTCCATCTAATGCATACTCTGGTATTACTTTTAAATATAAAAAAAAGCTTGTAAATACTTGTCCATTACATAAAATTGTATTTTAGTATGAAACCTCTGATCCAGTGCAGTAACCAGTGCAAATGCCACACTTTTGCCAAACAAACGGTTTGAAACTCAACCTTTTTTGAGTTTCAGTTCCAAAAAGCAAACCAAGGTCAAACTGGCCTCCAAAAAGCAATACAAAGCATTCACTGATCTACGTGTATGAGGCCACTTCCTCTTTGATAAATTATTTTCATCGGCCGACTCTGCAAGATAACTACGAATTGCAACACAGCATTGTGAACATAAATTAGAAAGTGGTCAATAAAGTATTTCATTTATGCTAAGCATAGTGTGATTAGCTCAACTGAACTGCAAATGTGCAAGATGAGCAAAGAAGAAAGAATTCAAGAATGGATGCATATTGTGACTGAATGAATGGATCAATTATGTGGGTATTTAAAAGTAACCGCAAGTATAAAACAAAACCCTCCCTCTGTCTGGCTGTTATCCCTCTGCTCATGGAAAGTGTTCTGACAAGAGGACTTCAAAGCAAAAATGCCAACATAACAAAGGCTTTATCAGCAATAGAGTATACTGAATTGTGTGTGTATAACCTGAGTCACAGTTTGTGATGTGTCTTTGATGTAATGTGAGGTCTGCAAATAGTGGAAGAAGGGCTGGGATCAGTGTTGTAGGTCTTCTCAGGATACATGAGTCAAACTGAACCATAACACGGAACTTCACTGAAATGTTGTGCAATTAAGCCTCAGTGTGAAGATCACAGATAGGCCGCAAGCCTGAAAACAGTTAACATTATAATCATTTGAGTGTCAGAGTGGGATACCACACAAATAATATCAGGCAGACGCAATTAAAAATAGAACAATGTGAAAGGACAGTGTGTAAGTAGGGCAGGGCCTCTGCTCCTCACAGCATGGTGAAATACCACATCTTCTGCAGAATTGCAACAGAAGTGTGTTTCTACATGACTTATAGAAGACTAGCTCAATAGTGTCTTCTGATGCCACTGGGTGGAGGCAAAACCAAGGTGAAGAATTACAGTTATTATCTTACTTCTCATCATTTTGCTAAATTTGTTTATATAAGGCTGCTCTGAAATATAACATTTCAGCCTATACTATATTATTTGACTTTAACTACTCAATGTGCTTCATAAAAATGGCATTTTCTGTATCCACAAGCCTTCTCTTTGATGTGGGAATGACAGAGAAAGAGTAAACAGAAGAAGAAAAAAAACCCCTGCATCTTACAGAGAACTGAACGTGTCCGTCACTGCAAATTGTGCGTTTTAAACAGATTTAGTGGCACTGCATGTAATTAGAATGATTACATCTATGTAAATTAGTGAAGTACTAAGTAGTAGATTCTTTTTGCAATCAAAAGGCAGACAATAAAACCATTTAAAACAAGTAATAAAAGGGGGATTTCAAATGAACAGTCAGCAGGAGGTGATTTCATTCGCTGGGAATCAGAGCGTAGGTATTCCCCTTCTCGGCTGTCGAGGACAGTGGTTTGGACGGCACAAATATGTTAGTATGCAAAGCACAACTTGGTACAGAGTAAAGTGTGAATGATAAGAAAGAAATAAACAAAAAATGAGCCACCAAATCCGGGTAAAAGTTTCATTCATTCATTCTCACCAGCCATAAGCTGTAACATCAAAATACCAACTGCTATACTGAGGTATGTAACTCCAAAGAGGTTCTGTGAGAAACAACATATAACTCTGACAGATTACAATGATGCCCACATTACTATTGACCACTTTCCTCCAAACTAAGCTGCTAAATTTAGCAATGAAGAGGAGGAGTTTCTTCCTAAAGCATTTTTCTGACCAAAAGGACGTTCCAAATGCACTGATGTCATGAAGTCAAGCCCTACAAAGAAAAACCGCCGAGTAAGACATGTTTGATGATGGCCTTGGTTGTTATTAAAAGCAAGCTTTAATTGTCCCTCACAAACTCGCTTTTTTACTGTGTAAAATTGTGATCTGTTTACTCTTCCATACTTTAAACAGAACATAAAAGGCATAAACCATAACGCTTGTAATCACTCACATTGCACTTTTTCCATATGAAACACACACACACACACACACGCTCGCACACACACACATGCATGCGCACACAGGGGACTTCCAGACCAACACACCTCCACCCACACTCAGCCTCCATTGCTACAGGCTGTGAACCCCGAGACAAACACACATTCCACACAGGTCTTCTCATATTTACAAAGATAAACTGAAAATTAAGACACACCACCACCACGCTCCATTACTGCTGACTTTAGTCCACTGTATTAGCTACTACTAGGTAACACAACTACATAAGAAAAGTTGAGCTATATCAAGTCAGCTCGCTGCTGATGAGCTGGGAAGTCATGTGATAATCAATCATTTGCATCATTTCATTGCTCTCACACACAAGTAGTGCCATTTTATGCTACCTTGTAGTCCAACTTTAGTACATTGCAGAGTACAAATAGTATACTTTTTACTCCACGTTCATTTGACATTTATAAATACTTTTCAGATTAAATTTTTACATAGATCAGCTTATAAAAAATAACTTAGTATTTAGTATGAGCTGCCCAGCATACAGTACACAGCATCTGTAGAGTTGTTAAAATTAGCTCCATCTTGACCCACATTAACATTAACAAGCTGTTTATGCAGTAATGCATGATAATAATAATAATCCAATAAAACAATACATAACTCTGACAGTGGCCATCTTGATGCATAATGAGAACTAAACCAACTATTTTTTTTTTTTCAGATCTAATATTACTATGAATTTGAAAGCAGACCTTTTATTTGTATTTCTAGTGAAAGGGGTTTTGTTGTTGTTGTTGTTGAGTCAGTGCTCTGCAGTGGTTGCCAAAGCCTGAAATTTACTCTGGATTGTTCCTGTTTTTAATCACTCAGATTTACATTTTATTTGTTAGATTAACTTGAGTAATTCAAGTTTTGGACAATGGCTTATTCCCTGCTCAAGTGACTACTTAAAAATATAACTTTAAGTTTTCTGTTTTACTATGTGTGACTGTGTGTCACCCTGAAAGCTGCACAATACCATTCAGACAAAGACTGAAATCAGGAACTGCTCTGCTGCCCACAACCATGCTGAGCAATCATCAGCATCAAACCCATCGGAATTATACGTCCTAAGTCATAAGACTTGTTGTGTGTATCATACTTTGACACAGACTGGCCTCTTCCAATTCCCAAGAGCTGAAGATTTAGTCAGCATGTTCTGTGAACTTTGCCATGACAAAAATAAGATGGTAAATGGCTCGCTGAGTGCATACAGGCTCGGCATAATAAAGCCGGTGTGAATAGGTGTGAATAAACTGGGGTACTAACATATCTGTCTCAAATGTGTCCTGAGCATCTTTTAACCCTGTTTAATTAAAAAGTACAATGTTGCCATGAATCACATTCAAGTCATTAAATTTCCAGCCTAACAGTCCGAGCCCTATGCCATCCCTTCTTCAGTCTAATGGCAAACATGATGTATCTTATTTTGATTCAGAGGCATAGCTAGAAACCATTATTCCATCTATGACAAACAATCAGACCATCTATCCTCACCTAACTGGACTCACATTTCATTTACTGATCACCACTGATATAGGCTGCATTGAGTTTCTGTGGGTGTCATCTTGTCATCTGCAGTGGTTAAGCAGGTCAAATAGAGAAGCATAACATTACAGTTTCACTATGACTACTTAGCACACATTTGTCATTTTTTCTCCTATATTTCTTAGAAAATAACACATATAGCAGCCATTGTTTTACACACAATAGCTGCTGTCTTTTCCGGCGTGGAGACAGACAGGCGCTCCAGTCATTTGGTAAAAGGCATCTGCTGACATGATGAATCTGGTCCACTATTCTGTTACCACAAATCAGCTGTCAAAAACTGCACCACATTTAAATATCTATTTTAGTTTGCTCAGAAAACACTGACCCAACTTTTATTCTTGTTTGTTCTAGTTTGTCACAGATGACCTAAAACCGCTTCTATATAATATTTTTCTGAATTTTGTTTTCTGTTTTGTATATTTCAGGAAGTTTAGAGAAGACACTGAGTTTGGATTACTTTCTCAACTGGGTGTTACTAATTTAAATAAAAATTTGTTTGTGAATATGCAACTCTGAAGCACAACCAATTTGTTAAGGCCCTTATGATTGGGCCTGCTATACCACCTAAAGCATTTCAAAGTCTTTTTTTTCTATGTTTGGTGCCATATAAGCCATCATGACTGTATGTCTCAAACCGGCCTTCCTGAGTCACATTTCATCAGCAGTAACTGAAAAAAAAAGTGAAGAAAAAAAGTAAACTGTCCTTCTTCAATGAAAGTAAATAATTAATAGGCCTATGGCTCTCCTTACAGTTAGCTGTCACACTTCATCGCCTTTACAAACAAGTCATTTACAGCTGAGAGAAAAAAAAAATTCACCCAAAGGTTTACTTGGTAGCTGTTCTGTAACATGATCTTCATCAGTTGATGGAGTACGCTCAGTTGCCATAGAACTGTAGATGCTAAAATGCACTTTAAAGACATCTTCTTAATGATGGATCCAAGTTCAGTGAAACACATTTGAACAGATTTGAACATATGTTCCATGACAACAGAGCAAACATTATATGTTGATGAAGATAACTATATGATTGAAAGCTCAAGAAATGCTATTAAGGTGACATTGTTTAGTCAGCTGTTTACAGGGTCAAGACTGAATTTTGAGACTCCGAACTGGTCTCAGTATCCACAACATACATGTGCAGCCGACAGTGGTGTAAATACTCTGTTGTAACTTACATTAAAATGTTTACTTTAGTTAAAATACAAAAGTATAAGCATCAAAATATAATTATTATAAAGTCCCCAAAGTAAGTGCACGTGTGCAGAATCAGCCAGCCATGAGTACTGTATGAGAGTACAGCCTTCTTATTGATGTATCAATGTTTACACCACTTTTATGTTGCAGTTAGTAAAGGTGGGGCTAATTCTAAGTATTTTATACACTGTTGAGTACTTTATTTATTTCTCCCCTGGCATCAGTGAAGTCTTATATTAACCTATAATCATAATTTGTCATAATTTATTCGTTGATTATACTTGTGTATTATTAATCTGAATCTGCAGCGCACTAAAGTTATCCCAAAAAAAAATGTAGGGGAACAAGAACAATAAATCCCACTGAAATGTAGTGAAAATTTAAAGTAGCAGAAAATGGAAATACTCAATTAAGTATCTCAAAATTGTAAGTTGTGGGCTTTAGTAGGCTCCTTGAAGTTGTTTTAATCCAGTGGCAGCTACGTTTTTAAATTAAGATATTAAACATCAAAAACCGCTTGAAATTGCTGGAATTTCGACACAGTCGCCTTCTGCCGTCTCGCCCCTCTGCAGACTCGCATGCTTGAACATCCAGGACCAAGACCTCGACCAACAACAAGCGGTACTTTTTCTGACTGAAGTGCAGTTGCAGGGGCGCATGCGCACGATCGCGCCACTGCAGCAACAGACAATGACGTCACCCATTCAAAATACAGGCTAGTCCAGACACACACCGACCGACCTCAGGACGGGCAATGAACGATTCGCTTATCCGACCGAGACGACCGGTGGCCCGCACCATCTGACCGGCCGGGGGGACGGTTGTAGACCAACCGTCACACATCCACACCAAGCCGCGACAATTCAAGCACGCGCTCTCCGGAGTGTTTTTTTATTTTATTTTTCTTTTAGCTGTTCCCTTTTCCTCCAATAAGCATCAAGGCGCCGAGCTACCTGTCAAGGAGGTTATCGCTGCAGATTTTCTGGGGGGGGGGACGACAATGACTTTCGAGGATGATCTGACCACAGCCGCAGCGGTGGGAAACACGGAAGAAGTGAAGTCTCTTCTGCGGAAAGGAGCTCAAGTTAACGGGTTGAACTGTTTCGAGCGAACCGCACTACAGGTCAGTGTCAGCAGATGCGCATAGTCGGCCGATGAAAGCGGCTTTTTCGCACTTCAGCGTGTTTAGTGAACAGAGTTAACACCATTAACCTCTTCAGATGACAAGCATTGTCCATAGGGAAGGAATTTTCAACCAAGCTATTTGAACT
>JBBMJY010000020.1:9438085-9491355 GCA_037833715.1 Toxotes lorentzi
TATATATCCTTTTTATATATTTATTTTTTTACGGAAAAAAAGAAAATGCGTCGCATCCGAAAATGTCGCGCGGTCCCTCGGACGGCAGTGATCAAACTTTGACATATTTTCCCCGACTAACCTAAAAAAAAAAAAAAAGACTATCCAGCTTTCATTTCGAGTTTATGTGTTAGGATTTCTCGTCGAGTTAAATAAAACAAAACTACGCGGTTTTAGTGGAGCCTTTAGGTTTCTGCACACACATTGAATGCTGTGACTCATGTTTTTAATCAGCCCAGAAACGATACGTTTAAATACTGTAACTAATCCTAGAATATAATATTATGTTTGTATAATGGTCACGTTAAAAGTAGAAATTATTCTTATCGCAATAAATACTTCCAGTTCCTCATAAGTGACGCACAAAAAAAAAACTAATCTATGTGAAACTTATTCCGTTCTTTCTCTCTTAAAATAGGCGATTAAAGCACCAAACGAGCAACATTAACACCATAAGAGCTTCTGCTGACAACCAGTACTGCACGTAGCGTATAATCCTAAACCACAGTATGGTTGTTTCCACATTTTGAGCAAAACTTTGAAAAAAGCTGACATCTCAAAATGCAGACGAAGGGCCTTTTGCATCTTGTAGTGCTCAGGCGTGTACTAAAGTGAGGGAAAGCACAACTCTCCTGCCCTTTCAAGTCAGTTTAATAAAATAGAATTTCTCTTTAAGATTAAAAGAAACGAAACTGAAGTTATGAGACTTTATTAGCCTGCTGCGCAAGTCATACAGGACCTGTAACTATGTGATGTTGGACTTCATACCGCTGCATTGAATAGCTCTGGTGCGTTAAATGAGCAATAGCACTACTTTCTGTGGATCGTCGCTCCCATATATCCTCTAAAAAATATTAGTTTGGATGAAGTAAATTGTGATTTATATGAGACAATATCTTAACCTCGTTCTGTGCTTTATTAAGTCGCTTGTATCCAGAGCGTCCGTTCGCTAAGTTCACTGAATGGCGAGATCCTTTACTGCGATTAATACCACATGCATTTCAAAATCCGCAAATAGCTATTAATAAATATGTGGGAGAAGAGTTATTGTCGGGTCAGTGGGTTTTGTTAAATTGCGGGTCAAGCCCTCCATGCTCTGATACTTAATTATGTGATAATTGTAAAGTTGATTTTATTTTATTTTGAATGCTTTTATAATGATAATGAAATCCCTAACTCACGATTACTTTTTTTTGTTTCGTATGAAGGTGATGATGATGGGGAGCACACCGGTGGCTGAGGTGTTATTGAGGTCCGGAGCGGATCCCAACTTGCCGGACAAAAAAACAGGGGCCACCCCTCTGCATGACGCGGCCAGGACGGGCTTTCTGGACACTGTGCGGCTGCTGGTGGCAAACGGGGCTAACCAACACGCCACGGACAATAATAACTGTCGGCCTATTGATTTGGCCAGAAAGAATGGCCATGAAGAGGTGGCTGCTTTTCTGGAGTCTCTGTAAAAAAAAAAAAAAAAAATACTGTGATGAATACTATTTTTATTGCCTGCTGCTTGCTTTGAATGGGGACGGAGGGTTTCGAGAAACGGGGCCTGAAGAGGCCTGCAGCCTAAGTTACTTAATAACTGCTCTGCTGTAAAATGTAATTTTATTTATTTGCCCGTTTTTAGCTCAGTAGGCATCATTATTTTATTTTTAACGAAATCAGGGCTAAAGGTAGACAGGGGGTCGCTTATATGACAAATAACAAGTACAATATTGATTTAAATGCTCTTCAGGCTGTCCAGCACCGTTGTTGCGGCGACATTAACATATGTTATTTAAGTTTTAACTTCCGTTGTATCATGGAAATATTCCGGTAAACCTATACGCAACCTAGCTTAGTCCGTAGTGTACAGTTTTACTATGGTATTTTTACAGTATTGTATTTTTAAAATATGATTATGGTTCGATTTTGTCATAAATCTAATGAGATTCCCGATTTGTGAATAGCTTCCCATCTCATGTATTTAACCAAATAACACGAAAGCCATTGAAAATGTTTTGCACGATTGAGCATTAGGATCTGCCTGATGCGATATTCTGTAAGCATTATTTCTGCGCTGCAGAGACATGGACCTACTCCTGTTTGTACAAATGAAATCAAAATGTCGAATAGTATGCACTTTAATAAAGTTTAACTTCCTAAGATTTATTTTAAGTGTTTTAAGGTACGCAGGTTAGAAGCAACAGTAAAAATAGTCATGCTCCATTTAAAGACTGAAGGACTTAAAAAAAAAAAAAAAGAAAAGAAGAATCAAGGGATGATTATTTGACTTCAGTTATGTATTAATATTGAATTCAGTTGGGAGTTTGCAGAACTAACGATGTCAAACGAGCACCGTTTCTCCCCAAGGCGCAAACCCTAACGTTATTTACATGACTTTCCCTTGTGTTTGCTTTTGCTAAGAGGGTTTTTCTTTCTTTTTTAAATTATGCTTACAGAGACAGATCAGACAGAGGCACGGAAGGCTCTTTATCACTTTACACCGAAGCTCTGGCATCAGGTGGTTTCATTGTTAAACACACCAGTCAGATAAAGGCTGATGCAATCATTTGTTTATTTATTTTCACCGAACATATTGAGGGGATTTTCAACTCACGTGGGACAAACACATGCTTCTACACATTTTTAACATTGTAAGGCATGGACTAAAGCTGACAGAGGTTTGCTGACTTTTCCGAGCGGTACAGAAGTGAACCAGAAGTGGATTTTTTGAGTAACATACAGGTATAAAAAGTGCTTTTCTACATGAAGGAAGTCGGGTTACATTTGCACATGGGATATGTTACAGTTAGGAGTTAATAATGTGTAATGCACGGCTGCCGTGCAGGAGTAACAATATGGTAGCAAAAAAAAAAAAAAAAAAATTATAAACACGATTCATGAAATAAGCTACATATATCTGCCTCCAGTTAAAGATTAGCTTAGTTTAGTTTGAACCTCGCCGCCTTTTATGGCTTTATGTACCCGAAGAGAGATTTGACAAGACACAGAAAAGTCCCGAAAGCCTGGGAAGAGCGTAATGGCGCTGTTCTCTCATGGGTCCAATAGACAGAATTATAGGTCCGAAATTTTAATATTACCATGGCAACCCGTTGTTGTAACAATAAAAATCTGTTTAAATTGGTCCATCATGTCAAACAGGAGGCTGTTTATATATATATATATATATATATATATAAAAATACTCATGCTTCAGGGCCAGAAAATCTAATCTGAACATGCAATTTCCAGAGGATATAAATACACCATATACTTTATTCTCTTTATTTTTTGAAACTCTTGTTCTAATTGTTATTCCATACAACACATTTGCCTTTTTTTTTTTTTTTTGCACCTGCTCAAGAGGAAGCAACCCTACATTTCACTGCGCATATTTAATGAGCATGTGACAATACTGAAAATGGTCAGATACATTTCAGGAGTCATTACTTTTATTTTTGATTTTAATATATTTACTAGCATAACCTCGGTTCTTTGAACAGTCAAATGTGTAGTGTCTCTCTATTAAGTCAATCTATGCTGCATAAGAATCTTATGTTCATAATGTTGAAACAAGGCAACAAAGAGGAAATGCAAGGAAACCAAATATTTTTAGATACCGTGCAGTGCGATGACGTACAGCTGCAGCAAAAGAAGATAAGAAGAAATGACAAATCGTCTTCTAACATGAGTGGTACTAAAAGGCCTAGCACTCCAACAAAAATGCTAATTTCATTTAGTCATTAGATGCAGTCTCACAGTATATAAATCATTTTTAGGTGTGCAAAAAATGTCTCACCTGTGTCCCTGTCAATAAATGCAGTCAGTATATGCTTCTCAAAAGTATTACAAATAGTCAATTAAGTGATTATGATAGCTGAGAATGTTTGCATGTACCATGCAGAGGCGATCTGATCTAAGTTTTGCTTCAAGAAGCACATAAAAGAAAACTGAAAGGATTCCACAAAATATAAAAATGTGCACAGATAAGCAGCGATAGAAAAATTCTCAGTATTAATAACAAGGCTTTTCTCCTGACTACATTGTTCTGAAGTGTATGCAGGCATTTAAAAGTTTTTACATGAGTATAAGACATAAGAATATGTTCAAGACATGAGATTCAACCTTTAAAAGTATAATATTAGTTATGACTAAGGCAGTACCAAAGTTTTAATGTCCTAAACTTGCAAAGCATGGTTATTGTGTCTTGCATAAACAGCAATAAAGACACCACTGGTTTACTGGCAACAAACATAGAAATTTTAAATGTTTATAGACCACAAAAAAAATTAAAAATCCACAAAAGATATCTAGTATAATTGTGAGAAGATTGAAAATCTTTTGTTGATCTTCTGAAGTGGTTTGTGTGATTGGGCTGGTGTTCCAGAGAAAAACGGTGACGTGTTTATCAGTGCAAAGAGGGGGTTTTTATGTGTATTTTGACTCAAGAAAAAACACTGAACCTCCAGCTGAGGACACAGTACATGCATTATTTATGTGAGGCACTTTCTTGTGAATCACCGATGACAAATCCGCAGGCAGAGTTGAGTCTGTTGTCCGTGTCAGAGTTGGTGTGGGTGGTGTCTGGGATCCATATCCTTTTCTACTTTATTGTTTACTACACCTTTAGTGTTTTGGTAACATTACCGAAGACTGTGCCATTGACTGCAACAGAAGGAACAAAACAGTTTTTTTTTTTTGCCATGTGTCTCACAGATATAAACAACAACAATGACCACGTTGAGATCATGTGAAAGTGGTCTAGTTTGTTTCATGCTACTCAAATGTTTCCAGGATGCAAGTTAAGTTTCTTAGAAGCTTGAAGAGAAAAGGAGAGGACATAATTATAAACTTTGTTTTGAAGTTTAAGTTCAAAACATATGCACCTGTTTAATTACCAAATTTCTAGTACAACAAATAAAACCTTAGTAAGTTTTAATGCTACACTTTTTTCAAAGTGCAAATGATTCCGATAAACTTTGTTTCTCGGAAACATTTATTCATATTCATAAGTTCTAAATAGATATTTAACTACTTACCTTAGTGTAACCTCAAAGTACTTCAAGCATGTTCAAAACTTTTGTTGCAAATGGAAGCAGAGGATGCTTCCAGTGTAAAAACACCCATCATATAAGTCATTTGGCATCACACCTTTGAGCATTTTTCAAATGTTTAAATACATGTTTATGATGAGACAGTGCTATGCATTACTATATGCCCTACCATGCACATCAAGTCACAAAGCAACATAAGTGTCTGGGCGAGCCCCTCAGACAGAGGTAACTGTCAGTGCTCACGTCTGACACTTCATAAAAGGGCAGTGTTTTGAAAGTGGTCGTGGTCCAGATGGTTTGCTTACTCTTTTGTAAAACAAAGTTTAAGAGGTGGTGCAAGGAAACACAAGACCTTATAAATGAGATGCCAGTTCAAGATAGGCAGCTAGAAGGTAAACAGACCCTCTTTCACAACTTCACCAAAGACTTGCTGAACAGAAATGATTCATCATAAAGTTGACAACTTACTTTCAAAGTCTTCATTGTCTGAGCCCAGTCCATCTGACTAATCTGGGGTATTGCAGTTAGCAGGATACTGCTGGCTTTGTTGGCATTCTCCTTCATTGTCTTCATTACGTTGTCAACACAGACCTAGGACAAGAGAAGAAAAACAGCTGCAATGATAAGAAGCACTTCCAGCTATGCAAATTTCACTTCCTTGCATGACAGTCACTTTGTATTTCCCAATAATGCATTTTGACATGTATCCTGCCTTACTTGTGCTAAGGAGAATGTTTGGACTTAAAAATAAAATTATAAAAAAATTGTACACAATCAAAAACAAAAAAAAATCTTTGGGCATTTCTGGAAGCAATGCATCATGGAATAGAAGGCATCCTGTGAAATCAGAGCTGCTGCAACTTATAGCAAATGACAAACAACTGTAGTGCATTGGTTGGGGGATTTCTTTCACAGTGGATTAACACACATTACTGAGTATTTGCAGCAGTGATCGTCGTCCTCATAATCAAGGAACATAACACCTGATCAAATCGTATGGCAAGTTACATATTTGGCTACACAGGGAGCCAAATATATAACTTTTATATCTGATCCTACTGACAAGTAGGATTTGGTTATTTTCATGGGATTTGCTAATGATATAGATTATAGAATGTAGCTATACATACAAATGATGTTCCAAATGTAATACAATGAAAAATTAGTTGTGTTCTAATCTTAAAGGTTTAACACAAAACAACACGTCACACATTTGTTGGTTTTGAATTTCAAATTGCTCGTAATTATTTAGTTAGTGTGAGAACATATCACATCATCATTTACTTCACTGATGATACTCTTGAATTATCAGTCCACCGTTAATTTTCACTCAAGAAAACACAAACACACTATATTGCGCAAGCAACATGTCAAGTTAAGTTACGCGTCAATCCTGGATGCCAAGGTGAGCACGTGAAAATGAAAGCTAGTTGCATCAAATCACTGTCACAACAAGACCTGTGAGTAAGCCACAGAAACTTCATCAAATTTAACAACAATTTACCGAAGTGCAGGTGTGAAGAGCAGATTAATGTTTTTCTAGCAGCCAGCAGTGACTCATTATGTGGTATTGGGACTCTTGGGAGTCTTGAGTCATTTCACCTACCGGGTCTAGGACACTGACAACACCACTATAAGAACAGTGAAATAAAAATCAGGACATGCATGCTTATTTATAGTTAAATGCAGAAACTGAGGCCTCAGTCATACAGTCAAGAGTATTCGTGCATATCAGCATCAAAGTATGTGATAATATCTAATAGATGATTCTTACATAATTACTCAGCCAGACATACAGTGTACAATACAGTAAGTTACGACATTATTTCCATCCTGTGCCGATGTTTACCTCCTGTAACCTTCATTAACCCTTCCCTTGAGTGCTTTGTTTTCATGGCACACTCATTGACTAGGTTCATGTGTTTGTGGTGTCAGGATGAAGACAGGGAAGCTGATGACTCAGGGTGAGTCAACCTCCTCTGGCAGGGCTTCCACCGGAGGCTGGCAAGCAAGCTGAGTGTGTGTGGGTGTGTGGGGGGTGTGGGAGGTGGGGGGGGGGGGGGGGGGGGTTAAGGATGGGGAGGCCAGGAGGTAGTAGGAGACTGGGAGTGAGCGGAGGGGCGGAAGGATGTGGCGAGCATTCTGCAACAGGAGGGGGAAGAGGTCAGCTGCAGGAACTCGGAAGTGGAGTTGTGAGTTGGGCTGGCTCAGTGACAAATAAGCCAAAACTCGCCCACACGCAGTATATCAACTGCATTATTTAGAGTGTGTGACAGAGAGTAGGTCACTCAGAAGCAATAAGAAGCCACAGATACGCTAGTCTGCGTAGGGACCACAGATGGCAAAAAAACCTCTGTGAAGAACCCATCATACCAACAAAAGTGAACAATACCTGGTCCAGAAACCTTTTTTTTCTCTTAATGTTATAAAGTGTTAGTGATGTGTATCTTTAAGGAGAGCAGAAAGCTCAATATGGTATTTGAAGCAACTGAAACTCCTTACAATTATAAATGCTCTTTTTGTTCCCACCTACAGTTTAACAGTGTTCTGCCAATCAGCTGCAAGAGGAAGGCAGAAAAGTTCAACTTAGGACAGGAATGCCTTGAAACTGACAGTTTATGGAAGTTGATGTTTTTTGTCAAATGTTCTGAACCAATAGACATATCACCACATAAGATTACATATGTTTATTTTGGGTTTTTTTTTTGGTGTTACTTTTAACCAAAGTAACAGCTGTTTTTCCATTGTGTACTAATAGATAAGTATTTATATGATCAATAGATTTAAAATGATATAAAACTAGCAAGCTCTGTGGCAAAAAGTAAGAAGGACCTCATGTACTCAGTCTTTGTTGCGTTTCCTGCTATAAAAACACACTGATCACCATGGTTTACTGTAAACCAGGCCCTTGTGTGACAAGCACAGCTCTTCCGGTCAAAGAAAGTGAAAACAAAAACAAGCTAGTGATTCCTGTATGCATCAAAGCACCAAAATCCCTCTGTGTTGGTAATATAAATAATTATATTAAGAAAATATTAAATAATAAGTCCTAATATATCAATCAAAGAAGATGTCTAACTTTTGTTTTGATCAGAGTAAATGGACTTTGAGTCTGCTACTTTTTTTTTTTTATAGATGTGACCATCTGGTTGGCATAATTTTTATCCTCGATACCAGCGATTATCACTGCGATGTGCTGTGTCGCAATCATATCAGAGCTTCTACTAGCTCACAGCCTATGTGGGAGGATCCTATTCAATTGTGCAATAACTTCTGTATTGCACAGCTTGGCACAAGTGGCCCACACCTGCACATTTTAATGACACAGCATAATTGTTTCCTGAAGAAATTACTTTGCAGAGCCAGGTTGTGTCATAGGCCCTCAGGGGTTCTTGGACCCTGGGTTGGGAATCGCTAGTGTGAAGTGACCAGGCCAAAGATGTACAAATGGTTTAGAAAAATCCGTTTGGTGTTTAGAGAGGTAAATAAATCCCTCAAAACAAAAAACAACAAAACAAAACAAACAAAAAAAAGGTCAACAGTAAAGTTTAGAATGTCGTCAAATACTTGGGATGACAGAAGGATGAAGGATTCTTAATTCTGCCTATCCATTAGCTCAGTTTTACCAAACAGTAAAACATTACCCGAAAAAAAAAAAAAAAAACAACAAAGATGTGGGCAGTGATTCAGAGCTCTGGAACCAGGTAACAGGACTCCACCTGGAAAGTTTGGTTAGTAAAGATAAAGCAGAAAACCACATGACCAGTTATGACGACATATATAGCCAATAAACAATAAGTGCAATGTTTAGCTAACATTATTAGCATCCTGGTAACCTGCCGATAGGTTTTACCCCTGAAGTTGACGGTAACCTTAAGGTTAAAAATAAAGATAACTAAAAGTGTAATGGAACTAAAAATTTGCCAGTGGCTGATATACAGTACAATAAGACAAACAAAGGAGGGGAGGATGTGATGTCACACAAAGTGCATCACCCATGGCCAAAACTGACTCACACAAGACACAAACAAGGAGACTAGAAACAAACTGGCTGTAAGGGCCTCCAGCCCATCACTCACCGCCTCCTCATGCTCCTTCCAACAGTCATAGTCTGTTGCCATGGCGATGCTGGCATAGCACAAGCCAGCCTCCTTGGCAAGGACCACCTCTGGCACGGTGGTCATATTGATGACGTCAGCACCCCACTGGCGGAACATCAGGCTCTCTGCCCGTGAGGAAAAGCGCGGTCCCTCGATAGTCAGCATAGTCCCTCGCACATGGCACTTGACGCCCAGACTCCGCGCCACCTCCACCAGAACCTGCACCAAGATAGGAGCGTTAGTAACTGCCTCTATTAAGCTAATAAAAGAGGAGGATGTGACTCTTCTTCACAGGCTTTGAATAGCTATTTCTCTCATCTGCTAGAGTGTGGTGTTGAAGGAATAAATCGCTGCCCGCTATGCTGTGTGGTATCTGCTCATCTGTATGCTGTTTCAGTCTATTGCAGATAAGCAGATATTTATTTATTTATTTATTTATTTATTTACAGGACTGCCCTCAACATAAGCTGGTTTTTGTGGAAGTACCGGTTTTCTGTGACTAACAAACACCGTTTTCAAAGTAAACAAACGAAATAAAATGAAATAAAATAATGTTTTCCAAGTCATAGTAATCATCATAATCATAACAACAACTTATATAGTCTGAAAAAATAAGCCAAAAAATAAATAAAATTATGTAAAATACTTAACCTGTTCATATAATTTAATTAGAAATGCCTTTAAGAGTTTCAAGTTTTAAAAACATTAAATGAATGCTGTTGAGTGTTATTACAAACACTGAGCCACGTTACATGTGACATTACATGTGACTCAGTGTTTCAGTGTCCACAGGCTGTTTCGGTGTGCCGCTTTTTTAATCTCCCCACTAACCCCAGGAGAAATTTGGGGTAATACAAAATCAGAAGTAAACAAAATGATAAAGTTAAATAAAAAGTTTCATTTTAGAATAAATGCATGTACAAAATCTCAGAAAATACAGAAAGTGACATTGATGAAATGGGATATCTTTCGTTTGCAGGTATGCGTGACCTCACCTCTCTGGTTCTGTTGCAGAAAGGATCAGCCATGGGGATGTGAGACACACCTGGAGGACTGGTGGGCTGTCCATCATACAGCGTCTGAGCTCTCTTGGTAGTCCTGGCAAAAAGAAGCAAACAGGAAGTACTGAAATTTGTTGTCAAGTCAAGCCACGCAAATTGCAGATTCACTTGCTACGTTCAGCTGCTGCAAATTAGCCAAATCCACATCAAGTAATAATGTAGTTTGATTTGTTTCACAAATCTGACTTATGCTTATTTACAAATAGATAACAGACAATTCAACTTTTTTTTAAAGGAAATAAGTTGAAAAATCTACCTGAAAAGAGACAGAAAACATACATCAATATACCAAAAGATTAAAGAACTAAAAAGGCTTAGCAAAGACTGAGTGGACAGAAAAATTCTAGGGAATATAGTCAACATTAAAACCAAAGATATCATGAACCAAGCAGCAAGTCAAAGTAATTTGTAATCATCATTTCTAAAAACAGCCACAGTTTTAGTGATAAACTACATGTTTACAGTTTCTGTTCTTCACCTATTTAAAATGTGAACGGCCCTTTCACAGTCAACTAGGATGATAAAAGCATTAACAGAACAGCAGCGACCTGGTTTCTATCTTCATGCTTACAACTTTTCTGCACTTTCAAGCTCTGCTGAGTCAGTGGGGTTCCATCAGACACAGCTCCAGCCTGCTTGCCCCCCAGCTCTTAGTGGGGGCGGGTCAGGAGTACACAAGAGACTGACTCACTTCGCCCAGTGAACTGAGAATATCAGGGTTTCTGTGTCTGCCTGCAGTCTCTCGGCTTCAACACTGAACTCTGTGAGGGTTCAGATATATCGATCATGATGTAATAGTAGTGCTAATTCATGGCACAACTCTGTATTCCTTAAATTTTCCCAGGGATAGACAAGTCAAAACAATTATCTCAGACGTCCAAAATATGCATCTTTCCATCTACAGTAATCTTTTAAGTTGTTGCCCAACCCAATCTCTTACTCATAACCCTGGCACTGGAAGACTAAAGTGCTTAAATATTTTCAGCCAGCTGCAGCTCCACCCTGCCAAAAAATCAATAACAGTAATGTGTGGGACAAACCATGAGCCGAGTACAATGCTTTGCAATGTCATTTCAGAATTAAATCACTGTTGCAAAGAATGGCTTCCACAGGCTATAATGATCACATTTTTAAAACTATCCATACAATGCAAAAAGGATGTGCTACGGACACCTCTGCATTAGATTAACACGGTAAATCCTGCACCACACTTTAATTGCATAAGATCTCAACTACAAACTATTCAGATTCCATTACCAGTGACTACAGTTTGTAAAAAAAAAAGACATTATCCATGCACCCAAGTTGGACTGAATCTATGTTTTTGCTTTCCTTCAGTCCTGTTTTTCTTTTGGTAATATTTCGGCAAAGGTGCAGTGTGAAGGTTTTTTTTTTTTGTTTTGTTTTTTTTTTTTATGATAGAATAAAGATCAGATCACTGTAATATTTAATATATAATACTAATATAATACTTTGCTTTTTAAGATGAAAACATACAAATACTAGATGAGGCCATTTTGGTTTATCTAGCAATTAGCCCAGATCTACTTTAACTTACCTCAATTTCTTAATATTTTACTGTACATTTATCATCACTGACACATTTTTAAATATAGGTGATGACATGAAAAACAGATCAACTAAATGTCAGTGCTGACATGCTACCTGATCAGTATGAGGAAATTCAGTGCTTTTTTATTGTTTTAATAGAACAAAGAAAATGAAAATGAAAACGAGAGAATCTAAATTAAGGGCCAAAGTAGGAGGATTTGGAACCCCAGTGCAAAAAGCATTTTAAGGCCTGTGTGAGGCTGTAAAGTCCAAAACTCGACACAGCCAGTAGCACCAACCTACATACGTAACAACCAAGTGTTTGGTTCGAAGTAGCCACAAAAAAAACAAGTAAACCGAGGTAATGGCAAAATCTGTGGCATCAATGAAGTAAAGCCTTTAGAAACAAGCTGTCACATGTTGTGGGACAAGTCTGAACAGGTCCCAACAAGCAACTTCCTCATTTCTGATAAACAGATCTTGTCTGTGCTTGATACTGGTAGCTGGGCTATTCATCTGCTTCACTAACACGGGTAAGCAAAGCCGCAGGCAACTTGTGTACAAGTGCACAGGGTAGCACACTGACACGACTGTGGGAAGGCAGTTGACTTCTCAAATCAGTCTTGAGTCAGCCAGCTGTATGCCAGCTCATTGGTAACAAATAAGCCATTCCATTTAAACAGCACTACGCACTGCACATATTGAGTTATTCAATGGAATTTGTGCAATCAGCCAACTGAGAGAGCACAACACTCCCCCAGGGTTATACTCTTTGTATTCTACACAAAAGAACATATGTATAAGCCCTGAGGTCAGATACTGCTGAGACAGAATGCTTTCTCGTGGAAGGATATGCTCAGGTTTACCAGCAAGTGTTTTTAAAACTTTAAGGAAGAATTCATCATCGCCTACTGCAATCTGAGCCACTGAGACAGAATACCTGGTGCATCCAGGTGCTGTGATCACTAGGAGGCTGTGAATGGATGTGGAAACAGAATTATTTCTGAAGGTTTTATTGTGACAGAAGAAATGGAAAACAAAATATGGGTATTCAATACATACCTAAATTAACACAGCAATCATTCACACGGATAAATCTGTGGTCAATCTAACGTTAACCTCTAAAAACAGATTTGTTTCTTGGCCTGTTGAGGGCAGCAGAAACAACTTGTGAACACGACGTTGACTTGTTTCAGTTGATCTGGCACACCTGTTGCTTGTTTACACCTCATACAGTAACAGAGCAAAAATATGGACAATGGAAGTCCAGCATTCACTCTCTTAGCTCTGGTTTTTGGTCTCTACTTACTCCTGGGGTGGAATATCTTGCTCTTCATCTTCAACTTAGTCACTGCCTGCTATGGCTAAAAATGACATAATGAGAGCGTTGAGCATGACAGCCAGTAACGGATAATGGTGAATATTAGCTCAGTAAAATGAATGAAAGAACTGACAGGTCACAACTCAGAAAGTGATTTAGAACATGGACAGACAGGAAGGAACCCTGACTGTTTACAATCATATCCCTGTAGCAAAGTTCATGCTCCAGGCGCTCTGTCACCACACCGACGTTAACGTTTCCATTGGTGGAATGTCACAGTGACTACGTTTCTAATTCTCACCAAAGCCCTAAGCAAACTGTGACACTTGAGAGCTCAACAAAATATCAAACAGAGGTTAACAGTTTTTCCCACTGAACAAAACGGTAAACAAATATTGGCTTTGACAACTGTGTCAAATACTTCCCCCATTTTTTACTCAGCTATCTGGACACTCTTGTCACACAGTAACATGAATCCTGTCAGTGAGATCTGTGGGAAGATACCTGAATTGTTGCACACTAGACCCTCTTGTACAATTGTTACAGAGCAGCAACCAATAACAACTTTTGACAAAAGCTCAAACTATTTAAAAACTAACACAGCAGGACAGTTAGCAGTAAGACCGTTATTTTACCGTTTAATTTAGAAAAGCAAACAATGTGGGTGTTTTATTCACATTAATAAACTTCACTCTAAAAACTTTCTTGCCAGACTGAATCTTTAAAATGTCACTCTTTAATTAACCAATCTCACATAGCATAATCTACGCTGTGACACAGATTATGCTATGATGTTGTGTTTTATTGTAATGTTACAAAGACCAAAGCATCTGAATGAGAATGTCAGTCATAGGAGTTACAGATCGTATATACTTGCAAAGAAGTGCAATTGGACAGGCTGAAAGTTCCATAAAGTTCCCATTTTCCCACTCGCTCTTACTCATCTGCACATGGGTGGTCTATGTCGCCCAGTTTCTGTAACTTTTCCCTGGGACGGATCGCATCTGCACTGATGTGAGAAACAGCAGTGTGAGAGCGATTTCCTACTTGCCCTTGCACATCCACAGACGGCTGCTCTGGCTTTTGGATGATGCCTCACTTGAACTGGTAGAATTTGAGTATACATACACTCACCAAACACTTTATAAGCAACACCATACCAATACTGGGCAGGGCTTCCCTTTGCTCTTAAAATAGTCTCAGTTGCATGGTGTGGCATGGATTCCACAAGATGTTAGAAACATTCCTTTGAGATTATAGTTGACATGAGTGCATCACAAATTTTTGGCAGATTTGTCAGCTCCACATTCATGCTGCAAACCTCCCGTTCTGCCACATCCCAAAGGTGTTCTACTGGATTCAGATCTGGTAACTGGGTAGGCCAGTGGCGTACACTGAACTCATTGTCATGTTCACGAAACCAGTTTGAGAGGACTTTTGCTTTGTGACATGGTGCATTATTATGCAGGAAGTAGCCATTAGAAGATGGTAAATTGTGGCCGTAAAGGGATGCACAGGGTCAGCAACAACACTCAGATACGCTGTGACACTCAATCAATGATTGATTGATATTAAGGGCCCCAAAGTGTGTCAAAACACTCCCCACACGATTACACCACCAGTCTGAACTGCTGACATGAGGCAGGTTGGGTCCACAGATTCGTGCTGCTGGCAACAAATTCTGACCCCAACATCTGCGTGCCTCGGCAGAAATCCAGATTCACTTGTCCAGGCTTTTTGTTAAATAACAGGAGGAAAACCTTCAGAGTGTTTATGATGAAGAAGCTTGAGAAGGATGCATTCAGGCCACCACCTCTCTGTTTCTGAGTATTAAATTAAAAAAATATATATATATATATATATACAGTATAGAATAATTCATTGGCAATTAGTACAATATCAAAACACAGGATTTGTAAAGATCCAGGGCAGTTTCTATTAGGGCTGCCACTTAAAAATAGAATAATAGACAGAAGAAGATCTAGGCTGCTGAACAAACGTTGCACATAGTTTAATTGGATTCTTCAGAAACCTCTAAATGTAACTCAGTGGTCATAGGAAAATGGAAGTTCTTGGGGTTTTTCCAATGGTGAGGCTCAGTGCCAATTCAAAGAGAAAGGAGCAGCTTTATGGATACATGGTGGCCTCTGATAGACCCCTTCCCCAGAGATCTGAGCAAGCGGGAAAAAAGCACATTGGGAAATGAAGGCTCCAAGTTGATTTGTCTGTACACAGCAGTAACTGAGAGATGGGGTAAGGATAAATGCATCTTACCATCTTACCTTATTCAGTGATTCACTGATCTGTTTTAAGTTTTAGTGATTCCCCCGTTTCCTCTTTCACTTTTATTTTTGTTACTTCTCCTTAGCTCAGGCCCATGACCCATTTTGAATTGATGTACACACAACTGAAACGCAAAATGATGAAAAGAAAAATCTGAACGCCCCCCCCAAAAAAACACAAAAAAAAAACATGTGAATGGATTTATGGCATCTTGACAACAAAGACTTTTTTTTGAAAAATATAATAGGAGGATAGTTTAAATCCTCTGAGAACCTCAGTTCACTACCCTATTCTTTCCTGTTTCTCTTCCTATTCCGTTTCCTTTTGGCCAACATATCTGTCCTGGTAAGAGCATCCAAGTCCTGTGAGTAAACAGAAGAAAAAAAACAAATACCTGAACCATAGCCTGCTGATGTGGTCACTTCACACTCACCTGTCAATGAACTGGTCTATGATGACAATGTCTCCTGGCTGAATCTCCTCCCGGAGTGAACCACAGGCCGTGGTAACCAACAGATGAGTGCAGCCCTCTTCTCTCAGCGCCCAAATGTTGGCCTGGTAATTCACATTGGATGGCATTATGGTGTGTTGCCTACCATGCCTACGGTTAGGAAAAAAAGCATTCAGTATATACATGGTTTACACTGACTTTTAGGTCAGTTTCAGAAATATGAAAATATATCCATCAATCAGACTTTATTTGCATAGCACTTTTCATTCAAATACATTGTAGCACAAAGTGCTTTACACACACACACCCCACCCACCCACCCACCCACACATACACATATACATACAGATATGCACACAACCAAAATCCATCAATAATCACAGAGTGAAGTTGTCGAGAGAAACGACATCATAAATCTCATGGATTTGCAATGAGGAAACGCCACAGGAAGGATATAAAATTCAAAATTCAAATTCAGACATAACAGTATAAAATAAATAAATGAACAAATAACAATAAAAATGACAAATAACAGAATAAATAGAAGTAATATAAAAGTAACTAAAGTGATGTGTGAAAGACAATAAGAAAAATGCAAAAAGAGAAACTGAGTTGGAGTGAGTAAAACAAGAAAGCCAGAATACAAAAATAAAGTAAGGATAAACAAAGTAATAAAACAGACTACAGTGTGTGAATAAACAGACAAAAAGTTAAACAAATAAACATAATTTAAAAGCCAGACTAAAGAGGTCTTGAGATTGCTTTTAAAAATGTCAGAATTCCGATAAATAGGTAGGGCCATGACCATTCAGAGCTTTATAAACAAATAAAAGGATCTTAAAATCAATCCTGAAGGAAAGAGGAAGTCAATGCAGAGATTTTAAAATCAGTGTAATGTGTCCTCTCTATGCACACATTACATATGCTTGGATTTAACATGAACCTCATTTTTAAATGGAATGAAATGTGTGAAGAAATAGAGACACGCATACTGTCCAGGATATGTGACAAGTGCAAGGTTCTTCCACTAGATGGTGCTAACAGTTCACATTTTAAAGCAAAGTATAAAACACTTTCTTACCTTGCCAGGAGCACACATTCCACGTTTTTTATTTTCCCCAGAATCAGCGCATCAGATGGCTGTTCAAGAAGAGCAGGATAATCAAATCAGATATATGAAAGAGTAAAGTAAGGAATTATTTTTCCAGCAAAACAGGAGAGATTGCCAGTGGAGCTTATCGTTTTGACTGCTCTATTAAAAGAAGCAAAACTTCACCAACCTTTCCATAGGGTGTATCGACATAACGCTCAGTCCTTCCCTCCAAGATGTCTGGATCATCAAGTCCTGAACCACCAATTATACCAATCTAGACAAACAACATTAAAAAAAAAAAAAAAAAAAAGTCAGTGTGTTTCAAATTACACAAGTAATGTTCAAATCAGTCCCTAACTTATGACCCACTGACAAACTCCTCTGATGACAAGACTTGATGCTGTTATTTTCTTTACTGTTTATATTCAGTTAGCAGCCGCGCTGGAAGGTAAGTCAATTTCCCACCGTCCAACATGTTGTCTTCACGGGTCTTTTTTTGTCCTACCAACAACTTGGTTTTTAGCTTTAAAAAATGAATAAAGCTTTTATTCAATTATCAAAATAGTTGGAATAATCGACTAATCCTTGTAGTTCTAAGTTGACCGTTTACTAGGCACACCTCGCTAAAACTAATGCAGTCTGATACAGCAATCATGCAATAAATCCTACCGCCATGAAAGTTTTGTTGAAACTGTTTCATAGAGATGAACTGTGTGGTCATTTTGGAGGATCTAGTTTCTGATGGTGTTGAATTGTACTGTGTCATACTGACAGGTGTTTTTAATATACTGTCCAGGAGTTGATTCATCTTCATGGCCATTTTGCTGTTGTACTGACAGATGTCTCTATTATTTATTCAACCCTATTTATAATCAATGTGAGTAGGCTAAACAGAAACACCTCTCTGTATAACGCAATGCACTTCAGTCATATACCATTTACACTTGTTAAAATTAGTTCCACCTCCCTAGTTCCAATACTGAAATGCTAATTACACTTATTAATGCATTATTTATAGTTATTCTCCAATATTACCAACTCTTTTACAGAGGTGAACCTAATAATAATTTTGGAGGATGTAGCTTGTGGTGCTGCTGCATTATACAGTGAGAGAGAAAACAACAGAGACATCCGTCAGCGTAACTGGATACAGTTCAACAGCAAAATGGTAATTAAGATGAATCCACATCACTCTAAAACAGTTTCAACAAACCCTAAACAGGAGAGCCTTCATGAAGGTAGGATTTATTGCATTTAAGCAGTGTTAGGCTGAATTATTTTCAGCTGGTTGTACCCAATAAAGTGGCAGCTGAGTGTATGACAATATAACACAGACAAAGGCCAATCTGCCTTTCGATTTCAGCTGAGCACATTTTGCTGATAATACTTGTAGATGTGTAAAGTTTTCAGCGTGGTTGTGCTTCTCAGTCCTTAAGGTAAGAACTTGGATACCTCTCCCAGCACCGTTTTAACAGCCTGCTGAGAGCTCTCACGGTTTGCTGGGTCAAAGCTGCAGGGTCAACACGTGTCACAGCAACTCTACCTGATATGGTTCACTTTAAGATGTCTCAAACAGTACCACATGCCATGCTAGCCTGCAAATGCTAGCTTGCATTCACACCCCCACCCCCTTTAAAAAAAAAATTTATTATTATTATTTTTTTAGCTGTCGCCATTTACTTTGAAGTCTGCGGACTTTACGTACAGCTTTGCCAAAACGATGCTAACAACGAGCGGTTTCCCGCTTTGAGGTCTGTCACAGATGCACATCTGGTATGGAAGTACCTAGCTATCCTTTCCCACTGACTTCCCCTCTGTCAGCGTGGTCAAACTGACAATGTTCAGTGTATACGGTTTACAATGGGGCGTAAAAATTTAGGTTATTACCTTAACAGGCAGCGTGGAAGCCATGGCGACTGTGTTCTTGCTCGTGGTAGTGAAAATTGGAGTAAGTGTTGAAGAAGAACCTTTATAGCCCCTTTAGCAACTATATCCGTCAGAGCAACAGACATCAAATGTTTCTCTTCCTGTTCGGTTTGTTTGCTTTCAAAATAAAAGCGTAGTGCAAAACATACAATTGCTTGTTGTTTTAGGTTAATTATCCTCCCTAATTCACTGCTGACCGTTTCCTAAAGCAAACTGCTTATTTACTCTTTCATTACTTTGCACGAAGCCGTTGGTCCCCAATACTACAATACTAAATGGACTTGGTGCTTGAAACGTCTTGTGATCCTTTAGTGAACATGTCAGCCTTAGTTTTGTATTTTTGTGTCCAAGCAAAAAAGTGAAGATTTTTCGACTTAGTCCGCTCTTTCAGCATTATTTACCAAAGAACTACAATATTTAAATAACAGAATACTCTGTCCTAATCACTTGTCTGAACCAAGTTTATATGGTAACTGGTTTCATATTATATAAAAAAATAAATAGATGCTGTAAAGTAGAAAAATTAAAATAAAATTCAAATGATTTGCAGCCCTGAGTGAAGAATGGTGTGTGTGTGTGTGTTTCAGTAATAGAATAAAATATGTTAAAAAAATAAATAAATAGTGCTACAGACATTTTATGTGACTGTTCCCTGCTGAATTTGGCCTTGACAGACAATTCACACAACTGAGTAAGGCATTTTTTAACCTCTTGTCACATATCCTGTGTATTTAATTTTACATCCAACACTCCTACACCAAAGAGGAGGATAATCAGCCTTGCACTTTGCAAATCTGTGTTGTAGATCAGTAGCATTACGAGAAGGAGGAACTAAAGGTTTTGTCTAAAATGGAAACTCAACTCTAGCCACACTCGTTGGCCTGTTTTAAGAGGTACAAACACAGGAAAGACAGGAAACTGGTGCTTGCAAGTAGTGTCATGACTACTCTGTTAGCTTTATAAAGCTAAACGCTTTAACATAAGACACACTAAAGTGAAGAGGGGTTGGATATTGTAGTAACACGCTATACTACATGTAATTATTCTTTTCTTGGTGTTGTAAACTTTTATGCCATGGCACATTTGTCACTTAGTATCTTAAGTCTCAGAATTAAGGCTGCTGCTAATGATTATTTTCATTATCAATTAATCCAAGATGACATCTTCAAATGTCTTTGTTTTGTCTAACCAACAGTTAAAAACCCAAAGACATTCATTTCAATGTTATGTAAAAGAAAGAAAAGCAGCAAATCCTCATATGTGGGAAGCTGGAACAAGCAAATGTTTGGCATTTTTACTTACAAAAAAAAAATTTAATAAAATAAATAAATTACAAAATAGCAGCATATCAACTAAACGGTTAACTTACTAATTAATTTGTTGCACTTCTAATTGAAATATAGTGTTCTCAGCTTTAGTATCAAAATGTCCATGACCACGTGATCTGTGTGCACAGCGCAAACATTACTACTCTCTTATAATGGCAATTCTCCCTACTTTGACTTACTCAGTACCATACCTGAAATAAACACAAAATTAGCATTAATAATAACAACACATGTGGTTGTTCATTACAATTTATTTTTAAATAAAATTCCATACAAAACGAGCTCATTCTGAAATCTAAACACCGTCAGCAGATAGTGAGTTCTACTCCATGAGCAGCAGGTAGAAACTGTTTTGTCTCAAGAATATAGCTGACTTATGATAACAAAAAAAGTCAATGTACTCAACATTATCCCTGAGAGCACTTTGGAAATAAAACACATCCATTAAAGAAAATGAATTTCCAGAATAAGAATTGACACTTGAAAAATCTGTGAGATGCCCAATATTATTCTGTTCTGCCCTGTTAAATAGTGGCACGTTGCACATAAAACAGCATTGTTGTAGTTGGTAGTTCACACAGTCAAAAACTAAAACTTAAACAGTCATTTATCCAATGATCACCACTCTCCAGTTTAACATGGATATCTGTGTGTCAAATATGCCAGAGTCCAAAGAGCTGTCACTGTAGAAAACACTTGGGGTGGTATTTAAAGAGATATGTGTATTCACCATATCCTTCAGTGTCTGGTGACCTTCGACATAGTGAGAATTACTTTGATCTAAAATACTGCTAGCAGGCATTAGCAGTTGAGAGTGAATCCATCGGTTCCCACCACACACAGCGGGAATCTGGACTTCTAAATCACAGAGGACAGAGCAGCAGGGCCTACTGGGTCATCTGTGGTACTGTCAACAGGGTTGTCCATGTTAGCGCGGCTGGCCTGGGTGATACTGTCATTAGCAAAAGAATCACTGTCACTGTCAATGGTGATGACAGTGGGTGAGTTCTTCTCTGTGCGCTCATTACTCCTGTGCCTTTTGCTTTTCTTCTTGTGTTTCTTCTTTTTCTTGTGGTGGCGTTTGCTCCGCTCATGTGAGTTTTCCTCATTGACGAGCTCCACACTGAGGCTCCTGCTAGTCTTTCTGGACCTCTCTTTGGATTTTTTACGATGCTTCTCTTTGCTCTTTTTCTTTTTCTGTTTTGTTAATAATGAGGAGGATTCACCTTCATGATATGATTTAGAAAGTGTGCTTTTGGACGGTTCCTCCAAATGTCTTGTTTTGTATTTCCTCTTTCCACCAGGCTTGTTGTGGTGTGATCTCCCTTTTGCTGAAGGCGAGCGACTGCTGGAAAAAGATCGAGAATATCTCCTGTCGCTTCTCCGCGAGTCTCTGCTGCGGCTCCTTGAGGGTGAGAATGAGTGCCTATCTGAGTATTTGCGACTACTGTAATAATAGGACTGTCTCTCTGTATATTGCATCCCACTGTCTTTACCCTCTTGGCTGTAATGTTTATAAGACTGATAGCTCCGATAACTGTCCCTCCTTCTATAATCACTGTCACATTTTGAGTAGAAGTCTCTGCCGTTGAAGAAAGAATAACCTCTTTCCATGGACAGAGTGCTGACACTGCTCTGGGAGATCGCCGGGCTCCTGCTAGAGTGCCTGCGCTCTCTGCTTCTTGACCTCCTCCTTCTCCTCTGGTCTCTGTCCTTTGACCCGTGCCTCTTCCTGGATCTCTCATTACCATCAAAACCTCGATCTGTGTCTTTTCTGTCTGACTTACTGGTTGTCTTGTGTCTGCTATATGTTGAAGAGCTACGATGACGGTGGTCTCTTTCTACATTTTCTGACTGTCCAGCACCACTTGGATCGCTACTCTGTGAAGCTGGAGGACTGAGGCTGGAGAAGCGGATGTGTTGAGGTAAAAGAGGCACTTCCTTGGTATCTTCACAGTCAGACTCATCACAGTCAGAGGAGAGTTGAACCAGCTCAGGAGTCCTCTCTGCTGTTGGCTTGACAAAGCCTACAATGACACAGTCATCACTATCAGAAGTCAAACACTCTTCATTGTTAACTTCACCCTCAGTCACGTTTGCCTGATTGTGGGGACTCATATGCTGTGACGAAGCCCCAAACTCTTGTGTCTCCTCTTCTAAACTGCTGTCTGAGTCTGAGTCGAGGACTGACAGACGCTCTGCCCTCCTCTGCTCTGCGGTTGTAGAATACGATGGCCCGGGTGTCTCATCGTCCCACACAGAATGACTCAGGGTTGACACAGAGTCTCCTGGGGGGTCCAGCTCCGTGGAATGTTCCTCATCCTCTGAAATAGCTATCACAGAGGAGTTGGAGCTGCTGTCTTCATTTGAGGAAGGGGCTGGGCAGTCGTAGACAGCATGCTGGTCATAGGCTTCCATATTGAAGGGGGACTTTGCAAAGCTGATGAACTCATGCAGAAAATGCTCTGTGCGTCCCTGGATGAATGGCCTGAGCTCCTCCTGAATAGCTCCATCCTCCATATCATAACGAGTAATGCGTGACATGATGATGTGCTGAACGATGTTGACCAAAGAGCCATGGGACCCATATAGCACAGTGAGTTCTCTTTTTAGCCAGGGGATCAGTCTGTGTAGGCAGGCAGGATTTTTTCGGTAGAACTCAGCTGAGGTGTCTCGCGAGCGGCCACCATCCCTAACGGTCCGAACCCTGACCCCTTGTCGGTACAATTCCCTCCTGAAGTTTATCATTTCCTGCTCTCTGACATTGTTCACTGCCCTGCCTTCACTCGCAGCTCTCCTCCTGGCTGCCAACCTCATCATCATGCGCCGGATGTAACGGTCCTGCCGCTGCTGGGGGGTGTTTGTAGTGGCTTCAAACATTACTCCATTGTCTGGTGGTGGAGAGGTCCTTCTATGCATCTGCCGATGGACTCCAGTAAGAGTTGTGCGGTATCTAAACCGCACGCCCCCAAAAGTCCCAAAAGAGCCATTATTCAATGGCTGCAAGTCATACTTCTTGAAGTCTTGCTCTGATTTTATACTGTGATAGATTGAATTGAATGGCTGTTTACATAAAGGGCACTCTGCTTTGTTCTTGGACCACTCATGAATACAGCGGAAACAGAACTTGTGGAGGCAGAGGTCCAAGTAAGACATGTTGTTAAATATGTCCAAACAGATGGGACACTTGGAATCTGGCGACACCTCTGCAGACATTGCTTCAGAGGCTTTCCTTCTGCCACTCTTCTGGCTCTGCTGCAGGGCAATCTTAACTGCTGACATGACCTGACATAATAAACAAACAAAAAAAAAAAACACACAAAAAAAACCACAAGGTTAAAATTCATTTTTAAATTGAAAAGCCAAACCCAAAATTAACAAAAATGAGAATAGTAAAGAAACCATTAAGTAACTTAAATGTTTGTATGCTGTGACTTATACAGAAAATTATATTTCAATTATATTCAATTATATTTTAGCACTGAGGTCACAGTTAGTGGTGGTGGTGCTGTCCTGCATTATGTTGGTTAGTGTCTCTAATTCTCCAGCACAACGCCAGCTTTAACTATGACCTAAGCAATACCCACATAAATTAATTTACAAATTTTAAGTAAATTTTAACAGAAAATGAACATTATGGGCTTTGTAAAAGGCAGAGCTGTAGGTTGTTATACTGACTTACAATCCATGGTACAGGTGTACCCAAGTACTCAAAACGAGCATGGAGAGCGACAACGTAACGTTATCGCTGTCCGTCAAACACGACTACTAAAACGGTTCTACTTCGGCATTAATCGCGCTGTACATAGAAGACCTGGAAAATGTCTTACTCATCTATCCTTAATCTTCATAGATATGTCACTGTTTAAAAGAGCCCACGGGGATAAACTTAATATGGAATCGATCCTTGTTTCTATTCTTCCCCACCTTCGACTGTGTTTTTTATTAGTTAGCTTAGCAGGCTAGGCTACAACCGTACCAAGCGCCGTCTGTTCGTTGGCTTCTCTCACAGACGAAAGTCGCTGGACAGCCGAATATACGTCGGTTTAAGTACCGACATTATATTAACAACCTTAAACTATTATATCAGAAATAAACTGATGCTAGCGATCACCAAAACTGCTTACTCTAGTTTCCGAACAGACTGACTTGGTTAGCCAAGTCAGCAAGCTAGCTAAGTAGGATACGATGCTATCTAGCTAGGACGTTTGAGAAAAGTTGTGTAATATTTACCTCAGACTTCCTCAAACACTTATACGGTTGGTAACTGATTAGCCCTCTACGTCTTGTAGAAACCCATCCATTTCTATATGATTGCCAGTCTTCAGCAACTGTTTACCAGCCTCGAGAGTCTGCCTTCGTAATACTCCCTTCTTGTCATAATACATGTATTTTTTTTCAACGAGCCACTTCCGCCCCTTCACAATAAAAGCGAGATCTTTATCTATCTATCTATCTATCTATCTATCTATCTATCTATCTATCTATCTATCTATCTATCTATCTATCTGAAATAAATAAATATAAAATAAATATATACACACATATATAGTGGTGGTGCACTATGTAGGATGTATGTATGTGTATGTCTGTGTGTGTATAAAACATACTGCACATTCGGTGGGCAGTTTATTGCAGGCACACCTAGCCAAAACTAATGCAGTATAATAGAACAGTCCTGCAATAAATCCTACCTTCAGGAAAGCTATAATGTTCAGTTTTTGTTGAAACTGTTGAACTGAAGTATCATACAGAGAGGGGTTTCTGTTATTAAGCCTACCATCATTGATTTAAATGGGGTACACAACATAATGGAAACATCTGCATTCTCCAAAATGACAGTGAAGCTGAATCAGCACCCCTCTGAAACAGTTTCAACACAAACAGAACATTCAACCTATCATGAAGGTAGGGGTTATTGCAGGACTGCTGTATCAGATTGTATTAGTTTTAGTTATGTTTACCTAACAAACTACCACCTGAGTGTACACTTACAGTATTAGTTACAGTGTCAGGGTTCTCAGTCCAGTTCGGTGGCAATCTGAAGCATGTCTGAAACATCGCTGGAGTCACATCTGAATTATAGTAACATATTTGGCAGCAGAATTCCAAAGTCAAATTCTGACAGTTCAACAAAAGTTTGTGTTATGTGTATTATGATACAATACTGCAAAGTGATTTTCTACTTTGAGCTGATGGCATTCGAGGGCTTCTCCTTGCACTACACCCTACCCCATTATTCTGCTTCAAAAGGAAATAAATCAAACAAGTGGAGTAAAATGTTATCAGAACATGGTTTCCAGATAACTTCTGCCCTACTAAGGCTGAGTTTACAAACTTTTTTTCTTTAAACTGATGTGAAAGGAAAAATATATTTTTAATTTTAAATGCTGAAGCCTTCAAGAATTCATTAAAAATCTCCACTGTAATATGTCACTATTTACATGAATTTGTAAAATCTGATTCACACTCATAAATGATGTGACAATGTAATATTTTATTCGCATATACACAGTTTTTACACCAGAAACTCAAGGAAATTATTGAAATATTTCAACTTCAGTGATGACCATGGATCTCAGGAAGATCTGGAACAACTTCGCCTGTCTCCAGAATGGTGTCACCCTAAAGAAAAAATCAAGTGCAAAAACATTAAAATGACTCTTTTACTCCATCAAGACATCTCAGGAAGCAGGCTTCTGTCTCAGACAGAGGTCTGTTTCCATGGTATCAGACTGCGGGGCAGTCAGATCTAGCTTTGGCTGTCAAAGAAAGCTCATAGAAAATGATTATTAAATAAACAGCGGTATAACATTAGAATTAATAGATGAGTCATACTTACTGGGAATAGCTTAGGTTTCAATTCCACAATACCATATGGTCTTTTCTGTAGGGGACAATGACATTGTAATTTAGTATGGCTACTGATCATTCCATTTTTAAACTGAAGCTGACATCTGCATGAATTGTGATAGGTGTCTATGCTGTTAACTCCTTAATTGTTTACCACACTGGCCATTACATTGCGCAATATAACATCACAAATAGTGTTATAAATTGTTAAACATTTCTGTTAACTTACAGCAACATGGTACTTCACGTAGTAGTGCACAATCCAAGCGGGTATCAAGAGCCGTGTTAATGTGAAAACTCCACCTCTATATGCTTTGTAGGTCTGTAACAAAATGATATAAACAAAGAGAAGTATGCAATGAATCATTGTGTCTATCCGGACTGCCACAAACAGAGAATACACACTTTAACCTAGAACTTTTCTCACTCTGATTAAGATATTGAAGCATGTTAAATATTTAACTGTAGACTATTTTTACCTGTTTTTTTTTGTTTGTTTGTTTGTTTGTTTGTTTTAAAGATTAAATTGGAATAAAATAGGTGTTGCTTTGTGGACTTTATGGGTACATGCTGAAACATAAAGTGGCCCCAAGCAACTCAGAGACGTCTCCAAACGTACAATAAGATAAAGTACTGCTGGTAATGTTAATGGGACAAATCATAAAAACATAATTCATTTTGTTATTAACACCTGTGAGTTTCCTACTGTCACATGTCAAAATATCTGCTGTGAAAAAAAGACCTACTGGTTGTTTTGCCAAGCCAACAGTACCAAAAAACCAACACCCAACCAAAACCCCCAAAAAAGACCCATTTTCGATGATATAAAAACAGCTGTAATCAGAGACAGTTTGTTGTTCATGCATCACAAATAACTTTACCCATGGAAAAAAGATGGAGAATATCATATTCTATACAGATTGAAGCAAATTTGTCATAGCGGGCAGCATATGATATATAAAATCAACTTTACTAACGATTGACTGATTTTCTGTATTTCATTTTTCGGCATCTATTTTTTTTTTTTTACTTTTCTATACTTGTACTGACTTGAAGATTGTCACCGAAAAAATGAAACGCAGCTGCCTCAGCCCTGTTTAGTGTTTTTGTGGTCTTTATACACACATACACAGAAACACACGCCTGTAAAATGAAAAAAAAAGTAAACATGTAAACTGCTATCACAGGTGGGTGTTTTGCTGGCTAGCGTTAGCTGTTTATGAGGACTCACGTAAAGCCTCCACAGGCTCTTGGGCTCCAAAAAGCCAGCCCAGAATCTGGCGACGGCGCCGGGAGGTTTGGCATTTACGACGGGCTCCCTCGGGCTGAGCTCCTGGTCCTTCAGCCACTGCCTGCGGAGCTTGGAAATTTGCTCGACACGGAGCTTCTCGTCTGGTGTGTATCCAGACATTGCTTATTTCTCAACGTACAACCTCAAAAGATCTACAATGACACCATGGAGGACACTTCCTTTTGCTGTCAAGTGAAGAAGAAGAACAGGAAACGTGACCCTGATTGAACAGCTCGACAAACCGCTGTGCGACACCAACAGGATTGGAAGATGTGCTACATGAGATTTATTTACTTATTCTCTTGTTTGTAATGCCGTTAGTGGCGTGCCGTCAGGACAGGTGAGGCAATAAATAATTGCCTAGTTAAAGCTAAAGCTGTGCGATACCGAGGTGGAATATCCCTCCGTACATCTCTGAACAGCTATGGTTCTGTCCCATAAAGGATCTGAATTTGCCGGTATGCAGTCATCTTGTATTTTGTACTGCCCTCTTGTGGCCGCAATAGGCTATTGTCTGTTGAACCGAGGTTGACTATCATATAATTTTTGTCATTTTCGTGGGCGTGATCGTGTCCCGTTAACAAAAACTGGGGCCAGCACTGGTCAAGCAAGAGGACAGAGTAGCTTTTGGGTTTTTGAGTTTTCTCTGGACTTTTGCGCATGCGTATTACGGATTATGGGGCTGGCTGTAAAAGCAATCTTTGGATGTGTTTTTTTTTTGTCAAGCTGCCCTGGCAATCTAAGATTAGTTCTAATAATGTACGCATTATTACACACATGCGCAGGTGCGTGTGGAAACTGTGCACTAGAAGATTACTTCCGCAGTCTTTTCTTCCTAAGCGTTAAGAGACAGCAATAGCAGGGAAACGTGATTTATCATTTCAGATCGGTATAGGTTGTCTTACTGTGACGACGAGAAATTAGGGTATACTTTGTTTAGCAGCTCTTATAAGCGCATTCTGCAAGGAAAGCACACAGACATGTATTCAATTTACATATATACAGTACCCATGTATCATGAATAGAATAGTTTTATTTGCACAGATACATTGTATTACATGTGCAATGGAATTCTTGTGCCCCCCAGTCAAGCTTACTAAAAGTTTAAGAATAAAATAAGACTAAATATAAATATATATATAATAACCAAGAAATAAATAATACAAAAGAAGAGCAAGATAGTATGCTTAAAATACTGAGAAGTTTTAAAAAATTAGGTGCCCACAGTTACTTTCAGTATATGATGTTTCACATGGTGATCGTAAAAAGGATATTGCACATGCTGATATTGCACATAGTAGAAAATATTACACATGGTAAAGACATATTGCACATCCATCCATCCATTTTCTACCGCTTAATCCGTCAGGGTCGCAGTGGAGCTGGAGCCTATCCCAGCTGACTTTGGGCGAGAGGCGGGGTACACCCTGGACTGGTCGCCTGTCAATCGCATGTCAGGAAGGGAAGTAGAGGAGTGGACACAGGCGCAGAGTCAGAGTTGGCGGAGGCAATAACAGTTTATTTAGTCCAAGTTTGGTACACGGTAAGTCAGTCCAGATAAGCAAAGGTATCACAGGGAGAAGGCTAGCTCGTAATCCAAAAAATACACAGGCGAAGGTCATACACTACTAGGGCAAGATAACTAGAACACTAAGGAAACGCTGGAAAGCTTGGCAAAAACACACAAGACAATCTGGCAATGAGTGCAGGGAGGACGAGGACTAAATACATCAGGAGGAGGGGAGACAATTACACACAGGTGAACCACATGAAGGAAAGAAGGGTAATCAGGGGGTGAAGGGAACACACGAGTGAACAAACCATTATCAAAATAAAATCGAAAATCAAAGATTTTCAAAATAAGACCGCCCTGGCTCAGAGGCGGAACCTGACATTACCCCCTCCTCAACATGCACTTCCTGGCGCACCACCTGGCTTCTCCGGGTGACGGCGATGGAACTCCTGGATGAGGACAGGGTCCAGTATGCAGGAAGTGGGCTCCCATCATCTGTCCTCGAGGCCATACCCCTGCCAATCGACCAGATGTTGAAGTCCCCTGCCCCCGCTGTCTTACGTCCAACAGTCTGCGCACTGTGTAGGCTGGCTGACCGTTGATGAGCAGAGGAGACAGTGGTGCAGGAGGAGTTGGCTGCAAAGGACTGGTGACGTGTGGTTTGATCTGTGACAGCTTTTTAGACTCAGTCCGGAGTTTAATGTGAGCAGTGGAAAGCATAACAGAATGACCTGGTAAGTAGGTGAGTAGGTGGGTGCTTGGGAGCGATGTCGGTCAGCCAGCCTCATGTTGTTTTCAGATGAGCGGAGCAGGGCAGCCCGAGCCTCCCTCCAGATGCGTCTGCAGTGGTGGGCTACACTGGGGTGGGCCACAGGAAGGCACCAGTGGTGGCCCACCCCAGTAACGGCCCACCACTGCAGTCACCACTGTCTGCTGTACTATATTACAGGGACCTTGCACCTCCCCTGCAGTGGTAGTGGGCGCTGTCTGCAGTAGTGGAGTGCAGAGGAGATGTCAGTGGCCCACCCTATTGTGGCCCACTACAACAGACACTACTGCGGGCCACTGCTAGGGTGGGTCCACTACTGCAGGCAGTGTCCGCAGGGGAGCCCACTACCCTGCACCACTGTCTCCCATGGAATTTACACCACTGTCTGCTGTACTATATTTAAGGGACCTTGCACCTCCCCTGCAGTAGTAGTGGGCGCTGTGTGCAGTAGTGGAGCGCAGGGGAGATGTCAGTGGCCCACCCTATTGTGGCCCACTATGAGCCCAGAGTAGTGGGCTCCCCTGCAGTGTCTGCAGTAGTGGCCCACTCTAGTGGGCAGCGGTGCAGCGTAGTGGGCTGCAGTGGTGGGACCACTCCAGTAGTGGCCTACTACAAGGGTGGGCCCACTACTAGGGTGGGCCACAGGAAGGAAACAGGAAGGGCTACAGGAAGGACACAGATAGAACCACCACCAGGGGCCACCACACTCTTTCTGGAGTAGTGTTCACTTCAGTCCAGCTCAGTCCACCAGCAGGGGAGCTGGGGAGCAGCCCACCCCATGGTGGACAGCGGTGCAGGGTAGTGGGCTCCCCTGAAGTGGTGTCTGCACTAGGGGGCAGTGGTGCAGGGTAGTGGGCTCGCCTTCAGTGGTGTCTGCAGTGGTGGGGCGCTACTGGGGTGGGCTACTGTTAATGGTGGAGGCCCCTGGTGGTAGGCCACTACTTCCTGGTGGTAGTTCCATCTGTGTCCTTCCTGTAGCCTTTCCTGTGTCCTTCCTGTGGCCCACCCTAGGAGTGGGCCACTAATAGGGTGGGCCCACTACTGCAAACAGTGTCTGAAGTGGTGGCTGGGGTGGGCCAAAGCTGCTCCCCAGCTCCCTTGCTGGTGGACTTAGCTGGACTGAAGTGAACACTACTGCAGACAGTGTGTGGTGGCCCCTGGTGGTGGGCCACTGCTTCATGGTGGTGGTTCCATCTGTGTCCTTCCTGTAGCCCTTCCTGTCTCCTTCCTGTGGAAGACAGTGTGTGGGGGCCCCTGGTGCTGGGCCACTACTTCCTGGTGGTAGTTTCATCTGTGTCCTTCCTGGGCCCACAGGGGAGCCCACTACCCTTCACCGCTGTCTCCTGTGGAATTTACACCACTGTCTGCTGTACTATATTACAGGGACCTTGCACCTCCCCTGCAGTGGTAGTGGGCACTGTCTGCAGTAGTGGAGCGCAGGGGAGATGTCAGTGGCCCACCCCATTGTGGCCCACTACAACAGACACTACTGCAGACTACAACAGACACTACTGCAGATGAGCCCAGAGTAGTGGGCTCCCCTGCAGTAGTGTCTGTAGTAGTGGCCCACCCTAGTGGACAGCGGTGCAGGGTAGTGGGCTGCAGTAGTGGGACCACCCCAGTAGTGGCCTACTACAAGGGTGGGCCCACTACTAGGGTGGGCCACAGGAAGGACACAGATGGAACCACAACCACGAAGTAGTGGCCCACCACCGGGGGCCACCAGGGGCCACCACACACTGTCTGGAGTAGTGTTCACTTCAGTCCAGCTCAGTCCACCAGTAGGGGAGCTGGGGAGCAACCCACCCCATGGTGGACAGCGGTGCAGGGTAGTGGGCTCCCCTGAATTGGTGTCTGCACTAGTGGGCAGTGGTGCAGGGTAGTGGGCTCGCCTTCAGTGGTGTCTGCAGTGGTGGGGCGCTACTGGGGTGGGCTACTGTTAATGGTGGAGGCCCCTGGTGGTAGGCCACTACTTCCTGGTGGTAGTTCCATCTGTGTCCTTCCTGTAATCTTTCCTGTGTCCTTCCTGTGGCCCCCCCTAGGAGTGGGCCACTACTGGGCCCACTACTGCAAACAGTGTCTGCAGTGGTGGCTGGGGTGGGCCACAGCTGCTCCCCAGCTCCCCTGCTGATGGACTGAGCTGGACTGAAGTGAACACTACTGCAGACAGTGTGTGGTGGCCCATGGTGGTGGTTCCATCTGTGTCCTTCCTGCAGCCCTTCCTGTGTCCTTCTTGTGGCCCACCCTAGTAGTGGGTCCACCCTAGTACTGCAAACAGTGTCTGCAGTAGTGGGCTACACTGGGGTGGGCCACAGGAAGGCTGCAGTGGTGGCCCACCCCAGTAGTGGCCCACCACTGCAGACAATGTCCGCAGTGGAGCCCACTACCCTTCACCGCTGTCTCCTGTGGAATTTACACCACTGTCTGCTGTACTATATTACAGGGACCTTGCACCTCCCCTGCAGTGGTAGTGGGCGCTGTCTGCAGTAGTGGAGCGCAGGGGAGATGTCAGTGGCCCACCCTATTGTGGCCCAGCTGCTCCCCAGTTCCCCTACTGGTGGACTGAGCTGGACTGAAGTGAACACTACTGCAGACAGTGTGTGGTGGCCCCTGGTGGTGGGCCACTACTTCCTGTGCAAACGGTGTCTGCAGTGTTGGCCCACCTTATTGTGGCACACTACAACAGACACTGCTGCAGACACGCCACTTTGGGGGAACCCACTACCCTGGGCTCCCCTGCAGTGGTGTCTGTGCAGTGGTGTCGGAGGTGGTGGGCCACTACTAGGGTGGGCCCACTACTGCAAACGGTGTCTGCAGTGGTGGCCCACCCCGGTGGACAGCGGTGCAGGGCAGTGGGCTCCCCTGCGGCCACCGTCACTGCGGTGTCCGCAGTGGTGGTGGCCCACTACAGCAGTGGTGGTGGTGGCCCCTGGTACTGGGCCCGCCACTGCTGTGTTGGGCCACGCTGGGGTTGGCCACCCTGGTGGTGGCCCACCACTGCAGACATCACTGCAGGGGAGCCCACTACTGCAGTAGTGGGCCACCACCAGGGTGGGCCGCTGCTGGTGGACTGAGCTGGACTGAAGTCGTGGACTGTATTTATAAGGGCTGCGAGGGACGTCATGATGACGCACTTCTTCGCGTGACACACTTCACTGGTGATGCCGTTGGTTGTGTCACGTCATCACTGATGGCATCACTGATTTTGTAGCTTGTCCTTTGAAGTTATCAGTGAGGTCGTCAGAGAAACCAAGGCCTGTTTAACCGCTACCATCTTCATGTAGGTTCAGCCGAACACCTAGTTAATAACATTTATGAACGTATTTACGTATTTATTTACGTATCTTTTTTTTTTTTTAACTTTTACTTTTTAGTTTTTTGCCTTTTATTTCTTTGTTTATTTTCAACCTTTAAAATAAAATATAATAATAAAAACTTAAAATAAACAAATAAAGTCGCAACACATTTATTCGCCAAAAAGGGTTTTACTTTGAAATGTTGACTGGAAGTGGTGCTATTGTAAAACAGTCCGACTCCGCTCTACTTACTTCTGTCTGTCACATGCAACGTAATGGACGTTATTAGCGACCGCTAGTTCATTTGTCGACTAGTGGCACAACAGACAGGCCGTCTGCGGACATCTATCACCCTAATACTTCATTAACAGTGACTTCAGGTAAGAAATCTCTTGTCCTATCCAAGAGCGTTTGACTCCTCTGTTCACTTAGCATTAAGGCTAGCTAGTAAAACTTAATAAGCCTAAATTGAGGTATGATTATGGTTTGGTTAGCTGCCTTATCCGCACAGTCATGCGTGAGCTGTAAAATAACCTTATATATATATATATAGGTGGTCTCTTAATCTCACTGTCACCCTTAGATGTAAAACTGCTGAATTACTTTTTAGAGGCTAACCAGCTCGCTGTTAGCTGTCCGGGGAACTAACTAGCATCAACGTTAGCCAGCGAGTTAAGAACCAGCAATAACCTCAGTTATAGCCCACTGTAAAGGCATACGGCAAGGTGACATATGTGGAGACTGCGAAGAGAGGTAGCTTTATGCATGAGTTGGGGGATATGCAGCTGGATTGTGTAATATGAGTAAAATTCTCTCTCATAGTATATGTAATTTTATGCTGGGCTATCGATAGATATGGTCTTAAAGAATGCTGTCTTGAAAAGTAGCTGAGAAGCTTTTAATGGATAAACTAACAGCAAAACCTCTGAAGCAACCTTCAGATAATGTCTTACTGTAAGAACGTCTTATTGTGCTTCTTACTCATGGTTCTCTTCACATGTGCAGGAGTGTTTCAGACTTTGGATGGAGTCAGCACCCAAGTTTTCACTGTTTTGTATAGTCACAACAAGGAACCTCAGGGTTTTGGATTCAGGTCACCCTGCACATCAGCAAGAGAAGAATGGTCAAATATTTCTGCAATAACACAGACATCAGGAGCACGTGGGACCATGTTGTCTCTGCTTTCTGGCAGAGGTACCCTAACCCGTTCAGGTATTGTAATATTTTCATAATCAGTACTTGCTCATGGTAAAATGTGGTGGGTGTCAGAAGTCCTCAGGCCCCCTAAGATATTCTAGTTGAGTTCCTGAAATTAAAAGGAAAGGAAAGAAGTCCCAGAGCTGAACAAAAAAAAAAAAAAAAAAAAAAAGCAGGGAAAATTGTGAACTTTTGTTTGGTTTTAGCGATAATTTGCAAGTAATTGCAGTAATTTGCAACCAACTTCATAACATGATGGCAAGTTATTACAAAGTGTTTACATGTAAACAATATCAAGTTTTTACTGTGTGATTCTGATGACAAATGGCATCATTACTATTTAAATATTATTAAAACCTTTTTATATTTCCAAAATCTCAATTCAGTAGATCACGTTTAGGATGAAGTGAAGTTACTGGAGTGTTTGTAGACCTGGAGGAATCTTGTTTTTGTATTGAGTTAGTGCAAATCCTATTATACAATTAGAAGGACCATATAAAGGTATCGAATGTACCTTAGAATATACATTCAATATACCTACAACTAAAAAATAGCCCTCTGTCATGATTAAAGTAGAGAACTGAGAAAACACATCAGGACGCATTAAATAAAGCTGAGGTTAGCATATGCTTAGTGGTATGGTTCTGTTTTATTTGCATTATGACTTTACCTAACAGCATCAGAAGAGAGAGAGAGACCTTTGTTGTGTAAAGTTTCACAAACATGACAGTGCTTCTCTCACTTGTGTTTGTCTTTCAGTTAATTTTTGGGGTGTGTTTTTTTTTAAAGTGAAGCACTCTTTTAAAAAGAAGTCAAATGAATTACAGACGGATATAAAATCTGAAAGTCAATAGTAAACATCTGGCTGTGTGTTTTTTTTTTTTTTTTGTATCGACCAGCACCCATGTTCTCACAGAGGACGTTGTGTACCGGGAGGTGACTGCGGACCACCAGCTCCTCTCCAGACGCCTCCTGACGAAGACCAATCGGCTGCCACGCTGGGCAGAGCGGTTCTTCCCCACCGGCATGTCTCGCTCTGTGTACATCATCGAGGACTCAGTCGTTGACCCTGTCAACAGAAGCCTGATCACCTACACCTGGAACCTCAATCACACAACTCTCATGGTGAGTTGCCTGATTCTCTGTGGTTTGTGGGTTTTTTTTTTGTGTAACATTTCACTGACGATGTTATTAACCTTTAGTGCAGCCAATTTCATATTTGGTGTCTTTGAAAAGTATTTATTTTCTAGTCAGTGTCAAGTTTTCATCTGTGTCTCACTAACTGTAAGTACTACGCCTGCATTTTAAAAAGCTCTAATTTTCATTTGACTAAAGCATATATTATGTCTATGAGAGTAGCACAAGAGTAAAGACTCTTATTTTTTGCTATTCTAAATCATTGCACTGATTTAAAAACAAAAATGGTGTTCTCTGTTATTGTTATAGTTTATCCTCACGTAGTACTGTACACTATTCTGACAGAATAAACTGAACTCTGTGCCATGACTGCACCGTGCAGTCAGGTGTAGCTGCTAACCCCAGTAAGGAGAAGGAAATACTAATTCAACCATCCTGAGCTTCAAAGGAGCTGAGCATTTGAATGCAGTTCAGATGTAATAATCTCCCAGGGAAGAAGGACCTTGACAGGGCTTGTACATTATTCAGCTTCAAGGTGTGCTTTTTTTTAATGCACTGCACACCAAGGCAGGGTAGATGGATGAACGTTTTCAATCCGCTGCAGTATGAAACATAGCCGGCATTAAACTGGCGGTTTCCTGCAGCCTTTAAGACAAATGGCGACATTTCTTTGTACAGATTTTTAAAATTACATTTTTTTTCAAGCAAAATATAAAACATGTTCCCACCTGTAATTGGTTGTGGTTAGTTTGGTATACTATTAATTAAAATGTATTAAAAGCTAAATTTAAACCTGCCTCTGCTACATCTAAACCTAACATGTGTTCCTGAACTATGTGGTAAATTACAACAGTCCCTGAGCCTTGTCCTTTTTTTTACCTCAACCACCTTTCTCTTTCTCTTTCTTTCGTATTAGTCAGTTGAAGAACGTTGCGTTTTCCTAGACTCGGCGGAGCAGCCAGCCACCACCCAGCTGAAACGGGAGGCGTGGATATCCTCAAGTGTTTATGGCTTCTCCAGACCCATTCAGGTACATTTAACCTCTTTCTCCAGTGAGAAACTGTGCTTAAATCAAAAAGGTAAATTATGTGTGTAATGAGTGTAATACACATTAGATCAGTGTGAATTTTCATCATGTTCTTATCTTCTGTCAAAAGTTTTCTTATTTCATTCAGTTAGATGTGAATAAATCAGCATAGGGCCATAATTGTATTAAGATAGTAGCAAAGTACACTCAGTTATTTATTATCACTTACCTACCTGCTTATCTGTACTAGAGTGTAGAAAGATATATATTTACTCTAATTTTTTATACCATAGACAGTGAAATATAGAGTTCTATTTCCAAGGCTTTAGTTTGATTTGTAGGTCATAGTATGGGCGGCAGAGGAGTAGGAGCCTTTGTGCAAAATAAAGAGGGAGATTTGAGGGGAGAAGCTAAATCAGTGCCAAAAAGATGGCAATGTGAAATTGTTATTATTAGATGTGGAAGATGCCAGACTTGTTTTGAAATCCCCAGAGAGAGGGGGGAGAGAGAAGACTGTTGGCTAAGTGTTGTTTTTCAGACATCTCCCCCATGTAAAGTTATTTCCTGTTCTGTCTTTTCCCAGGAGTTTGGATTGGCCCGCTTCAAGAGCAACCAGGTGAAGGCCATGAAAGGGCTGGAATATGCACTGTCCAACTTACAAGGTACGTGCACTTCACCAGTAGAAACAGGGGAAAAGTGCTAGGCAAAGAGAAGAGGGAAACCAAACAAGTTTATTTTTAACTGTTGCCATTTCTGGAAAGGAGAAAGCTCATTCAGGAAGTAGGGCATTCTTTCCTCAAAACATTAGACTGCAAGACATTGTACACTATTTATTATTATTATTTTATTAATTATTTTATGGTTTAATTTATAGATTAAATGTTTTCTTTATATTCATCACGTGGCTAAACATCCTCATCATGTATTATCATGAGTTAAGGGAAAGTAAAAACTGAAGTTGCTCCTCTCAGATGTTCAGAACTTTACATTTTTTTTCCCAAGACCCCAGCACAGTAAAATATTTTTCCTTATGGATATACTGCAATAATATACTGCAGGCTAATTAAAGGTGCAGTCTGTAAAATACGGATGTTCAGCAACAAAGAGTGTAGATTTGTGTTCTCCATCACAACTAAGGCTGCAAAAATGACTCCAGATGTCCCTGTCGATTGAGTTCAGCAGTAATGTTAACCCTTTATTTGTCATTCACAAAGCCTGTATCCTTCATCAGACCCTGAAAAGTCACAATTCTGAGACAGTTTTTGGCTGATGTAAAAAATAACAACAGAAAAAAAAAGACACATCAGTGTTAAGCAAAATAAAGTTTGAAAAGTCAGCTTTAATCATCAGATTAGAGGTGTATTTACATGAGAAGGGCTGTGCCTTGTTTGGTTTGTGTGTCAGGACCACTGGCGTTTGTGTTGCGCTTCAAACTGCGTGTCGTGCTAATGCAGCATACTTTTGTCTGAAAGGACATTCTCACATTGTTGTGATTCTGTCCCACTGCCCCTTTGTTGATGGCATTGCAGAGATTGGCATCAGGCTGAGTGTTGTGGTAAGTATAGTTAGCAGTGAGGCATCCATCTTCCGTCCCAGGCCTTGCCCGGAGTTGTCACATGATGCCATATATGAGCCTCACGCAGTAGTTTCTGTAGCTGAGATAGTGACTGTCTCCCCTTGTGTGCTGTGTGTGCAGATACACACCATGTGTCTCTTGAAAAAGTCAGAGCAAAAAGTCTGAGAAGACTATGGAAGTAGATCCTGCATAGTTTATAGTTGACCCCAGTGTCATTTTTGTTTGTAGTAAAAACCCTGCTCACAACCCTTGAAGATTGAAGATTGCTTGTGATTGATGTGTTTTTATTTGTTTGTTTGTTTTTGTCTTTCATTGTTTCAAATCAGAATCTCTAAATTGATCTTTTTAGTCACAATTTTTGCTGAATTATATTTGAAAATTGCTGCATTTTACATTGACCAAAAGTGTAATAATATATTTTTGCATGCAGCTACCATCATAGTTCCTAAAGCAATAGAATACAGTGGAGATCCAGGACAAACATCAGAATCAGAATGCAAAACCAAAATGCAGTAACTTTTCCAGTTCTGTTTTGCACTTCTGCTCCTGTTTTTGCAGTTGTGATGCTTTGGCTTTGGAGTTTAGAGATGAAAAAGTGATACATTACATTTACATTAAACAAATAAGATGTAGCAGAGGCAAATCTTTGACCTAGAAAATAGCATCACTTACTACATGTTGCCATTGTATGGCAGTATAGTCAATGATAAGGATATGGATGAATGATGGAGAACAGAGAGATCTCAAGTGTTCGAAGGACGTCAGCAGTGATTTATCTGGTTGTTTTGCTGTTGTATATATTTTGGAGCATCGATCAAAACATTTCTTCTCTGATTGGATCTGTTGAGGGAGAGTGACAGGGAAGGCTGGAGAGAGCAGTGTTGGGTGTGCAGTGGGTTTAAGTAGTGCTGTGATTGCATGCTGTGTACGTGGGTCTGTGTGCCTCAAATCGGGATGCTGATTTAAAGATCCAGCATTTTCCACATTTACTTCACAGGCCTTCCTCTGATCTCTTGCTGAGAATAAAGTGTCAGTTAATGAGCATTGCTGCTATCATCAGCTGGTTCTTTAGCATCAAAATCAGAAGCTTTATGCCTGTAAACCTTTAACCTAGCAAATCCTGACCTTTACACTACCTGATATAAAAGCCATATTCTTCTAGATTTATACCTTTACACTGTTTCACTGACCTGCAGAGATAAATCCAAACTTGGTAATCTTAGTACCTGGTTTAATGAAATCCTGTGCCAAAGAACCTCGTATTACCAACTTCATATTTATGGAGCTGAATGTAATTAGACCAGTTGATATGAGATATCACAATTAATATAAGCTATTAACTCATTTATAGCAGTCCCATACAGCAAATTGTGTTTTTAAATACAGTTAACAGTGGGTAATTTGTATAGAAATGAGAACAGTGGTGTCTGAGAAATCACCTGAGATTCCACAGATGGACATACAGAGGGACATGTCCCACCTCATTTGTAAGACTGAAGCATTTGTGTATTGAGACGTTTCCCTCATGCCACATGCCCCTCATGTCCCACATGCCCATAGTCTATGTTAGAACATAGACTATGGGCATGCTTTCCTTTTTCCTGCTATCACGAAAGTACCTGCAGGTAGAAGCTAAACTGTTTTTAAGGTGCTTTCAGACAAGGAGTGAATTCGCAATGAGTTGCCTCCCACTTTCACCCAAGTTTCGGCCAAGTGTTGGCGGAGCCACTGCTCTGTACTGGGTGTCACAGTCAGCAAAGTGAACAGAGACAAGAAATCAACTCAACTCGAGTGAGGAAAAGGAAACGTGTTAAAACCAGTTTGACAGTTACAAGGGAAATTTGCTGTTTGTACTTCAACTCTCAGCCAGTGTCCTTTTAGTTAGGGGCCGACGTGACCTTCCACTAAAAACATGCACGATGAGCAAAGACTTTTTTTGTTGTTTGAAACATTATATGACGTAGAAATCAACTACGTAAGCAGTCAGAGCATTTGTTTGCTTTGTTTTTGGCCCTTGTGAATTCCCAAGATCCTCTATACACGGTTATTATCAGCGTCCAAACATGTGAAGAGGTTTCTCCCCCTGCCAGTTTGCCGTCACCCTCCCAGGAATATCTTTGTATGTAATAGTGAAGGAAACAGCTCGTCACAGCTCTCTTTCCATCTCTCTCTCTCTCTCTTTCTCTCACGGTTTAGGGAAAGCGCTCTGTTGTATTGTGACTGGGGTTGTTGTTCTCACGTGAGGTACTTTATGTTTGACGGTTCACAGTGAGGTCAGACACAAATAGACCCTGCAGCCCATGGCTCTGAATCCACTGTGAGGCAGTTCATAACAGCAGCAACAGGTGTGGGTGTTTTCACGTCAAGACTTCAAAAACACGATGTCTGTATGATTAAAAAAAATTGTCACCTTTCCATCTTGCATGGCCAAGTCACAGTTAAATACACAGAAGAAACTCACTTCCACAGACTAAGATCAGTGTAATGCATTTCTCCCCTAAGTGTCATCTCCTATAGAAAATAAAATCAGTTTAATAAATTGCAGAACACCCTGAACAAGCAGCTGTTATATTGTTAGAAAGATTTCCCCCTCATAGTGCGACTGGAGCAACAGAGATTAGGAAAACCCCTCATACGACCACATTAACGATCAGATCAGCTTTCTCCCTCTTTGTCTCGAACTGTCTTTCATGCCAGCTGCATCAAAGAATAAATGACTATCCAGCAAAATGCAAAGACAAGTTCCAGCTTAACATCTTGTCATTTATGTTTGCATTGTCAGACACTGTAAAACAGGGAACACAATTCTCTGTCTCATAAACGATGAAGCCGGTAAGAAAATCTTTTAGGATATTCACCGGAGAAGTGGGAGCTAATGTCCCAGGGATCATGAATTAAGGCTTGAATGGTGAATTATGTTTTAAAGTCCATTTCTGATACAGACTGTGGGAGCACAGAAAACTTCTCTGTTCTTATCATTTATTCTATCATTCTCAACTCGTGTTTTCCAGCAGTGATACACTTCCTCTGATGCACCAGGTGCAAACTATCACATGAGCGCTGGCTCTTTCCTGTCATGTCTGAGCTAAGCCATAAGAAGCATTTTACATAAAAGCCACCTAAGTCTGAACAACAAAAAAAGGCATCACTTCAAACAGCTTGATGAGGCCAGCAGTGTTGCCTGTTCCACATCTGAGAAGGGCTTAGGAAAACATATCATTGTTGTCATTTTCTGTCCGTCTCTCTCTCTCTCTGGTCTCATAGGAGAGACGCCCCAGCGGCTGCTCAGGGACACGGTGAAGGACGCATCAGGGAAGGCCAAAGAAGCAGCCAAGAACCTGGCTTCAGCTGCGACTGCCCCACAGAAACCCCAGCAGTACATCTGACAAGAGCGTGTGCGAAGCACTGCAGGTGACATGAACTCAACACAATGCCTTTTGATCATCTCGATCATCTCAGCTAGACTGAAGTTTTCCTTTTCTGTTGTACAAACCAGCCTCCGTCCGCTTAGCTCTGATCTCTACGGTTAGACAGACTGTTATTTCTTTCTCTCTGCTCTCAGCTCTCTGTCTTCTCTGTTTCTCTCTTTGCTTTCATTAAATCTCAGGTCTTGTCAGGTCTTGAGCCTTCGTATGAAACCTGCTGCCTTTGTGCAGACCTTCAGACCAGCAGCACCTTTTAATGCTGCAGCTACATCTACATGTAAATGCAAAGTTTGGCCAATGTGTCGAGGCCACTTTTTTATTTATTCATTTAATATTTAATTGTACTATAGAAGACTATTGATTAATTATATATTAATAAGAAGAATGCATACCTTTCCTTTTCTGTCTCATATAGTTTGACACTTTGGGATTTCACCTGTTTATCAATCACTAATCAGCAATTCATGTAACATATTATTAAGCTTGAGGTATTGATCCGATCAGAATGGAAAGATGTGCTCAGAATCCTGTGACTGCATAGTTTTAATTTTGTTTAAGCAAGAAAATACTAAGATTAGAAGTTAATGGTTTAATGTGCACGTAAGGATTATTTAAAACATTTTGTATAATGGTTCCTTTCCTTATGATTTCTACTTTATTTGACATTTTCTGGGTTTGCCACTGTATTAAATGTCACAGTTTCAAACGCAGCACACAATATGTGTTACTACAGTCAGCACATTTGCATGCATTTTGTAATATTTTCGCCCGTAAATAGAAAGATTAGTGTAAATGCCCCTGGTTACTCACACAGCTTGTACCAGAGATCTGATAATCATATGATACCAAAGTGACTTATATCAAAAAAAAAAACTGAATGAGCAGTTTACTCGTCTTCATGCTCAGATTCATTGTGCGATGTGATTAGCCTTTCACGGTATGAGTGTGTCACTGAGGTGCATAAGTGAGAATAGATGATTTCAATATGCCTGTTAATATGAAGCTGAATTATCGTATACACTTCAATGACTGCATTCCCTTTTAGATGGAACTGACTGGATTATTCTGCTGCAAGACTTGAATTGAGAGTTCATTAATGATAATTCATGAGATGTATTTTGAAGGATTATTTAGCATTAAGCATTTGTAATATTGGCTTCATGCATTTTAACCAGTGAGTAGTGAGATGTCAAAATATATGTAAAAAACAGAATCCAATTGACTTATATAGTTGTAGATGTTTTGCAACACATGCAAAAACATGTTCAACCAAATTCTGCATCTTTAAGTTCAGTTTTTGTTTTCTTGTGTTTTTGTTTTTCTTTATCAAATTGAGCTTTAAATAAAATTTGATACGTTACTGTTTTAATGTGGCCTTTTTGTTGATTTCTGCAGTTAACTTTTCTCTGCTTTAGCAGTGACAAAAGATGAACTCTGACCTTCAAAAACTAGTTAATATTCCAGACTACAGATCACAGTTTCACAGCTGCACAAACCAAACAGGAAGCCCCATAACATTTGAACGTATTTATCTGCATATCCCTGCTGCTTTGTTTTTGGCAGTTGAACATTTTCACAGTGCTCTGTTTCCACCTCAGTAAGCAGCGTGTTGTTCCAAACAGTGCGTCATAAATCATTTTTACAGTACAATAATGAGGCTGTGGCAGTTTTATGTATAAAACATTTTAATTATATTACAATGAGAGGATACACAATACCTTCAAGTGTTTGCTAAATGTAGCCAGCACCAGGTACTCGTGTACAAGCACTCACACACACAAAACAAAACAAAAAAAAGGAACTTATATAACATCTTCTGAATGCATATTACACATCCGCTAAAAAGGAACATATTCACAGGTCTCTGGCACAGAACTCTCCCTACTCTGCACAGTATGTCAGCCCCAAACGAACTCCCCACCATCCTCCTCTCAGCTGCGTCCCAGCCAGCTCTCCGTCCTTTACAGCGGGAACAAAAGATGAACCATACTGTTGGTGTGACACCCATCGTGGAGCACTCCCAACTCTGGAGCGTCACCCGATACACAAAAGATGCAAAATAATAAGAAAAGACATAAAGGCTGGGGGTCCAGAAAGCGGAAAGCTGACCTAAAGCCTACAAGTAGTTAAAGCTTTTCTGCTGGAATTACATAAACTCTTACTAATCATTCTGCATGGGAGGTTTAAAAGTGACTATTTATTTGGCAGGAATAAAATTTCATGGAAGTCATCGTGTGGATTCTTTAAGCACCGTTACTCCACAGGCTCTGGGATATGAAGGCGTCTTCTTTGAGCACAAAGTTCTCTGCATCGACCCTGGTCTCTGAGCAGAACGTCCTTGGTCTGTGCTTCACCCTGATTTTACCCCACATCTCACCCACCCTCTCTCTCTCTCTCTCTCGCGCTCTCTCTTGGTCTCTGCCTGCTGACTTCCCCAAACATCACACTGTGCTTTTGTGCTCTTTAGAAAACCCAACACACTGAAGTGAATCTCTGTGCAACAGCAACATGAAAGCAAATATCAAACCTTGTCTGCACTTGCTCTGAAGTTTTTTTTTGTTGTTTTTTTTTTTAAACAGCACCCCTGTCTGTCTGATGACTCTTAAATTACAGCTTGATCTTAATCGGAGTTCAATGAAGAGCCCCTTTCAACTGCTTGACATAAATGTTTACCTTTTCTTTTTTGTTTTTTGCAATTAGAAAGGAAGCGGTAACATCATCTGTTGCTTTTCCAAGGGCTTAATAATAAGAGCAACTGTGACTGATTTAACAGTCTTCATTAACCGGTACAATCTCTGCTTTATTATGTATTTATTTATTTATTTTTAAGAAAATAATTTTTTCCAAGGCACATCATTAAAAGAATTCCCATTAACACTATCCATCCAGTGCTCAAACAAAATGTTACCACGTCCAGTCAACTGCTCAAAAACCACTCATGCTGAGTGTGTGCTGTGTGCATTTGTCAATGATGCCACTGAAAAGGTATAATCTCATATCTGGCCCTCAGCTCATCCCATTCACTCTGTCTTTATCTGTTGCGTTTCTTACTGGGAGGTTCTGTGCAAGAGAATAATCTTATGCCATTAATATGGTTTACTCAGTTGTTCATTTGACCAACAAACTGAAAAAGGACATTTTTTTGCTACAAACAGTCATGTACAAATCCTCTGACATGAATGTAAACTCTCAATGACAAAAAAAAACAGCTTTTCCAAAAAAGTCTTTTTTTTTTCATCTCTAATTTTTTTTTTGCCCTCCTGCAGTGTATGGAGAGAGTGCAGATAGGAGGTAAAATTCATCAAAACAAAGTAAAGAGTTGGTCACCAAAAAAAAAAAAAAAAAAAAATGCACCACAGAGTCAAAAGCAAAACCACCTGCTTGTCTTAAAATCCCTGCCCGCCCACCCTCTCCCTCAGAAAGCACAAGATGGTAATATTGCTGTGTCTCAAGAGGTCCCCTGATCAATGGGTAACACTATTTTTGGGATGGACCACTGGGAGCGCGGAGGATAACACCTTAAGCTGCCATCGATTGGATTATTCTTTTATCGCTCCTGTCCCAGTGACTCCCATTGAACAAACACATAGTCAACATACAATAATAGTAAAATGACAAAAAAATAAAAAATAAACAAGCTTCAAGCCCAAAAGTTTTAAGCCCCATCGGTGACCATTCGGGGCGACTGGAAGCTGCCATGGGAGTTAACCAGTGTGTGTGTGTGTTTTTTTTTTTTGTTGTTCTTTTTTTTCCGTGACAGAGGTGGCATTGGCAGATGGTTGGAGGGTGGGGAGTGCCTGGACAGGGTGTGGTACAACAGCGGCTTCTCAGTAGAGACCAAATGGGGGCTTTTCTTTTTTTTTTCCTTTATTCATAATGCAGTCTACTCTTCACGTGCCCCTTGCTCGTGGAAAGTGTTTTGGTATGGTAAGGGTTGAAATCAAAGCTTTCAGCCCCGCCACAGGAGAAGAAGAAGACGGAGGATGAGATTAAGAGGAGGGGACTGTGACCTGAGCAGGGACCGCAGGTTAGGGAGGTGGGAGGAGGACGAAGAGGAGGAGGAGGAGGAGAAGGGGGACGATGAGGGAGGTTGAAGGCTCACCAAGGCACAGAATGACAGCAGGAGAGTCAGCCATGGGAGAGGGGCCAGTGTATCAGCTCCCCTGCCCCCACTCTCCCTTCAACAAGCCTGGCCTCCTGTCTCTCTCTCACACATTTTTAATATATATATATATATATATATATAGATATACTCACTCTTTTTTTGTCTTTTCATTACAAGAGAACATTTAGGAAAATATAATACAAAATTTAATACAAGAAATATAGACTACACTGGCTAGTATCACTTTTAGTGACAAGTAGCTTCTTTTGTATGCAAATTTTTTTGTTTTCGTTTGAGTCTTTTGTAGTTTTGTAAATTTTTTATTTTTTTTGGTCAGACCTGCCATGGTGGATCGGCCCTTTTTGTTTTTGAAGTGTTGGGACGCCAAGCTCTAAAGACTGCCAGAGACTGAGGCCTAATGATTATTAAAATGGTCAGAGAGCAACACAAGCACCTCCTCTGTCGATAGTGACTATTGTGCATAAGTTATAGACAAGTTAGAGAAGAATTTCAAATACATTGGCCTTCAGGAGTGCCCAGAAGCTCCAGAAATCTGTAATATTTAGCATGGAGAGAAAATAAAATCATTAGTTTTGTTAGAGAAATGAAAAAAAAAAAAAGCTGAATGTGATTAGTTTTTTACGAAAGCTAAAAAGAGTGTCTCTACGGAGAACAAATCATTAGAGCTGGCCCTTTTTCTTTTTTTCTTGCATTTTTTTTCTTTTACAACTTTGACTTGTTCATCAGAGCAACGACACAAAAAACAAATCCAGACACACACATGAACACTGCTTGGAAAAGTAACAGAGCTATAGAGAAATTCAAATTGTGGGTAGATGGCGTTGGGGAATAGAGAAGAATCCATTAGTGAAAAAGAAAAAGGAAGAGTGCCCCTTTTTCTGCATGTCAGCTCTCTGTAATTGCCCACTTGCCATCTACAGGGTAAAAAGGTAAAGGAAAAAGTCTCCCGTAACACCTCATGGTCCATCAGAGTCATTTACACTCTCCGAGGAAGCACCCGCCTCTTGTATTTACTGCTACATCAATTAGCTACTGAGACAGAAGATTTAGATCCATCTTTAAGGAATAGAGTTTTAGTTTTGAGGCAGTTCCTTTTTTTTTTTTTCATGTTAATAGTAGTCCATCCACACCATAGGGTGGTATACTGTAGTGGTCAGTAGTGTGGAGTAGTGGTTAGGCAACCCAACCAGAGGGAGACATGAGGGTCTGGACAGTAACTGTACATCTATTTACATTCTTTCTTCTCTGCTACAGCTCTGTCACTTTTCCAGTTTGTCTTTGGCCACAAATTGGCCCCGTTTTGGTGATGAAGATGTAACTGTGTACAGGAGTAGCTACTGAAAAGGTCCTACGTATTGACCGCGTGCTAAAAAGTGGGAAAGTTAACCGAACGTGTCCACATTTTGGGACAGACTCATTTATTTTCATTCTTGGCAAGAGTCAGATGAGAAGACTGATGCCGCTCTCTCCAGAAATTAGTTAGGTAACAATGTCCTCATCTGACTCTGGGCAAGAACAAGAATAAGCAAATTCCCCAAAAATGTCGAACTATTCCTTTAAGCTCGGCCCATTTTTCAGCAATCAAACGTTTCAAGGAACAAGCAGGAAACCTGCAATAGCTACTCCTGTAAATGTTATTGTGTAAACGAGATGCTGTATGATGAAAATAACCTTCAAGGTTCCAGTGTTGCATATATTGCAGAACAAACAGAAGTGCTCTACCTGCTCTATCACAAACTTAGTGCAAGGCCTTGTCTGTGTATTATTGCCACATGAAGATGACACAAAGCTTATATTCTGACCTCTCTTAGACTCCCTTGCTTGGTTTTTCTCTCCCACACACACACACACACAGAGAAACACAAACATTACAAAATCCTGATCAACAAGTCAAAGCTGTCCACCACACTACAGAAGTCCCCGATAAAAACCACAAACTTTGCTCTGCGCTCTCTGAGCCTGCGGCAACACTACGTAGGGGTTGTGAGAGCAGGACATGTCAGGAGGGGCGGGGTCAGGCAGGATACAGTAGGGTGAGGTAGGGTCAATGGTCAGGGGGGTCAGGAAGGCTTGAGTGGCATTTCAGCCCCATGTGCTTCCTGGAGACCCAGGGCCAGGAAAGGAGGAACTGGTTCATGGTGTACCGCCGTTGTGGACAGGTCTGATAGGTAGGTATTGGGCGGCGCTGGCGATAGCAAATGGTCAGGAAAGGTAGGGTGAGGGGAGGAAAGCATGGGTGAGGAAGCCGGTTGGGAAATGGATGGTCGCTTGGTGTCTAACAGTGGTGCGGCTGCAGTCTGTGGGAATGTGTGGCTGTGTAGCTGGTGTCGCTGGAGCTGCTCTGGAGGCTGTAGTGGTCCTCCTCCTCACCGTCGCTGATGCTGTCCACGCTGTCCGCCTCGCCAGGGGTGAACTCCATGCCCTCAATGTCCACCTCTGCACACAAGAAGAAAAGAAAATACACAAGGTTATTTTCAGTACAGTTTGAAAACAGAGCAAGAGGGAGGAAACTGTTTATTTCCACCCAACCGTGGTCATATTTATTAGGGAGCCTGCTGCGCCTGTGGATTAAACCCGGGCAGCCATTAGCTCAGGGAAAACAGGCAGATCTTTGTGCCCCCACAGCTAATCCCCATCCATTGATAAACAACCGCATGTGTGTTTGCCTCATCCAGGATTAGTACACATACAGTACAACAGTCCGAATGAGGCGTTTCAGGGGAGCGTGTGACACTAGTGAGCAGCAGAGGCGCCTCGAAGCTCAGGTTTTGCTCGAAAAGAATTAGGTCGTACAACGTGTGGTCCGACCGCATCGAAAGCCAAAAGTGTTAATGGCTCTTCTTTATGACCACACGGTCACAAAGCAGAGCAAAACGCCTGCCATCAAAGAGGGCTAAAGTGACCAAATATGGGGGATAATGGCTCACCACCAGACAGCTGGCCTGTCGTAGCAGAAGCGGGCACGATTGACGGGTAGTTGTTTTCAAGGAAGTAATAGGAATGGTTGGAGGATGTTTTTAAACACTGTTTTACCACCTGTAAAGCGCTTCTGATGAAGACTTTAGCCTCATGAGACTGGCTTGGAATTCAGGATAGTTGTATTCAAACAGAACCAGCAGCAGCAGACAGAGACAACAGGTTACTGCTGGTATTTCTGTGACTGCTGCGGATGAAACGTAGCAAAGCTGTTGAGCGTCGCAGACCACACTCAGAAGAAATCCCCCACTGTCAGCAGCTAGAGGAGAGCTGCTTTTCTTTATCTGCAATCTGAGGTATTAACCTTTAACCCCGGGACATCACCTGCAAGCAAGGCCGGAGCTAATAACCGTGTGGCTCTTCACTTGGATCACACGGTTTATCAGTGGACAGCAAGTGGAATGGAAACGGCTCTGAGGTTGCGATGTGGATGTAAGCATCGACAGTGTAGTACTGAAAAGTTATTTGCAAACAGATTGATAGCTTTAGGGTGTACAGTGTGCATGTCAGTGCAAGTCTGAGCCATACCGTGGTTGTTTTTGATTTGCATCAGATGTGGAGGTGATCTACATTGTATTTATATTAGTGTCTTAGTTAAATAAAGTCCTGACCATGACAAAGAGTCACGCAACATTCTCACAAACTGATGTGCTTGAATATCCTGCAGTTTAGCTAATCAGATTTGGTACAAACAAGGTTCTCTGATTGCGTTGATCCTTGATTTAGTACCACTAGTTTACTTTTTAAAGCCAGCGCACCTTGCTCAGAGTCGGTGGAGATGGTGGAGCCCATGCTGTCAGTGCGAATGCGCTCAACGGACCCCGACACAGAGAGCTGCTCCAGGCGGCGTTTGAGGTAGCGGTGCTCTCTCTGCAGCTGCTCCTTCACATTCAAAGCCTTCCTGTCCTGCTCCTCCAGCTTCTGCAGACACACAAACACAACAAGAGTGAATGATCATGTTCACTGAACCCAAACACATTCAGCTTTTACTTACTTCAACTACGTGCCTGTGTACTTTATAATTATTATTTATTGATTGATTGATTGATTTTTTGTTGTGCAACTGAAAAATCCCCAAAAACTGAAAACAAAATCTAGAAAATCTCACACATGTAAATTAATATTTCCAGCATTTGCCAGTTGTGTGTAAAGTAAAACATATGACTGAAAAAGTATACAATTCCCTGCCTAGTGTGATTACCATATTATTTTAGAATTAGTGGTAATTTAGTCTCTTTGATAGAATATTGATTCACGTTGTATCATACAGATGCTGTTACAGATGGTATCACACATAAATGTGAAAGCTTATGAAACCTGTTTTGCTTTCTGTCATCTCCTTCCACTCAGACCTCTGCCAAGTTTACAAAGGAGTGTGTTTTAAAGCAACAAAATTTCAACATGTAATGGGGAAGTGGCCAACTGACTGCATGATGGTTTGTAGTTTGGAAAGTAAAAATAAACATAAACTCTCGTAAAAGTTTGTCTCAATGCAGTATTGGATTTTGCAGTCATTTGCATATGAAAGTTTTCGGTGGTGAATCAAAGCGAAGCCTAACACATGTGGCCCCTTGTGATACGAGAAGACACAACACGATGACGAGAATTAGCACAGATCGTCTGAGCAGAGAGGACATGCACGATAAACAGGAAATGAAGGGTTAAAACTCGCTACGTCTGGATTTTCCACCAACCACACTGTTGCTGCTTGTAAACAGCAAGATCAGTACAGCGTGTCCAAAAATGTACTTACATGTACTGCTCGCCTTCTGCATGACAAGAATCAAATGATATCCTGCAAGCACAGATGTTTCAAGTTTTATAAGGCCTACTCTCTCTAATCGGTGGCCCTGCTGCACGCCTTTTTTTCTTTTTTTTTTAAACCGTGTGTGTGTGTGTGTGAGCCGAAACAGTTAATGAACCATGGACTAGGAGCTGACCTTAAACAAACCGAACGTCCAATTATCTCCTTTCACATATCTTAAGATCAGCCACCAAATGTCCTGTAAATTCCACTTTGTTTATTCACGGTTTTTATTTTTCCCTAAAGTCTTGGGAGCAGTTTTTTCAGGCAGTCCCTGAACCGCTCTGATTGAGAGATTAGGAAACAATATACCACTTAAGGAAGGCAGGGGAGAAAACCAAACAGCTAGAAGAAATGGGAGAAATAGAGCATGAGTTTGGTGCTCATGAAGCTCAAGAAGGGGACAAACTAGGCGTTTCAAGGAGAATTTCACCTAGAGTAATGTGTTCTCAAAACAATTTTCTGACTAATAAATGATGGTTCTGAAATAAAGAGAGATAAGTTTTTCATAAGCCTGTTTTTTTTTTTTTAATACCTTGATGTGCATCTTGGCCCTTTTCAGCAAGCTCAGTGTGGTGTGTCTCGTGCTGTCTGGACCCAAAGGCACCAGCTTCTTCAACTGCTCCAAGTACAGCCGTAATTTGGCACGTCTGCAAACACACAAGCACAGGGTGAGTCAGCACACATCCACCAGGAGCGAAGTGAGAAAGGTACCTGCACAAACACACCGACGGGAGCTTATCCACGCATCCCTGTAGGGAAGAAACAAGTACAGTTCCCCGTACACTGTGACTTTCATGTCCTTCTCTTGTACTGAAAAACATATTAGGTTATAAAAATGGTGACTGGATACTACTTGATCAGGGGCTGATGCTCTGTTAAGCTGGTTTCTGTTGTGACTTAAGGCTTCACCGTGAGACACTGCATCCAGCAAACACTACTCACAAATCCCTCTATCGATTTACATCCTTGTTGTTCTGCAAACGTCACTCATCCACAATGAGTGTTAACACTGTGAATCTTTTACCAACCTAAATTTATCCTCAAAGCAAACATTCTGGATTCCATTAAATGAGAATAGCTACACCAGCCAGTTATATCTAACCAGATATTCAATGAATCGGTAGAGAGGTCCAGAATAACTGGTTGTTGTTCTGTAATTCAACCAGACAAACAAAGCTAAAGTAAGCCAGAGTGAGAAAGGACGTTATATACTGATGCAGTTACAAAATACACCCACACGTGACACACATTCAAAGAGCCACACAGGGCCTTAGCTTGGAGGCGTTCCTGTTTTCACAAAAAGTATATTATGTTTATGTAACCCTTTTCAATTTTTGCCTGCCTGTGTGACTACATTTGGAGAATGTTGTAGTGTATTCACAGGTCGCTCACTGTCACTAATGAGTATGCAGAATACCTTAGTGCAGCATGCTGACCTCAATATAAACTGTGCATTGTCCAGTGGTGCATTACCATTGTGCATCTCAGGTGTCTATTTGACAGATTTTGTGTTTGGTTGATGCGCAGAATGGAAACCCCCCCTGCACCCTAAAACTGAGGGTGAGTCCTTAAATCCCACCGTCAACACAATCATTGCAAAAATCAATACTGACCGTGAGAAGTTTCCCATCTGTTCTGACGACTCTGACGGCTGAACTGACGATACAAATTGTGACCCCAGGAAACACTGCATCCCTGCCAAAGCCCTACAGGCCAGCGACCCTGGACTGACGAGTAAACATCCAAATGCTGGATGCAGCATTTAATAATGGCGACAAGGCAAAGTTAACAGAGTGACTTCGTAGGGATACTGTACATTATTTGAAAGGGCTGCTTTTATTCACAACATTTCTATCAACAGATTACCTCCCCTCTCTGTCCTTGGTCCATTCAAATTTGTTCATAAAGGCCTTTCAATCCTCCATTAGTCAAGCTAGTCCATGAACCATTTCTTTGTTCTGAGCTAGCCTTCCCCCTTTTCTCTCGTTCCTTTGGCTAACTCCAGCTGAACGGTAAACAAACTCCAACAATGCAAGGTCTCCACTGGCCATCGCTGTATCCACAATAAACCTAATCAGAGAAATGAAGCTCTCTGGAGCTGGCTGCAGAGCCGAGCACACAGGAGACCACAGCTAGTGTACAAGAACACACTCTTTAAACATGCACATAGTCTTTTCCCTGTTGTTTTTTTTTTCTTTTTGCAGGAAGGGCGTCACCTGTGTTTTTCACATAAAGTAAGGCCCTCTCACTAACGCCGTCTGTTTCATTTAGAGGTCAGCCGGAAACGGCCTGTGGGCAACAAGAGAGTCTCAGGAAACATAATAGTCAAATGTTCTAAATGATGAATGCAGCTTTAATTTTTAGGGGATTTGATTGCAGCTATGAAAACACTGATTTTTAAATTTGCATTATTTTTTTTTAAAAGCAGGAATACCCTCAATACCATTTCTACCTCTCTACAGGTGCACACAGGCGTTCCCAAAAAAGGGCGTGTGAAAGTGCACTCGTTCCTTTATTTCCTCCTCTCCCAGGGGGCAATTCTGCCCCCCCACCCCCTTACCCCCCACCCCCATCCGCTGAACCCCTCCACCCCTCTGCTCCACCCTGCCAACACCAACACACCCTCATCCCACTGGAAAACAAGTGTCTTCTGAGGACAGCGGTGGGGGCCCACCTCCAACCTGCCCCAGTCAAGCCACATGAAGCACTTGGAGTCCAGCCAGGGGAAGCAGGCAGGAAGGAGCTGGGGGTCTGCAGCACAGGGGGGAGAGGGGTGTTTTTTTGGATGGGAGTGGGGTCCGAGCTAGTGGATGACTTTCTCTTGGGTTGAAAAAAGGGCTCTTTGAGTGCAGTGTGCTCAGCTGCACTAGGCAGCACTCCATACACATCATCCAAAGGGTAACTTGAGCCAATGGGCAACCATCTTGCACCCTCTCCCCCACCTTCCTCCTCCCCCTGCCCCCTCTCCCCACCCTCCCTCTCTTGTAATGAAAAACAAAAACAAGGCGTTCCCTGAATATTCTGCCTGAATGAAGGGGGGGGGGGGGGGAGGGGGGGGGGGGGGGGGGGGGGGGGGGGGGGGGGGGGG
>JBBMJY010000020.1:9519076-9543881 GCA_037833715.1 Toxotes lorentzi
GTGTGTGTGTGTGTGTGTGTGTGTGTGTGTGTGTGTGTGTGTGTGTGTGTGTGTGTGTGTGTGTGTGTGTGCTGAGGAGGGGGCGGGGAGTTGGGGATATGTCAGTTTAATCCGCTGTCAAAGAGAGGAACAGGAGAGTAGGGTTGAAAAACAGCCTGTCAGTCACGTGTGTTTTCTCTCTGTATGTAACCAGAGTTTGTCTCGTTGTGAATGAGTTCAGAGTTGGAATAATACATTATGTTTCCCTCAGCTGCCTTCCTGTGGAAACAATACATTCATTACCAAAAACATGCAGGGGAGGAAAAAGAAATGTCAGAACAGGCAGCTGTTTTTTTCTGTGAGAGTTGTGAGTTTGAAGCCTGTGCCCGAAGAGCAGATTTTTTTTCTCAGCTCATTATTTAGCAGAGTCAGGGTGTGCTCTCATTCCAAGTGATAGTGACTCACATTAAAACAACTGTCGTGTCTCGGTGGAACCAGATTACACACGTTGGCTGGACCCACATCAGCAAAAATCCAGTGTGTTTCCAACTGAATATCGCATGATGTCGACTCACATGAGACGACATGTGGACTCATGATGAAGTGATAAAGCAGAACAGTGTGTAAGCAGTAAGGCCTGTTGTGTCTGTGCACTGACATGTAAAAATGTGTTGTGTTTTTCTGTGTTTGGTTTGTATGTGGTTGGTGTAGGGCTGTGGCACAGCACATAATGACAAATGTTTGCACCCAGGTCCTTCAACAAACATCAGAGGAATAGTTTTGTCTGTCTCCTCCTGTTTGACAGCTGTGGTATATTAGCGTGGGGACAGCTGATTTACAATGCTGATGATAACACACTGCAGTCATACTTCAAACAAAGAGGCCAAAGACTCTGATCCAGTGACTTGGTCTGTCTTAACCAGTGACAGCTGGTGGAAGATCTTCTAGGAGGCACATGAAGGCCTCGTACTGGACGTCAGGTATCACTGGTAGGGGAGTGATGGTCGCAGAGACATTTGATAAGTTAAAAGCACCTGAAGACTTGGATTCAAATGATGAGTGTTTCTTTACAACGTCAGTTCTTTAAATAATAACCAAAGCCATAGTTGGGTTGAGAAAAAAAAACAGTCTCTAGTTATGCTAGAATAAGATTCACCCACTCAAAGATTCTGATAATCTGCTTCATCAGGACTGTGGAGGTGTGGTTAACATGGAAGACATAAAACGATGAAGGTTCATTTGTGTCCCAAAATTTTATTGCTCACTATAGAATAAAATAATGAGTATCTATTATATAAGGTAGTGGTACCCATCCCTTCTGGCTTGTGATCCCTTGAAATCTAATTATGGCCTCTCATTAGAGATTATGAGTAGTGATCTGTTTCAAATAGTTTCATTTCAAGGATCTGGAGACACCTAAGATGAATCTTGAGGTCGTTGACCTTGAATTTGGGAACCAGTAATATCATATATAGCGAATGCACTTGTTGTTAAATCTGACTAGCACATGGAAATATGCAACATCGCCCATTTTTATAGTCCAGTCTAACCAGTATCATTCCAACTTTGGCGGCTAATGTTGTACTCTTATACTGTTGGACTCTGTTGCTTCCAATGACAAGCCGATTAAGAAACTAGGCTTTTGGAGCCTTTAATGTGCAATGTGTTCTGTTGACAGTCAAATTGTTTTGATGTGTTGAACTTTAGCGTTGATTGAGTTTTATCTGGACATCTCTGGTTAGACCTCTTGGTAAATAAAGAAGCGTTGCATGTGTTAAAATACCAAGTCAAATGCAGTTCAAAGCAGGCCCTTCAAAGTGACCCAGGGAGATGTGCACATATTTTCAAAGGCACATTCACAGAAAAAGACAAACATAAGTGGCTATAATTTAACATGCAGGTTAGGAAAAAGCTCAGTGCTGCTTCAATACTTTGGAAAAAGGCTGGTAATGATGCAAAGTATATGGAATTTTGCTGTCCCCTTCAGAGACCCATCGTGCACTGTGCTGTCATTTACAGTGGCATTTTTAAATGTCACATGTCCACGAGGCACAGGATGTGACTTGACAATGTGGTAAGTGCATGCAGATGCATGTTGTTTTTGCAGCACCCGACCACTTTGCATTTTCCCAGCATTAGCAGATTATTAAGCTTCCGTGGCTGCTTTGTGGACCTTCTGGTGGGCATTTAGAGAGAAAAAGGAAGTGTAAAGTTGCATGGCTTGTGTTTATTCCTTATCTGCTGCCCAGGGTGACATCATGATTAAGACTTCTGACTGTTATTTGATCTGCCGGTTTCATAATAATACAGCAACTATATAGCCACAGGAAACATACCTTACTGTCATATAGGAGCTTCATTTTTGACAACTGTGTCAAAGTCTACAGCGTCAGCTCTTGTGTTTGGGCATGGGAATGCATCTAATCTCTCACACAACAACCTATGTTTTGTCATCCCCCATGCTGTCATAAAGCATCCACTGTGTGTGCCCTTGTGTTGTTAGATACAGTATGTGGCTTCAGCTACGACAGTGGAAATTTCTGTGCAAGCAGTCACAATGTGCTGCTTGTGCAAGTGAGATTTTATCAGCAGGTGGAATAAAAAGGGAACAAACTAATATTTGTTGAAATCTTTCAATGTATGTAAATACATTTAAGACCACGGATGAATAAAAATAATCATACTGTGCATGATGGTATGACAATACCATCACTTCCTAACCAAGCGAAAACATCACAGTCATTTCAAGCGTTCAGAGGACGCAGAAATGTAAGATCTGAAAAGGTCTGTCACCGGTCGCCTAATTTTAGCTCTCAAAACTGTCGTTTTCGGGAAAGCAGAACATCAATCACCCTGTGCCAAGAAAGGTTTAGTGGTTGTAACCATGTCTTTTGAACATCACATGAGCCTGTTGCTTCAGGAGCATCCAGTGCCAAGCGACCTTTGATCAAAATCTCCCCTAAACTGTCACTTTAAACTCTTTGTGCTTTATTAGAAATTGTGAATTTGTGAGAGTGAAACTGTCCATTGTCTCCTAGAGAAATACATACTTTTTGTAGAGAGAAAGAACACCTGTGATACCATTCTGTTTTCATGTATTTATGGATGTGTAGCCCCTGCTTTGTGCAGTAGCTACTCCTGCTCTGTGGACAGAAAGGGGTTGATGACTCTGATATGAGATAAGAGAGAGGGAGAGAGAGAGAACGATACGTGCTGCAAGGCCACATCTCACATAGTCTGTGCCAGTTTGCAATTTGTGTAACCTACACATTCCTCCAGTTATGGAGAAGCCATAAAGTAATTAGCAGGAGTAATTTCTGCATACTGTAAATCACATGTCTAATATCACCATGGAGAGAGAAACAAAACATAAAGTGAGTATCCTTTTCCTCTAAATCATATTGCAGACTTTATATCTTCTTTTGGCGCACTGCCAACGGTTCCTGTTTCTAACAGTTTCACTTTTCCACAAATAAGCAGGTGACTAGCCTTGTGTGACATGAAAATATGATATAGCTATATAGCTGTTCTGTATGAAATCATTCTCAATTTAGTACGCCATGAGCAAAAACACTGCATTTATTTATCCATCAACCACAGCTCGGTGTATTTATGTAAACTGAACTACACAGTAACTAAAAACATAACTTCCCATTATCATTTATTGTGTGTGTGTTGCTTTTGTGTGTGTGGGTGTCCACATGCGTGCGTATGTGCTAAGATGGGTCAGAGGAAGTGTGCTTTGTCACACTGTATCATTATATGGGTGAACAAAGCAGATGACCAAACATCTTCTCTTTAATGCTTGAGAAAATTACAGTAAAATGTAATGACAGTAGTATGATGACTGCAACTGATATGGGTGAAATTTCAGAGAAGACAAAGGCAGGATCCAAGATTTACAAAGAAAGGAAGCTTTTCAGACATCCCCTGCCTCTCACAAGCTTAAATACTGATGTATTTTTGTTCAATTTGAATACACTGCATAAAACAAAATTCCATTTAAGACTATTTTATAAGTAGTCTAAAGTTTAATTTTGTTTAAACCCAACTAGATGTTTAAAAAAAATGGTCCAGTGCCCATCATGTCTTCCTTGTTAATCCCACTTTGAATTATTGATTAATTCATTTCAGGTTTTTTAGTGCAGAGCAACTAACTAGTTGTGAATAAGGATGAACAGCATTTCACACATCACAGCTGTTTATTGTAAATGCCTGTCTGCATGTGGCTCATCGAAATGGTATGAAGCACGCTGTGGTTACCAACACCCCTGACTGGTCGAATGCAACACCTCTATAAAGCTAACACACCCTCATTATCAATGCTGCATTTAATACTGATGGTTTGGTAGGTTTACACTCAACTGCACTACCAAAACTACTGAGTGAGAGCTCAAACTTAAGTTTCACTGTGAGGGTTATCAACCACAGGATTTCTTCAAATGTAACAACACAAAAGTTACTCTTTGCCTAAGTTCTCATCTGCTATAGATCCTACTTCAGAGCCCAAGAACAGAAAAATGTAAAGGCCTGTACTCTGCTGCCCTCTTGTGACCAACTGAAACAAGCCATCATTGATGCATTCTGCTGGAGTTGTATCTACCCTCTTAGGTTTTGGATATGATATTAATCTACATGCTACTGATAAACAAAACAAAACACTTAATACATTTATTTATTTTATTCCACTTTTATTTTTTATCAAAACTAGTTTACAAGTTCACAAAGCATATATTTGCGAATATGAGTAAGAGTTCAATATGTTATAAACGTCGTAGGCCAAAATAACAAGAGGGAAGAGGTACATTTTATGGATGAGCAAGGCTTGAGGCCCTCAACAGGGAGCCCAGGGAGCCCCACCAAGAAGAGTGCCATGGACTAATCTGACTCCACAGCAACTGAACTTTGTCTAGCAGCAACATAAACCCAAATTTTTGAAGTTGTATTATATGTAGAGTACATATTAAATCAAAATCACTTGGTGTCACTTTCAGGTATGTAGTGGTACTCCTTCTTGTGCACTTCATGTGAATGTAATTCAGGTAAATGTAGTTGATTTGGTTTATTGACTTCAAAACATCATGTATAATATGAGGCAATGCTGTTATAAATTCAGGCCTAGCTTCACAAACCATTTGGTACTATAAATATGGTTTGCAGAAATAATTCAACGCTGTGAGGACACAATTCTTAATAATATACAGTAAATACTTTCACCTTAAATACCTCTGCTGCCTGTTCACTGATTTCTAATGCAGATAGACTATTTATGGCTCATGCAAACCATCACTGAGCAAAACCGGCTGCTCAGCAAACCTTTGTACACAACTATGTTGTGGAATAACATGGTTACATTTTACTGCAACTACTAAAGAGAAACACGTGTGTTGTGGTTCGATGCTCAGCGGAGCAACAGCGTGTGAACACAGCCCAGTTGAAGCAGCCTCTGTGCGGCTGTTGCTGGGAGCTCCGGCCAATCAAAGCCGCAGCGCTCCCATACAAGTAGTTTGGGGGCTGGAGAAGCATGACATCATGCACAGCTCCGAGGCTCTCAGCGAAAACAAAGACTGAAACATCTTTATCTCAGCACAGCAAAGTACAGTCGACGACAGAGCCGCCTGCACTGTGATATTCCGCGGTGCCATCCGTAAAAAAAAATAATAATAATACTACGCCGGGAGTCTGGCCCTGGTGTCGGGTGTGCGGAGCGGAGTCTGGGAGGGGCGTCCGTCCGTCCGTCCGGGGGAATGGCGGATGGGGAGGCCGCCGTGTGCGTGGAGTGGGACAGCGGTGATGGGAGTTTAACAGAATAACATCCCACCTCTGCATTTTTATTTCCTCTGTTTAGTTTGGTATTCAGCTCTGCTCATGGATCCTGAGAAAAAGTTGACATTCTGCCTCGGGCTGAAGGCTGAGGAGGTAACGCACTGCACAGCTTTCCTTTCATACACACACACACACACACACACACTGCTGTCAACAGCTGGGCTTTACTGATTCTGCAAAGCAACATGCTTCCCTCCGCCTGTGTTGTTGTTGCTGCTGCTGCTGCTGCTGCTGCTGCTGCTGGCAAACAGTCGCTTCAACTTGCCATGTCTTTTGATTTTTTTCGTCATTTGACATATTTCTCGAGACAATAGCTGCATTGTCTTTGCACCATTGCAGCAAATGGTTTGTGTTTAGTAAAGTCAGTGTTCAGCTGTCTGTAGTCAGTGGCTCTGTGATGCTGGGGCCAGTGCATAACATCTAATAATTCTAGGTTTTCGAGATGTGGGCCTTCTGGCACACAGCAACATATACTGAATATCATGAAATAGTGTTACAAATAGTTAACATTTACTATGGTGACTAAAATGAAATTAGAAATTGATAGGGCACAGACATACAGTCAACTTTGTTTGGCAGCACGAGGTTATGGGTCATATATTATTGATTTCAGTGGTAGTTTGTGACTTGTGTCGCAGAAACTGAGGCTAGATTTGAAGTTGCTTGCTTGTTTCCAGCATTGTAGCCTTGAAAACTTGTGGTAATGCAGCAAGAATTTAACCCCAGTTTGTGCAGACGTGATTAAAGGAGCTTTTACAGCCTCATAAATCTAATGTACAGTTGCTTGTCCAGCAGAAGAACTGCATACTGCTGATTCAGGATACTGCTGGTTCACTGAGGATTATGTTTCTTGTTTCAGGTCTGTTGTCTGAAAGTGTTTATGCTTATGTGACTGTATTTACTCCACAATGAAAACTACACGTGTTTGATGAAAGTATTATACACAGAAACATCCTTCCATACTTTCAACATACATGTACCCCTGTGCTCAGCCAGTCATTTTCACATGCTAAGTTAAAAAGACATGATTTCATGAATCATGAACATTTTCAAATTTTAAAAATCAACTTTGCACCATTGACATAATTAAGTATATTATTGCCAAAGCAGATTCTACTGGATTTACAATCTAAGTACAAGAATTCAGAAAGTAAGAAACAAAAGTCAAGAAATCAATTACACTCTTACACAATATCTGTTGCTTCAATGGCAATGTCCAATTTTTTTCCTCAAGCAATTATTGTATTTGGCTCTGGTTTAAGATTGTGGTGAATTTTATTAGTTTTTTTTTTCTTTTTAGAGAACTTTGGCCTTATGTTGTCAGACAGTCTTGTCAGTAACCTGACAGCAGCAGTTTGCTTCGGCATTAAAACGGGAGATCTTAACCTCAACTTTATAAATAGGTATGACAGCTCACTTCAGCATAATCTTGACCACATCGCGTAAAATCAAATTTTCTGTGCAGGCTGTACCTTTGACCTTTCACTAAACAGTATTTTTGTGGCAGTTTACAACAACATACAACCCTACAACTTCTCACAGTCGGCCTCCCTCACTTTTCCTGTCAGTCATGATTTTTGCTGCGATGCTGTGGAGACCTTTGGGACCCCATGGGTGGAAATCATTTGCGGTTAGTCCATGGTCTGTGGGGAAACCTGAATGATCTCCTCATACTCCTGCATGTACTCTGTGCTGTGTGGTGGGCTTACCACAGGAACTCAGCTCGACATCACTGCTGCCAGAACATTTCCCCTCTTGACTTTCATAACAGTATAGATGCTTAGTCATAAACTACCTGAGGTTATACACTGGTCTCCATGTATCAGAAACTTATTTATCTATAATTGGCTGTTGCAAAGTAGATGAAAAATACAAAATAACAAACAGAACTTGCAAAAATTGACTTTAAATTCTTGCACAGATTCTTACTTCGTACTTATCCTTTGATCAGATCATTTCTGATTAAAATCATGAGTTTGGTTTCTCTAAAAAAAATTAACAAAAACATTTTGCAGGAAGACAACAGACTTAGGCACCAAAGTGTTGAATCAACACTAGTATCAGAAAAAATTACCCAGCCATAGAAGCCCTGAAGCTCATGCTCTGCTGTGTGTCCTTGTGTGACATTCCTCTTCCACCAAAGCATCATGTAATGTTGTGTTGTGCAATAACCTGTGGGTGCATCAGGTGATGAAGAAGTGATTACTATTCACAGGTTTATATGATACACCACAGTAAATATGAGTGACTCTAGCTGTGGAGTTGGTTGCTTTATGAAATTTTGCTAATTGCCATTTGGTACTTTGTAAACAGACAGTAGTTGTGATTCTGAACCCGTTAATAGCTGCACACACACACACATATACATACACACACACACACACATAGGGCAGTCTAGGGCCAGCATTGTTCCCCATGCTGACTACGTAACCAGGAGAAGTTGTTAACAAAAGATATCTCATTTACATGGCTGCAGGCCTGACGGTAGCGAGCCCCTATTTTCTCCCCATTGTTTTTTGAAAGTGGGCCCACATTCAGCAGCACACACACACGCATTTTTTCTTTTTACTCGCAGTGGGTCTACATGGCATTTACAGAGGCCTGAGTGACATGCTGAATTTTGAAATCTGCACAGTGACAGAATTTCATTTGGGTGGTGTAAACGTACCTACACTGCAGATACCACTGAGTGCATGTACCACTACTGCAGATAATATCTGGACACAACTCACTCTATGATCATTCACTAAAGGTGCCTCCGTCCTTATAGGTAGGTCAGTCTGTGTGATAGTTTATTGCCCTCTTAGATGCTATGCTTCTCAAAATAGTCCCACTAGGAAAAATATATACTTTTAAAATGACCTGATAAGTGACTTTTGTATTGCTAGAATGTTCGATTTTAATAATTGATTTATATATTCATTTATTTATCAAGCAAAAATGTCTAAAATTTGCAGATTCCAGCTCCTCAAATGTTTAATTTATTGTAACAACAGATTTGGACTGTCAGTCAGACAAAAAAAAAAAAAAGCAATTTCAACATGTTACCTTGTGCTTGGGAGTTTTTCTTTTCTGATCTTATATTACTATATATAATATAATAATTGTACTGTTCAAATTCATCACAGTTTTAGAGGCGTACACTTTGCATGCGAGGAGAAATAGGTTTTGTTAAAAAGCCACTGACCTTCCCATCTCCTTGAAGGGCCAGGAGTGCAGGGCAGCCAGAACCTTGAGAAAGGAAAACAGGCCTTTAATGGCCTTTTTGGTCATGCTTGATCACTCAAATGAAAACACAGTATAATTAGTTTCTAACATGTGAAACATGTATCATGTCAGTTGAAACTCGTAACACTTTTGTTTGTCCCATCTTAACCGTTGTACGTTTCTGTCTCTTACCAGATGACCATGTCCCTGCAGGGGCTGGACGGTACTGAAGCTGCTACGGTACGGAGCTCGACCTTCACAGCTTAACATGCCATGCCACTGGATAATATAAAACACTGTCCACATGAGTTTAAAAAAAAGAAAAAGCCTCCAAGCGTAACCACAGTGGTTGCTATGGCAGTACATAATTATTTGTTAGCACTTCAGAGTCTCATGTGTGGTAACTATGTACATAACAGATTTAGCAACCTCTTCTTGCTGCATTATTATCATGAGTTCTGATTTTGCTGAAGTGTCTGATCACCCATCTATGCCCTCTTTTCCCCAAGCATTATGATTTGCCGGCTTTTTATGATGTGTCAGACATTTAATATTTAATGTCTGGGTTAAGTTCTTCCCTTGCTTGTGTCCTTCACAGTGGCTTGCCAATGACTAAAGATGTGAGTGCAAAATTCACTGAGGTCTTTTCATTTCTCATTTTAGGTGGCTGTTTCTCAGAAGGAGGCTGACATGCTCACAGTTAATAAGGTGTGATATCTGTTTTGCTTAATTTAGCCTTAACTTGTAATTGTTATCTGAAAAAAAAATCTTAAAGCTGCACCAATCTGCATTTTTTTTCCACTTTTATTAGCATTAATTAAATGTGTGGTGTGTAATGTGAAAGGGGGTCGCTCATAGCGAAGTGCCCATAGAATTATCACGCTCTACAAAGCATTTTAGCATCTTTCCGCTTATTGTTTTGGTATAACGACCTGCAACTGTGCAGTTTTGGTTCAATGTTAGGCTCATATCAACTGTGCTAATAGCTGCAGCAGGCAACTTTTTCAGCGAAACAGCAGACACACAGAGTTATTGATTTACTGTGAACACAGTGGGCCATTTGATAGCTACAGAGCAAGGTTGGTGCAGATAAAAAACAGAGTCAATATTGGATTCATTAGATGGATACTCGTATGATTCCAAATGAATGCTGCTGTTGCTTTTTGTCTTGTTATTGCGTATGCAAACGTTTGCTGACTTGCCCACGATAATATAGTGATGTCATGTCAGTGCTGTGTTACGGCTTGTTGAGCTGTCCCCAAGTGGCCAAAAAAAAAAAAACACAGCTAAGGTAGAGAGAGGTAGAGAGGTAAGATCCAAGTACTAGCTTTTTCTGGAGCTTTCAACTGCCTCTAATGGTGTTCATCAGCAGATGGAGTTTGATCTTGACCTTATCTTCTGGTTAAAAGCTTTGAAAAAAGCTAAGTGGACCTTGAGTCAAGATGATGTTATCAGACCTACTGTGCTAAGGTGGAGAATGAACTCTTACACTAATACTGTGGTCTGTCAAAGAGAAAACCATAGCCATGTCACACTTTACAACTTTCTTTCTGCACTCACATTATTTCCACTGTGGTTATATTGTGATGTGCTGTTTTGTCCACCAGGTGGTGAAGCAGAACGGGGGTTCTGGTAGCCAGCCTGTAGTCAGCCCCAAGTACTGTCCTGGAGTAAACAACAATCCAGGCTACCTGTGTGAAACAGGACACTGCTGTGGAGAGACAGGCTGCTGTACCTACTATTATGAACTCTGGTGTGAGTCAACCGTCTGACTTCTTGTCCACTGTGTCACTGTAGACAGGGTCCTGAGGCAGTGGTGGTATTTTGTGACATTTATCATCCACTGTGACACACAAAAGGCTGGTGTTTGCTTACATTGTCATCACATATTAAGATCAACCTCCTCTCTGTGAGAACAATCTGACAAAAAGTGACCCTAACTAATGAAACTCTTATTCTCATTTGGTTAAAATGACATCTTCATTAAAGTCTTACTTTGTTTTTTACTCAACAATCACTTTGAAACGGCATTTGAAACTTGAGTGTTTTTCCTGCTCAGATCACAGGATCAAATAACACTGGGTGTTTACAGGTAAAGGTTTAAGTATATGTTTACATTGATATCAAATGATGAACAATGATAATCAAAGGAGTTCTGGCACTGTCCTTAAGTGTGTGTTCCAACTGGAAGGCTTTTCAAAAACCTGTGGTAAGAAATAAATAAAGGAGCAAATTCTTTTGTCTGAAAGTTGATGTTGTAGTCAAACAAACAAAGCTATGAAATAAATCCAAAGTTGTAGAGTATGTTTTAGAAAATGATCAGTGGTAATGTGAAACATAACAATTTATATGTCATGCGGTGAAATATCCAAAACCGGTGTTGTTTAGTTTTTTTTTAATTTATGCCTCTATGTAATCTGAGTAGATCAGAGATGTTATTCAGATAACAGGACACAACTTAAATATTTGTTTTCATAATGGTTCCTTTCCTGTTTTCTTCAGGGTTCTGGCTTTTGTGGACGGTGCTGATCCTCTTCAGCTGTTTCTGTGCTTACCGCCACCGCCGGGCCAAGCTGAGAATCCAACAGCAGCAGAGACAGAGAGAGATCAATCTGATCGCCTATAATGGAGCCTGCAACTACCCTTCCTCAATGCTGGACCTCAGTATGTTTATTTCATCTTTATTTTTTCTACACTCTGGTTAGCTGCAAAGTCTGGTTTAAAATTATGCCTAGGTCTCGAATACTCTTAAATACAGTGGTTTATATGGAACCAATTTTTTCAGATTTTGCAAGTTCTGGTTCTCTTGAGCCTTTTTTGAGGAAACAGAGAACCTAAGCACACCTACATTTTTGTTGTTTTATTAGTTGTTACCTTGGCAAAAGCTACTCTTAAATGGTTCGTCTAAAAAAAAAATCAACAAAACAAGTAGACAATGGTTAGTAACTTCAGTGTTTAAAAATAAGGCTGGTGTTATTCTACACTTTTCTTACTGTCAACAAGTTCCATAAAAAGACCAAAACCTACAATGTGCTACTTTGTCTCTCAGTACTTTCTGATTTCCTTTCACTGTGTGAAAATTAGTTTCTTCTGAAGATGTAAATCTTTAAATTAGATTTTTCGATTTGTTGGGGGCTATTTTCACTTGAGGATTAATACACATTTAGTGCTCCAGTCGATATTTACTGCAGGACACCCGGTGCAACAGTGTGGCTCACTGATGTGATTTTAATAGTTACAATAACTACAATGGAGGTCTAAAGCACAGACAGATAAGCTATATCAGGCTTTGGCCTCACAGCTAATAATTGTTAGTAGGATCAACTTATTGTTTGTTTTGACATTTTCAAGTGATTTGCTGACAATTAAAAAAAAGAATACAGAATACAGAATACAGGCGAGGGAGCAGATGCGGTATCTGAGTTGATGTTTATTTTGTCACAGGTTTTCTGGCTTCCTTCAAGTTGCCCTCCTATGAGGAGGTGGCTGCACAGCCCAGCACCCCTCCTCCGCCTTACAGCTCTGTCTTTGCCCTCCAGGGAGGTACCATAGGGGGTCCTAGCTCCTCTTACCCACATCATCACCACCACCATCACCCCTGCCCTCCCTATCTGGGCCCCGGCCCCAGTGGCCTGACTTCCTCCCAGAGCTCTGACAACTACACCAGCTGCTCCTGCGAGTCGTGCTCCCTCACCTCCCCCTCGAGCACCTCCTTCTCTGTCCAGGTGACGGACGAGACGTACGACAGCAGCCACATCTCCACACCCAGTGAAGCAGGGGGCGACTGTGCCCTTATGTCAAGGGTTGGGGCCACCTTCACGCCAACGCCCTCGCCACCACCTCCATCACAACTTCCACCTGATGTTATACCTGCAGCCACTCCAGATGTCATACCTGTGCAGAGACGTTCCTCAAATGGCAGTGGAGGAGTCTCTCCTCCTGCTCCACCACTTTCTCTTCCTTTACACTCTCGTCCTTCACACCCTTCCCGCCTCCCACTTTCTCCCCTCATCCTGTTATCTTCCCTCCCTCCTGGTCAAGTCCATCCACTCGTCCTCTCTGACCCACTTGGAGCCATGGCTGTTCAGAAAGAGAAAGAAGATGAGGCCTCACCTCATGGTCCAATCCCAAGGCTCACACCGTCTCCTCCTAAACAGGCTCTCTTCTCCTCAAATGTGGCTGTCACACACTGCAGTGAGGAGCAGAAAAGAGAAAAAGAAGAGGAGGAAGAGGAAGAAGAAGACGATGAGGAGGATCATTTCCGGCATCGACGACTAACTGGAGACTCGGGCATTGAGGTCTGTCGCTGCCATGTGAAGAGGGAGGAACAAGAGGAAGAGGAACTGCAAAAGGGGCATTTTGGTAAAGGAGGGAAGGAGGCTGTGAAGGGGGAGGAGAGGGCAGACGCGCTGCATGACAGCATGGACTGTTCCCTCCGAGCGAAGGCCAGTGCGCAGTCACCTCTCCTGGACAACTGCGCTGAGCTGCATGGCCACGTCTCCTCATCCTCCAGTGTCATCCAGAAAACAGGCAAAGCCATTATCACTGTGGAGTCCTCGTAGGCTGAGAGCCAGTGAGATGTAGTTATCACATGTTTATGATTAATGGCATCCTTACAGATCAAGACTAGTAAGTGAAAAGTTGAATCACTGAAGAAAAGTCTTTCAGGTCTTTATGGTTGCAAGGCAAGAGTCAGGAGGAGAAATAGATCCTCTTGTTTTCTCATTATGAGAACCCGACAACTGAAAGTCATATTTAGGAGAAAGCATATCTCACTCTCTGAAGTGATGAAAAAAAGAAAACGAATGAATTGTTCTTTATCTTTCTCCTTCCTTTTCCCACATGCTAACCAAATCCATTTTTACAAGTGGCTCAGCATCAACATATCAACATCCTTCTACCGCTTACTTTTTATCTCTCTTTTCTCTGCATGATGCAGCATTGCTAAAATACCATTTTAGCTCTTTGCAGTGAAAACCCTAATAGTCAGTGGTTTCCAACCAGGCGGTCAGGAGCCCTCAAAGGTGTCTAAAAATAAATAAGAGGGGCCATATTAGGATTAACAGTTCTGCTGTACAGAATTATATGCTAATTTCCTGATGTTTCTCTAATCTTGGCTTTATTATGTGAAATTATGGATAGTTTCACATTTTAAGATAATTCAAATAAAACAATCTCAGAAGCGCAAATCAATCTGGGGCGGGGGGCTGCTCCACAGCTTATTGAAATATGCAGTGTATGATGGATCTCAGAAGAATATTCCTTCAGTTTAAGGTCATAAGGCAAAAAAGTTTGGAACCACTGCCTAAAATAGTATAGTGGCAGTATAGCGGTATAGTATTACTTCTGTAATCCCAGGTAGTTTGATCAGCATTTGTAACCATAAACAAGACTGTTTATCATTAACTGATATTTTCTTGAATAAAAACATGTAATGTAAAATGAAAGAACAGTTCATTTTCAAAAGAGCAGCTTGAATACAAGCGTTATATAATCTTAAATTACTGACTTCAAACTTTTGAAGAACTCAAAACTCACAAATGTTGATCACTGAAATATTCACGTTTCTTTGTTTTTGTTGTTGTAGGGTGAATTTTTTTCTGTCACCAACCTACTTCCCTCTGTTAATCAGAGGAAATAATGACAGAAGGCAACTATTATGACTGATTTGAGGGGTGTGTGTTTTATACGTTATGTCTTATGTTGGTCCCTCAAGAAAAAGGGGTTGCAAACCTTGATTAAATTGTGTGGGTGACAAAGCTTTACATTGGAATTATGATTACACATTGTTGTTTCAGACTGTTATATGAATATACTGTACAGTTACCTGACTGTTTTAGTTTGGATGTCACATGTTTGAACATGTTCCTGGTTGGTCATTGCCATTTTTACAAGGCAATGTAAATCGGATTCCTCCATGGGTGGACTGTTGAGTTTTTACAAGGCAGAAACTTTAAGCCTAATCTGTTCACTGATAATGAATGTAAAAGGTTATGTATCGCAGCAAAAAAAAAAAAAAAAATATATATATATATATATATATATATATATATACTTAGATTGTTTACGGAGAAGAATTTTTATAGCATGATACTTGAGTGAAGTTGTCTGGAAGAGTGTCCAAAACTGCAGCAAGGCAATACAAACTGCCAGGTGTGGGCTTTGAGAGGACGCTGTCTAAGTTGAATAATGCTTATTAAATATCAGAGATGTATAAAATGTATGAAGTGAAGGTTTAAGGTCACAGTCAGTATAATGCTTTTTTGATTACTGCTGTGGCGAAACTTGTAGTCACTTCTCAGAGTTGGACTGCCTTTCTCTAAATGTATCCTGGTTGATCCTGTTTTTTTCTGTAAAACCATTCGTCCAGTTGTACGTCTATCACTAAAGAGTAGTCTCTGCCTCAGTAGGTGGACTGTGATACCCTAAATTGATGCTCTGTACTTCCTAGGGTTATGTGAAGTTAGTCTCAGTACCCAGTGGGAATAGCACACATGTATTCTCTTGTAATTAATTCTCAGTACATAACGTACTCAAGAATAGAGCAAGTTTTAGAAGGCAAGGATGTCTCAAATCTCAAATCACATTTTGTACACATTTTTCTTGCTGTAGCTCTTATGAGACAAATGTCGATGTAGTTTATTGACTAGAGGCCACTTGGTTGTGTCCTTGGCTCAGTGCAAAGCTGACTTAATTCTAATCTAGTCTAATGCCTGAAGGCAATGCTTTCATCTCATTTATAGTCCTGTGGGCAGAAAACTCGACTCAGCTCTACAATACCTTTATTTGTCAAAGACAAGTCGGGTGTGTTTGCGTGTACCTTAAAAAGTCCGGCTAGGGAGTGCAAGTAGGTTTGTATAGCAGTTTGGTTTTGCTATGAAGTGGCCTTTTTTTTTTTTTTTTTTGCTATGAGGTGACCTTGCCATCCTTGATCTTCTCTGTTCAAAGCTCCTGTGCAGTGACTCACAGGTGTGTCTCAGAGGTGACCGAGACCGTTCATCCTCTGAAACATATCAGCATAAAAGCCTTTCGGCTGCTGTTCATTTTTTGACTAAAGTCAAAGACAGTCATTCTTTTCATTTTCATTAGTTCTAGCTGTTTTTTTTTTTTTTTAATCAAAGTATATGGTGCCTAGATAAAAACTAGACTTTGTTTCAGGCATTCTATAGTTTAATGCTGCTATGTGAATGTGTGTTTTCTGTTAATTGTGTATATTCGTACATGAAATGAGCAAACATTTTCTAGCAGTGCATAGCAGTCTCTTTATAAAATATACACAGTAAATGTGAGACTTGCAAAATAGTATTTAGCAATAGTATTCACACTTTTTTTCCTTATTCTAGTTAATGCTGGTTGATAGGAAATTAACTGTTGTGAAAAAGACATTTACCTCTTCATTACTGATCCGTGAGCTGTGCTGGGCCGATGCCCTTGATTGTACATAACACAGCATTTTTAATGCCTTTGGCTTAAGGTTTCTCCCAAGTGCAAACTCAGATTATCTGGTTTTACCTTAGCCCCAGTTTGTGCCTTTTGTGTATTAACATCACATTTGAGTGACATTGCTAAGCGTTGACATTTCTGAAAGATAAGTACCTGACGATCTTTGAAAAACCAGAAGGTATTGCCCAGTTCCTCAAAGACTCTTCAAAGATTCTTCTGTCCATCTTGATAAAAATATAATCGTCCTTCCACTGCCTTATATAAAAGATTTTTAACCCACTTCCCCGGTTGCAACTCTGTTTCTATGCCACAAAGATTGTAGCGATCTTAGATAGGAAATAAACTTGCGACTTAGGTGAAGGGTTAGAAATCTCTTACTGGGCAGTGGACTGAATATTTTTTTATCCAGCTGGACAGAAGAGTTGTTGAAGATTCTGAAAGTGTTGCTGAATGACCTTATGGGTTGAAGATCATTTGATATTGCTTTTTCAGCGGATATTTGTCCCTGTGACTTAAATATAATGATAATACATGAGAGTCACCAACTGGGGCCAGTTTTACCCCAACTCTGATTTCACATCAAAGCCAAACTGAGTTCAGTGTATGTAGAACTAGTTTAGTAAAGCAGCTTGTAGGTACAGACAAAATGTCCAAACCTCTACCCTTATTTCCACTGTAGGCCAAGGCCTGATATAAGACTGTTACCTCGTTGAGTTTTGACTGCAAAGGACTGTTTACTTCTCCTTGTCAAGATAGTATTTACTCTATATTTGTACTGACTTTATTTTGTAATGGCAAGAATTGATGAATTGAGAAACACACACACACAGAGCCCACATTGGTACGGCTGAACTAGTTTGCCAGGAAAAAAACAAAACGTCAGACCCTGTTGATCCAGGATAACTCAAGACTGTTTGTCTCCCGGGAAACAAAGCGCTCTCCTTTTACTCCTGCAGCTATGGGACAGCAGGATTTATAGCAGTATCTATATGTGATTGTATGTGGAATAGTTCAGATTAATATTACTACAAAATGTGGTGTTCTTTGAGGGTATCTTTGTGCAATTCTACCTGCAGCTCTTCAGTGTGTTGTACGCATGTGTGAGAGAGTTATTGTCAGCCGTGTTGTTGTGGTGTTAAATCACTGTCGCTTTTTATGAGGCCAAAGTTGAGTGTTGTTGGTATTTGTTAACATGATATTTGTCGATATATAAATATCCAAACATTTTTATGTCATGAATATCAAGTTGATTTTGTATCTTGGTGTTTAGCATAGACATTTCGGATGCATACTCTGATGTAAATTCCAAACAATGAGATTCTGTCACAGTTTTAAATACATATTTGGTTGCACGTCTTTTGGTGCTTTTACAGAAGGTGGGGTTGTGTTTAGATTTCTTTGACAGGAGGTTTTTTTTTGTTTTTCCTTGATGCTCATTGGGATTCTACCATCTGCGCTAATTTAGTCAACAAAAACTGTGGATTTTGTGTCAAAATAAATACGAACAAGTGCTACCAAATTTGTGTCTGTACTTTTGTGAACATTATACACATCTGCAGTTGGAGTTGCCCTGGGGTACGGGTACCAGCAATGTTCTGCTTTAAAGTACACTGAATGTCTAACTTTAATTTAGGCAGGGAATGAGCTGAAAACACCCACTCATGACTAGCTGTCACTGTGACTCAGGATGAATCACCAGGCTGCACTCACTCTGAAAGCTCCATCTTTTTAGGAGCGAACCATTAGAGGAAAAATGAGTATGAAATCTGTGATGTTGTCTAGCTGATAGGACTGCATATCAATGCTTAAAATCATAATATGTAGTATTAGAACAATAACAGTCTTTTCCAGTCATACATACTTTTTATGTATCAACTCCGTCATATGTCTTACAGGATATGTCTGTTCTTACTGTCTGTTCTCATTCTTCTTCTCAAATGTAATACTTTGCTGCCCCAAGGTTGGATTACTAACCAGGCAAAGCAGGTAACTGTGCGTCAAACATGCATCCTCAAAACTCCAAGGGCCACAAAAGCTCCAGAATGAACTTTGGTTTAATCAAATTGGCTGGTTTAATCAAAGTGAAAATTTGCACAGGAATATGATTGACCAAAACATAAAATCTACACAACATGATGAAGGGCCTAAAGGTGGGCCCCGCTTTATTACCTAATCCTGAGGTTCACTTCCCAAAGTCTAATTTAAAAACCCTCACTATTAAAGTCTTGACTTAGTCTTTGTTTGAGTTTGATATTGTTGCGCAAGAGGAAACAGGTGCGATTTTCTGGCACTGAACCTCAGGTGGATGCTCTACCTCAAAACACAGCGATGCCTGTATTTCCTAAAAACAAAGTCAGGAAAAGGGCGGCACTCCACAGGACAAAAACACATCATCATCACAAAATAATCACATCGTGTTTGTCTCTTGTCTTATTTTTTTAATGCACAATCAATACGATTAGATGTCACAAATCGTACGGCATTTTAGTCAAAGAATAGTTCATCGCCCATTGAGTTCTCACTGACCCTCAGCAAACTTGTCTGCACAGGTTTTTAGCACCATCTGTTGGTGTGAATTTGGCAACAACACTTACTGTGCATGTACACAAGTATTATTACACGTGTATTGCGAGTAAGCTCAGCATCCAAACTAGATAACTGCTTTGAACAGACTGATAATGAAATGAAAAACCACAAAAAAGCCCACAAAGAGGTGAACACGTGAAACAACACCCACACGTTTCCATTCATCCAGCAACCTCTGCTTTTTACAGCAATCCCCATAAAAATGATTGCAGTGCTTGAAAAGACTGTAATTATGCGTCACAAAATATTGTATTAAACTGCTCTAACTTGATTTAATGACTCTTGTTAAAAAAATGTTTCTGAACAAAACGAATGTACATCACGGCGAGAAGACAAAGCAAGAGAATTACACATAAGTAAATAGAATTAAAATACTTCATAGCCATGACCAAAAATTAGTATGACGAAAAGGGATATTTTACAGCGATGTAGTAAATTGTAGTTGGTACAGTTTTCCTGCTCTGTGATTGGTCAGAGTGGACCAGCACCCACCCCCTCTACTGACCTCTCCCCATCCGCGTTTGCTCCACGTGACTCCGCTAGGCTCGCTCTTGCAAAGTTAAAAACAGACTTTGTTTATCTTGCAGGCTGTTTGCTGAAATGCTCTCCGACTAGTTTACCTGCCTTCCTTCCCCCCTCAGCTTTGTTATTTTACTCGTCCCAGCCGTGAACGCCGAGAAGAGTGCTGCACTCTTGCATTTCTCTCCTTCACTCCTCAGCATTTCTGGGCTCTTTGTAATTCAATTTCATCTTTTTTTGTTGTTCTCTTCAGCTGAGACCGTGCAAGACGATTAAAAAAGGGGTCAGCAGGACTTCAGTCCCCCCCCCTCCTCCATCACGTGCCATTTGTCAAAAGACTGTTTTTATTTTTACAGTTTGTCCTACAGACGTTTGGCTTGCAGCTTTTGGGGGGATTTGTTGCAGCTGAAGGCAGGAGGAGCGCACCGTGAGGATTTTAAATCGAGCACTTGGAGAGCGCCATGGCGACCGAAGTGGATACGTGGTCCACCGCTCCGCAAGCCGACGGTGAGTGAATGAATTCAGCCGTGCGTTATCTAGCCTACGTCGGTGCAAAGACTCGGGGAGCTACCGCTGGGCCTGCTGGCGTGCTCTCCCCGATCCATTGTCCCTGCATGGGATGGGCTGCAGCGCCAGCCATGCTCCACCATGTGCTCCGCTAAAACCAGACACACACTCATTCTCTTTCTCTCTTTCACACACACACACATACACAGTGAGCACTGGTGCATGAATCGCCGCACACTGTGGCGTTAAACGTTGCACTTTCGACGTCGCACCTACAACCGAACACCATTTGCATTTTTTTTTTTAGTTTTTAGCAGCTTTCGAAGCAGTGTTTGTTGTTCAGCTGCTTTCACATTTAACCCTTTCACGTTTCTGATTGGACGAAGCAGCAGCGCTTACTTCCGCTTTGACAAGTCGTTGTATGTGCACACACTGGCCTATCTGCTGAGAGCGGTGTTATACTCAGTGACTTTTCTTTGCAGCTGAACCTGTAAATGCACGAAGGAGAACAAGCTGTTTTGGTTCCTGATTTCTTCTCCTCCCCATCCTTACGTTGTTACCGTTCCTCAATCTCTTTCGCATGACATTGAGGAATACTTTTTCTTTTGTTACTCTGGCTGTTTTAACCTTTGTTTAGACTTTGACGCAGTGCAGATTAAATTTGACGCCCTTTTCCTGCAGAAATGTAGATTTGATTTCGTTTTTAAACGCTGCGTGCTTGCAGACCTAATAGGCGTAAATCATCACGCAAATCAAAAACAGGATGCGATTTTGATTCACCAGACAAGCGCCGATGTTCACCTCATCCTGTCAGTATCTCACACTCCTCACAGATGTGTGTGTGTGTGTGTGTGTGTGTGTGTGTGTGTGTGTGTGTGTGTGTGTGTGTGTGTGTGTGTGATGGTCTCAGTCACTGCACGGTTGCTTTTTTGAATGATATTTGAGCTCGTGGCACACCGTGCTGTCCTCGCTCAGCCTGACCATGACGTCGACACTTATAGCTTACTATAAGAGCCAATAGGAAAGCCCTCCTTATATAATCTCTGCGCAGCTGTGTATCTAAAGCTTACATAAATGTATAGTTGACTCTGTAAAACAGCAGGTTATAATTAAACTGAGATTCCACATGTGTGGTAAATATTTAATGCGAAACATTAATACCATGATTTGTTTTTGTCATGGAGGGGGGGGGGGGGTTAAATCAGGTGATTTACAGCTGATTTACCTGAGGTTACACAGAGGTAAATATGTGCATGTGGGACACCACATGGTTTGTTTCTTGTCTGTTATGGTTGTGTTAGTGTGTAACAGCACAGATGGGCTTTCCTGCGTGAACTTGACTGGCCTTTTTCTTTTCTCAAGGAGGCTCAGCCAGCTTGATCGAGCAGTCAAAGACACTATTGTCTGAGCTGGGAGGAGAAAGGGGGAAACAATTCCCCTATATGTTGTGGGTCAGACTCGACACTGGACTTGCACAGCTCTGTGAGAAGTATGTAAAAGTTTGTAGAACACACGTCCTATCAAACCTGGATCTTTCCAAATTATCCGATAAGACCAGAGATGATACATTTCAGTGAAAATATGTCAAAAGAGTTTGACAAAGTAATCTGAACTCAAAGTCTGCTTACCAGCAAAGCCTTTCTGCTGCATTTTACGGGTCTTCATCAGTAGATGAGTAGAGTTTGCTTAGTTGTCAGGTTTGTTTTTCTGCTAACTTTTATATTTATGAAATCAGCTCAACACACAACAGAACAACTGACAGGGAGGTTAATAGTTTTGGCAGTCAGCCTATAATGCAGCTTCTAAAAGTTAGGCATGATTCATTTTATGTAAATGTCCCACGGACTTGTCAGGTAGTGTTTCACCACAAATGTTCTGTATGGACTGTGTGAGTTTGTCAAGTGACACAGGGCAAGTCTGTGCTGTGATAAGTGCCCTATAGGTGCAGATTTAAAGCCTGTGTAGAGCCCCACCCGTGAGAACATTTACATAACTCCTTGGATAAATACATGCATCATGTACAGAATGGAAGAAACCCGCTGCCTTAAATGTCAAGCCAGATTTCTTCATGGCCCGCTGAGTACACATTATGTTATGGTCTTGCCTTCCCCCCTTTTGTTAACCCTCCTCCCCCACATACATTCATGAAAACATGTTTGCACACACACCATCCGTTTGGATTAAGTAGTGCTTTACAGTGCAGCGTTGGAGGTGATTGGTTGAGTATTTAAAAAAAAAAAAAAAAAAAAAAAACACGTTATCAGACTCTTAGCCATTTATCTGAGTAGCTCCAATCTTTTGTACACACCTCTTGCACTTTATCTGTGTTGCTGCTCTGCAGCTATTACAGAGGGTGACTCGACCAGCACAGTCAGCAAAAGTTTCCTTCAAATGAAGCTGATCGTTTTTCTCTCACTGCATTGGAAAAGAAGAAGACATAACTTTGCTTCACATGTGGAAACCCACATGCCTTTATTTGTTGAGCTTGTGTGGCCAGTTCCTCACCCCCTGTTGTTACTGTTGTATATTTAAACACAAATCCCTGTATGCACATAAGTTTAGGCAACATGCCTGAAACATGTTTTTAAGCAAAATTTTTGCCTGCGTGTCCTTTCATTAAACGAAATGACAGTTAAACCCCCAGGACATTCACACCCTCTTCTCCCTCTGATAGATAACCACCGCAGGACCATATTACAGTGCGGCTGCCCCCATATCATCGCACAGATGCTTATTTGACCTTAGAAAGCATCACACATGTTTTTGCTCATGTGTCTCCATGCGTGGGTCAACACTCTTGCTAGATATTTAGCTGTTTGACCTCTATTTAACCCGATTGTTCAACTGACGTTGGGAGTCTCTTTAAGATAGTCCGGGCTTAAAATGGCAGCATTTCTGTTTTTCACAAACTAATGTAGAACCATGAAACACAAAGGAGAGGGATAAAGAAAAGAAGAAAATATGTAAATACACTGCAAGCAAGTATTAAAAACGACACAGGCAGTAACAGGCAGTGTGTGCAAACAGGAAAGCTCTTGGCTTTTAAGGGTAGAAAATCAAAACAAACCAGTGTCATCTACTTGATGATGGGTTACAGTCCTTGCTGTAAAGATTCCTTCCAGACATGTTTTAAGATATATAGAAATATTCTGATTGTTTTTTTTCTTACATAGTTACATGAATATGACATATACTGTCTTTTCCCTCACTGGAAAAAACTCAGATTCAAGGTGAGGACAGAAACCTTTCCCCTTCAGCACATGGATATGAAAACAGTTTTCACTGTCAAACTCTGCACAGTGAAATATCTGAAGGAAGTAATGACAACAAACGCACAGAATTTTGACAGCTAGGTCTATCCCTAGGGATGTATGTGAGATCTCTGCTCTACTGACCTCCTTCTCATTCTTAAACACTGCCACTGTATAGATACTTAAAACTAAACGCCTCAGCACTGCTGCTCAGGCTCGCTGGCTGTGGAAAGCTCCCACACAGCTTGTAGGGCAGAGGTCCTCTGCTGGCCTGCATCTAGCTGTGTGTTTTTAAAAAACGTGGGGGTAGTTTTAAAACCATCATGACAGTGTTGAGTGGTTTGGTATTCATTTTCATGTCTTTTGGTAGGCGGGTTAAAGATAGCAGAGTGCGTTTGTTGCTGCAGCTTTATGAGACTGTGACAGTGACACACAGACCCACCTTTGTTGAGTAAGACAACAGCTCTTTTAGCAGTTACAGTCAAGCTGAGCTGCACAGGCATATGATCTCCGCTGTGTTTAGAAAGTTAGTTGGCTGCATTTTGTGATTCTTGTTTTGCAACTCTTGCCTTGGCAAACGCCTCTGACTTTTTCTGCTCTTTTCCAGTTGGCCAGTCGTGTGTTTGGCACGCTGCCATGGGTTAGTTCCTAATTTACAGTGCTGGCAGGCCCAATGGCCTACATGAGGGAAAGAGGAGGAGCAGAAGGAGGAGATGACACATGGTCGGCTGTTTACAGATTTTTGAAGGCCAAGGGCGTGGTGCAGCTCTTTCTACAACAGGTTAATTCAGGGAACTGCTTTTGCTCAAAGGCGCTTCCTTTAATTTGTTTTTCTCGAGCTCAAGGAACTCTGCTTTTTGCAGCACACAAACTGCTGCTTCTTTTTAGATTGTTAGTTTTGTCTGTGGCTTAGACATTTTCCTCTCTCCTTCCTCTGTGTGTTTTCTATTTCTCCTGTAATCTATAGGGTCATAATCCTTAAACTGCTATTTGGGCCCATGCATAAAGGATCTAAGTATTCATTACACCCTCAGACATTCCTCCTCCTCCTGCTTTCTCTCTCTCCTACAGCCCCGTCATGTGACCAGTAGTCGAACCAACCATGCCATATGTAGTCAGGTCCACTGTAGCTGCTGCGGACAGATCGCGAGAAGACGGAGGAATATAAAAAAAATACTGGTGTCAGCATTTCCCCAGCATGTGTTCCCCTTTGCTCCCTCCCTCCCCTCAGGCCTGCAGGAGCACTCCAGTACCACTTGTTGTTTTTGTTGTGTCTCTTTCTCCACACTGACAAGGAGCAACCTGAGATTAGATTTATAAAATCAGTACTTTTTCTACCCACTGAGGAATAGTATATTAAGTTACTTGACACATTGACCCACCTTACATCTGCAAACAGAGCTGGTGAGTGACACAAGTGTGTGTGTGTGTGTGTGTGTGTGTGTGTGTGTGTGTGTGTGTGTGTGTGTGTGTGTGTGTGTGTGTGT
>JBBMJY010000020.1:9562334-9572896 GCA_037833715.1 Toxotes lorentzi
CAACTCCTACCGCTGGCGTGGACGGGACAAGGACACCAATCTTTTCCTCAATCCCAAGACCTTGACTTCGGGGTTGGATGACTACCCTCGAGCATCACACCCCTCATCTGATGAGCGGCATGTGGATTTGCACTGCTGGATGGCCTTGTCCTCAGGCATTATGGCTAGTGTAGCTCGGCTTCTAGGCGAGCCCTATCAGGACTACGAACTCTCCCACCAAGTGCTCAGTGACAACAACCTGCTGAATGAGCTCCACTGGTCAGAGCAACTCCATGCTTTCAGTGACTTTGGCAACCACACCCAAGCCGTGTCCTTGCAGCAGGAGAAGGTGTACGTACCTCCTGGACAACCTCGTCATCAGTTCCCTGTGGCTCGCCTCGTGCGCTCAGTCCGCAGGGCCCCCAAGCTGCAGTTTGTTAATGCTTTGGGTTATGTTAGCTTGTTCCCCTTCTTGCTGCACATCCTCCAACCTGACTCACCCAAACTAGAACATATCTTCCGAGACATGAGAGACTCCAACAAGCTTTGGACGCCTTATGGCTTGCGTTCACTCTCCAAGGGTGATCCCCTGTATATGAAGCGAAACACAGAACATGATGCCCCCTACTGGAGGGGTCCAGTTTGGATTAACATTAACTACTTGGCAGTGAGAGCCCTCCATCATTACAGCAACATAGAAGGGCCATACCAAGAAAAGGCAGCTGCTCTTTATAAGGAACTCAGGACTAACATTATCAATAATCTTTATAGACAGTATGTTGAAACAGGATATATCTGGGAACAGTATAATGACAGCACTGGCAGGGGCCAAGGAAGCCACCCCTTCACTGGCTGGTCTGCGCTGACAGTATTAATGATGGCTGAACAGTACTAATACTGTAGATTTCATCTTGTTTTCTAAGGTACAGGTCTTCATTTATCTGGATGTGATCTACCATGATCGGGTGTTAAAGAAATATGACTTGTCTGTTTGATAAATCTCTGCTAACAAGATCCATCTGAGAAATAGGCATTTATCTCATTTCCACATTTAACCTTTAATTAAAATAATAGGTTTCTCACAGGTATTCTCTGAAGGGCAATTTCAAACAAGTGCAGCTACCCTGACTTTGCTGTATGTGGAGCCAAGTACTGTCTAGTGCTTCGGTTATGTACTTAAGACACATTTTACTTAACTCATATTCCTGACACTTTCACACACCTGCACCTTCACGGCTTCAAACTGCAATCTTTAATATGGGAGGTTTCTGGGAAAGTACATGCATACATGAGCATGCTGTGCTTTCATTTCAAATAAGGGACTTTATCATTACTTGTGCCATTTTCTTTTCAATCTGTCATATGTTGTTGATTCTCTGTCTTAATGAATGATCATTTTGGTATTTAATTGTTTTAAAAAAAAAAGTTCTTCAAAGTCTTGCTCAACATTTCTATGATTACTGCCTCAAAAAGCAGCCCTATTTTGTATACACAGCCTGTGGTTTGATTGGCAGGAAATACAACATGGACTGTGACATTGGTCTTGTTTTGTTAAAAACAATAAACAGTTTAAATAATTTTTTGGTCATACTTTACTCAGACCCTGATACTCCTTCACACTGGGCTCCCAGTCTGCCTGAGTAGTTTTTGAATGTGTGCACAGTTTAATGTTTATACCTTGGAGTCAGTCAGTAGATGAAATCCCACCATGGCTCTTTTTTCTTTCATTTCTCAAATCTTAAGTGTATCCAGAAATGCCTCAAAGGCCAGTCTTGCAGTAGTACCCCATGTTCTTATCGGCTTCCAATAGCAGTTAGTGGCCTGAACTGTCTCTTTTGTATGTAAAGTGTTGAAATTACAGGATGTCCTTTTAATCAACTTGCAGTTAATGTTCAGCACAGATGTCAGCACTCCTCTGTCAGTCAAAACAGACAGTAGCTTCAACACACTGTGACCTTAAGTACAGCAGCCTGGTCCTTCCTTTTGTCAGATGGCACATTTGAAGGCCTCACGCTGACGTCAATCTGCTGCAAGTTATTTCTTTCTTTCTTTCTTTTTTTTTTTTTTGCATGGTTTCCATGGAGCGCAGTTGTTGTGAGGGCTTGGTGCTTAATTAGCTAACATCAAAAGGCATGGAGAGTACATAGATGGCAAATTCTTTTCACTCCTTGACATATGCTGGCATATATTCACAGACCAGGGCATACAGTGGCAATGTTCCTATTAATACTTTGACACCAAATATAAAACGTTGGTACTGAGAGTGCAGATACCGGCTCTCCGTTTGTGTGCATGACCACTGGGTTCCAACCTCTAGACTTTCATGAATCCTTTGAATGGGCTAGATGTGCAGTTGTATAGTTGAAGGCTTAGCATGGTGCATTAAGGTTGCACGGCTAAAAATAGAGCCTCTGTCAGTTAGCAGAACAGCAGATACTCTGTGAAGACACAGATTGGTAGTTTCACCACATTTATCTGAAGATACAGTATGTCCCTCAGTTTTTCTGCTCATGAAAACTGTAAATTCAGAGCAACACAAATAAACACTGTAAGTTAGCGACTGTGTGCATCTTGAAAAAGGTTTCAAATTAATCTTTTAGCAATTTTCAACATTGTAAGCCATTCAGTTGACTGAATCTTTGTGTGTTTTAAGATCTCAAAAAATTGTGTGTCATGTATCACTGTACACTGATGCCTTTGGGCTCAGTCGTGGGTGACACAAGCTCATCATTTGACCCTTTGACTTGTTAACGCAAAGCACGGTATCAAGGGATTTGGACACAGATGAGCCATATCCTCTGCCTTTTGCCATTTCTCTCAGAGGAAATGGATTCCACATCCCCTCAATGCAACTACAGTCGAAAATGCATTTATTTCTTTGAAGAGTGCGGACAATCTGTGTGACTAAAGCACTCACTGCGCAATCCATCCCCCTCACCCAAGACCCTTTTTTCACAGTGAGATGGGATAATAGCCAAACAGCATCAGAGCTAACTAATGTGACTGCATAATAAACAGATGAGTCAGGGAGTATTCATTTGCATATCATCCCAACCTTATCAGAGCTCCTACAGTATGTAGTGAATATTTTGTGATTGCCTACTACCAATGAATTGGCTGATGAGTGTAGTGAACATGGAGTGAATGCAGTGTCCAAATGGCTGCAGCTCAGTGTTGAAATGGTGTATATTTTATGATGGAAATCATTATACATCTGCAGAGTAATTATAAAGTTGTCTAATAGTTGCTGGAAATACCCCCCACCCATCACCCCACACACACACACACACTAGCCACTGACTGCTGTATTGAATGTAATTACTGGGAACTTATGCTAGAGGGAGCTAATTAATAAGGCATTTGTGAGTGGGAAAGAGGCTTTTTGAATACAGCTTAGCTATCATTTTACTTACAATGGAGAGCTACTTAGAATTAAAGCAGTATAAGTGGATAATTATGCTAATGGCTCAATTTGGATTTAAGATATGGTGGCAGGCTGTATTTCTAGATGATCACTGCTATTGCATTACAGCTGCTCTCTTGCAGGTTCTCTGTGCATATGTGGGCTTGTATGTTCATACTATCTCACTGGAGATGTCAGATGTTTTGTCCTGAGGCCACACAATAGTGTGTGTGTGTGTGCGTGTGCGTGTGCGTGTGCGTGCGTGCGTGCGTGCGCGCGTACTCCTCTCTGAACCAACTTTTTTGCCTTCCATACAAATAAACTGGACTTGTGGGCAAACTGGCTATGAACTTCTGCATATTGTGACGTATGCATCTTTCTGTCTCTGCTTGTTCCCTGACCCTTATGGCTATAAACTGTTTAATGTGTCAATTTTCATTAGTTTATTGCATGTTAATGTTGTTCATGGTACCCCGGCTTTGACATCACTACCCTCCCAGGACAGTGTATCAGTGTTTGATCTCCTTGACATCAAAACAGCAAGCCTTCCTCTCAGCGTGAATGATGATGCCACTGTCCTAATTGCTGTTTATACTTCTTGCCTTTCTGTAAAATACCCTCCAGGTTCCAGCATCTCCACTTCTCTCTACCCTGCCTTTGCCCCCTAGAAGCTTTCTGTTGAGCACCAAACTTGCTTCAGCCAACATAGGTTTATGTATGTTATGTAAGGCCCACTATAAATAGGTTCACCCGCGATCTTTTGTCTTTACCTGATTCGCTCTTAGCCCAACAGTTTTTATTTCTGGAGAGAGCTGTGGAAGCTAGTGCAATGTAGAGCTGGCCGTTTCCATAGTTACTTTTGTTAGCTGCAAGCTCTTAACATTCTTCATCTGTTTCCTCACATGTCTGCTGTTAGCTATTTGTTTGAGTCTGTTTGCATTGCATGTCCTCCTAATGACTGTATGTGCATCGATAAAGCAGTAGTGGAAACAATGCTTTCTAATTATTAACATTCATATCTTTTCATATACACGTTGTGGTGTCACTGGATGGAAGAAAGAGCAACAAATAGAAATCAGTGTGGGTGCAGATGAGTCAGAGACTAGAATATATAGACCTATTAACTTCTGTTGGTCAGAAGTACATGCAATTAGTCCCATGTTGAGTGATAATGATTTTGTGTAGTGGATGTTATTTTGTTTCAGGGGATTGTTGTATCTGGTAAAGCAAATAACCTAGACATTTGCATTTTGACACTTTATCTTTTTTTTTTCTTTTTTTTAAAGAAAATCAGTTGTAGAGTAATTAAAAGAAAATGTGAAAATTCACTGTTCCCATATCACTGATTTCTCTTGAAAATGTGCAAGCAGTTAGGTAACAGCAGGTACAGTAGCTGGATCAGGCCCAAGAATTGGACTGTCAGAGTGCTGTGAGCATGGATCCAGCAGAGAAGAGGGCAAGGTGGGAGCCATGTGAGTGCAGTGTGTGTGGAGGAGTCTGGGGGCATGGTTAAAGAAACACTGGGGCATTCCGCAATCACGATTGGAGAGCTGAATGTGATTCTCACCCATCCCTGTTGTAGAACCAAAGAGTACAGGCGGCTGGGGACCAAAGTGGGCGAGTGCGAAAGTATTTTTGGATCGCACGGGAAACCTGCCGCACCAACAGCAGCAGCAGCATCGGGGCCTGGTACCGGGCTTCCCTAACCCACTCCCACTCTCAGAGGAAGAGCAGGAGAGAGATGTTCCTTCAAGAGAAGAACCACGCTTCCGCTGCTTTTATTTTTCTTATTTGTGCTATTTTTCTTTCAATTGCCCAGCGTTTGAATGATGATGTAGTATATATAACTATGCAGAGCCCAACATGACAGAGAGAGAGAGAGAGGGAGAGAGAGAGAAAGAGGGAGAGAGAGAAAATAACGAACTTGGCAGCTGAGGCGAGTATCTTGTATTTATAGAAAGTCGTGTTTCCGGCAGAGGTTTCTGTGGTTTTAGCACTCCCAATCCATTTTTGCGGTGTCTTACAGGCCCTATTGTATCCAGGTTTAGATTGAAGATGTTCCCTCATCTAGCGCCTTGGGGGGAGATTTGACTGTGAGACATGTCAGAATGTGATTTGGGGGAGGCAGATGGATTTCTCCAGCTCTTGTGCAACCCCAGCTTTCGTAGGATTGCTCGAACAAATCTGCATTGCATCGACAGACTTAAAAAGCTATTAGTCAAAAGTACAACAGCACTTGAGGCTGAATTTAAATGTGTGTGCTCTATGATATATATGCATTTCATTGCTATATGGATGCAGGCACAGCTGTAGCCTTCCTTAGTTTTTTAAAATCTCAGGTTTTTTTGTATTTGTCTTACAGATTCAGTACAGTGTTTCCTGTATAACTTCTCCAGATCATGGTAGGTTTGAAGTGCTTTTTTATTTCAAACAGCAACGACAGCCTCTGCATCTCAGTGGATTTCCTGGTATGGATCAGGTTCTTCTATTATTTACTCTCAAACCGTGTGGGTTGTATAGTTGGTTGACAGGATGCCAAGGCATTGAGACTTTGAGGAGCTACTTTATATCAAGTGAGATATATTTCATTTTGAAGTAAGATTTATTTAAGTACAAAATGATTATGAATGCTCTCGAGTAGTAATGTGGAAATGACACCAGAAAAAGCCAACACTTCAAATCTTATAGCCTTGAGACAAAAGCTAGTCTGGGTTTTAAATGGTTGAGGTCTGAGAAAATCAAAAAATAAACAGTGGAGCTGTATTGTCCACTAAATTTAGAATTGGAAATCCATGGATGAGAAACTGGCTACTGATTTTCAATAACGAGTGAAAGTCTCCCAGTTATCAGATTTTTTTTTTTTTTTTACCAGATTTACAATGTGCTGTTCAGAACAAAAGCAATAATGATGGCAGTAAAAATAGCAAATGACAGCTGATTTTACCGGCATTGCTCCTGAACCTTGTCTGCTCACCTCTGGTCTCTGGCTGAGATTTGAGGTCATAGTCTCACTCTCATGGGGACTTGAAAATCTAAATTCTAAAGCTTGTATGTACAGAACCCAAATCAGGTGTAATTGGATCCATTGATGTGTTTTTGTTTTTTGTCAATAGCTTAACTGTTGCACAGTTTTGAAAAATCAACATGCCACAGCTTGAAGAATTCATCCTAAGATCCTCAGCTTTGTCTGAAGCAGAATGTAGTATCACATTAGAGGTACTGCTTTTATTTTTAGACGTTGCTGGTGATGATGTGTCATTAAGACTCAATACGGCAGGAAACAAGTGAGTTTGATTACGTTAGTTTAGCTCAGTGTTATCAGCATGGCAGCTCCTTATGTTATTATATGAAAAAACACTGAAAAACAATATTAAAAGTCAAAATAAGAGAATATAGAACAGACTTTACTGTCATCTTGGTCAGGTAGTGATCTCAGGGGCCAGTCACTCCTCACTGCCTCTTCAACTCTATCAGGCACCCACCTGCAAAGCAACACTCCCACACCCTGTCCAGGAGTGAACCTGAAAATAACACGGCCAGGGGTTTACAAATACAGGATAAAAAAATTATTTACCTTTTCCTGGTGCACAAAGCTTTCTCTTCACCTATGGAAAGTCATTTAAGGCAATGCACATTGAATCAATAAAGCAGGAGTAATGTAATCAAAACATAAGCAACAGAGATTGGAAATTTCTCTGTTGTGACAGTTTTAAATGTGAGTGAGAATAAGTCTGTAGCTGTCAGGACATTGTTATTTTAAAGCATGTAGAGCCCCCATTAGGTTAACATTTGTGATTTTGAGTGAAATGTCTCAACAACTGTTGGATGGACTACCATGAAACTGCCCTCAGGTTAAATCTGTTCATTGGCAAGTTGTTTCTAAGTTCAAAAGAATTCTGATATCTCCTGGTTAGTTAAATAACTAAGATAGATGAACAGAGATAAATAGCTGGTCTGATTAATTGAATTTGTTACTTTATGAAGACAGGTTAATAAACTGGCTACAGTGGAAAGACATACTACAAGTTGATCTTTTTGATTTTAGGTCAGGGCTATACTGAAGCATGTTCCACTTGTGCTTTACTGAAACTAACCATTCAATAGAAGTGCCAAGATCCTTTCATTAAAGCAGTGTTTCATCTTCTGTCCATAGCCAGCACTTTGAACCTCTTTTGAAGCCAATAGTCTTATGAAAACGTGGAAGCAACTTTGTAATGCTCTACATTCTTTCTTTACCTACCAGGCTGTGTTAAGAAGCAGGGGCATTTTGTCTGATAGTGCTCAGATGTAAGGGAATAAAACAGAGGCTTTCATTTAACTTTCGCCTGTATGAAGTTACCCCTGCGCTATAATGTCAGTAAGTGCTAACATTACATAAATCCATTACTTAGTCCCTGTGCTGTGGCATTTTATGGAGGAGAGAGGTTAGCCACACTGCAGTTATCATAACAGCATCCCGTGATCTGAACTCTGTGTGATCAGATTGGTTTTAATAGACTCTGGATTACTTGGAGGCAGTTCCTCAAAGCTAAACATCTCTGGGCCTAGAATTAGAGTGCACATCTGAGGTGAAAACGATTTGTTCCGGAGAATGTCACTGCTGCGATGAAAGAGCTTATATGCTATTATCATACACTACCTTAAAAAGATGACAGGGAAAGCGACTCACAGATCCTTTGATACATTTTCCACCGCTCAGTATTGAAGGAGATAACATAAAATTTGAGTACTCTAGTATAAGCAGGTTGTTTATTATGTCTAATAGTCTCTTTGCATTTGTGCTGCAGCAGACACAATATATTTTATTCCATATAGCCCACAAGCTTTCTTATCTTCAGATAATCTTGTCCATAACAAAGCACACTTGCATGCTATTCAAATGGCCTGAGATCTGAGCTCACAGGAGCCCTTTCATTAGGTCTCAAAATAAGAAAAGAAATTCTGTGGTTATTGGTAAAATGCTGTCTGTAGTGGTGTGAAAGAAATGACTTTCTGGTTTGATCCACTTACTTACTAACATTCTTACTTGTATAGAGCCACGTGCATTGGTGACCCCTTATCACAATCCATATGAACAGTGATTTCCTCCTCGCAGACTGTTTAATTGGAATTGTTAATTTAGAGGCCAGAAGAGGTAGAACTATACATGATGTGCTACTGCATGGGGGGGAAAAAAGGAACGATTAGGGAACAGTATGAAAAACAAACATCATTTTAGGGGAGCTTTGGTAACCCAGTGCTTAAGATGCACATCATATGATGGCAATGCTCCTGGTTTGGTTCTGACCAAACCAGGACCGTTGTTGCATGTCATTTTTCCTCTCTCCTTCCTCATGTTTCCTGTCTATCTCAACTGGCTGTTATTTAATAAATGCTAAAATGCCAATATCCCCTCAGTGTCAGTATCATTAGTAGAATATAATGCAGTCCAGCACAAGTGTTCTGCCATACAGTATACTTTTATAATGCCATTAATGTTCAGTTTTTGTTGACACTGTCTTAGAGGCCATAGTTAGTGGTGGCGTTGTACTGGAATACATTATACTGAGAGGTGTTTCTAATATTCTCCACCACTCATGTATGTAAATAGGAAGAACAAAAAAATTACAAACACCTCTTTATATAATGCAATCCAGCACATCACCACCTTTAACTATGAATGCAGTTGTAAACATATTATTGAATTCATACAGTTCTGCCAGTGTCACCAAAAACTGAATATCATAAGCTTCGTAAAGATGGAGGCCCCTTCTGTGGATTAGCTTGCACAGGCGTGCCTAATAAAGAAAAAAAAAAAGTATAACAATAATAAACATGACGTTGTGTAGCAAAACGTTGTTACCCCTTGTGAGCACCAGTACCAAGTACCCATTATGCATTTGCATATTGTTTCTGTTGGTACCATATATGTGCACCATAGTGGAGTGTTTGAATACATTTGAGTATATGTACTTTGTTACTTTTCATCACTGTTAGTGCACATAATCGCTAAAATATTGATTTTGGGCTGTCAGATCTTGGATCTCGCATCACCTCGCATCCTTATAACAATGGGAAAAACACATGTTTATAGCCAGAAAGACTCAAATCATCCCATAACTGTGATGATGGTTGTGTAGGTTCTTTGTATATTGCCAACACATAATAATATCACAGTGCTTAAACTATAGAGCCCCTGCTTATGTTGTATCAATAGGATCATCACGATTCTGTTTCTGTAGAAAGAAAAGCATCCCAGGATAACGGCAGAATCGTTGCGGTTGTAGTGACTAGAATTTCCCATAAGTCCTCTAGGGTGTGATTGGTTTGATGTCATGCAAAAGAATTCCATTCAGATGAATACAGAACCGCAGCAACCCTTCAGTGCCAAGGGTTTGTGTGCTGCCGTTTCATGTGTGAATACATGGCTGAATGCTGCACCGTCGCTATCCGTGGTCCTGAACCTCCAGCCGGTGTCAGAGGTCTGCTGCAGACCGCGACGTCCTATGAAAGAGTATCGACTTTTTGTAATAGGAAGTGTGACCACGGAGTGCACCCGGCAACAGATGCGAAACTGAAAAAAAAATGCTTTGGGGGTTGAAATGTCATGTGAACAGTTGGGTTCAACCACTGAACACCTCAGGGGTGTTATCGACTCCCTTCAATGCTTTTAAAGGCCAAGGGTTCGTTTAGACCGGGCTTTGCAGTTATTCACCCTGATGGTGTAAGCGACCACAATTTCCAGCGGCCACACGAAAGGAAATGATATTGTGAAAGTAAATGTAAGCAGTGGACTGTCTGCAAGAGGTGCTCAGTTTAACTCCTGAAAACATGTAGACCGTGTAGTCTGGCAGACAGCAGGCTGTATCTTGGTATTACAGTAAACAGTGAAACAGTGTTAACTTATATTCAAAGATAATCTTGCGGACACGGATTTTGGAAAACAGTCTATTATCTGTTCAGTTAATTAATCGTCCTTTAATGTGTTGCTCTTTAATCCTCACCTCAAGCCATTTTGTGTGTGTGTGTGTGTGTGTGTGTGTGAGATATTTTTTTATGTATCACGTGTTGCGTTTGTTGATTTTGAACTAGCAATGGACACTGGACAAAAACAAAACTATTGATTCTTCTGTAACGACTTTTTGGTATCAGTGATGTCATTGTGATCTTGCATTATCGCCTTTTTATATTATTATATATA
>JBBMJY010000020.1:9581928-9621107 GCA_037833715.1 Toxotes lorentzi
ATCTATCTATCTATCTATCTATCTATCTATCTATCTATCTATCTATCTATCTATCTATCTATCTATCCATCTATCTATCTATCTATCTATCTGTCTATCTGTCTATCTGTCTATCTATTTATCTGTCTGTCTGTTTGTCTGTCTGTCTGTCTGTCTATCTATTTGTCTGTCTGTCTGTCTGTCTGTCTGTCTGTCTATCTATTTGTCAGTCTGTCTGTCTGTCTGTCTGTCTGTCTGTCTGTCTGTCTGTGCATAGTGTGCTGTCACTACATGCTTTAGTTTGGCATGTCATATATTGTTATTTTCAGGATTAATTAGTCTACTAAAAAATGGTATCAGCTGTCATGTGAGCCAAAATCCACTGAATTGCTAATCTTTACATATCACTCTCATATAAAGTAATTACACAACTTTACAACAAGAAAAGTAATTACATTATTCATTATACCAACTCTGTATCCTCAGCAGTCACATGATTCGTCTTTTAAAACAAATAGAATTAGAAAATAAGACATTGTGGTTTAACAAGCAGCTAGCTTATATTATTATTATTATTATTATTATTATTATTATTATTATCATCCACCTTAATTGTTCTCAGCTAAGGCGATTTTTTCTTGTATACAGGTTTTCAACACACTACAAATACCTATATATGAATGAAGGCCCCCGTCATGCTTTGACTGATGTAATGTGGCCATGTCAATGAGTCAGGTGTGGGCTACACCTGAGCCCCTGTTTTCACCTAATACTGCATATTTCTGTGAATCTGCAGATCGCAAAGTCACATTTCATGAGCTGCTAGTAGTCACAGACTGTCACAGCTCAGGTTTAGGAGGTTTAGGAGGACTCTGTAGCACGACTCACAAGTAAAAGTTCAAAACCATTCCTCTTTATTAAGGCTCGGCAGGCAGAGGCTGGCAGAGGCAGGCAAGGACAAACAGTAAGCAAAGTCAGGACGTGGGCAGTGGTCAGTAACAGGCACATTAACCAGGCAAAAGGCAAAATCCAAAACCAGTGACAGTGATCGCCTGGACTACAACTCATGAAAATGATTTCTGATTTCTTAGCAGGTTTGTTACTTTATTACAAATATAATGTTTTTTGGGCTACGGAAAAACCTCATAACTTTGAGAAACAGCTCACTCACTCTGGAATCAATCTGCCTTTCAGCACTTACTTGCTCCTCTGTTTCAAATTAAAACGTGTACCTTTATGTTCCTCTGTGTGTGTGTGTGATTGTGTGAGTGCTTGTGTATTACTGTTTGTGAGTGTGTGTGTAGTTGCCTGCTGCCAGCTCTTCAATCCTGTCAATAACTTTATTGTTTGTAAATTCAGACCTGCAACATAAAAAGACTCCAATCAAAGGCTCATGATAGGAAGTGGCTGCATGAAGAGAACAAAGTGCAACTGTGCTGAGTGTGTGTGTGTGTTTGTGGGAGTGTGTTTGTGAGAGAGGGAGACAGAGAGAGAGACAGAGAGAGAGAGTTTCCTAGGCATTGCTCCATATGAGAAACAAAAGAGTTACTGCAAAAAAAGAAACAAACAATAAATGAACGAGGAAAAATATTAAAGGAATAATGGGGGGGTGCTGAAGGAAGAAGGAAATTAGAAATAAAGAAAAAATAAATGAAAGGAGGGAAAAAGGAAGGAAAGAAGGCTAAAAAGGAGGAAAGAGTGGATCAATAGAAGGAAGGATAAGGACAGAAAAAAACAATCTGCAGAGACATGAAGAGAGATATACAGAAAGGGCGAGAGACACTGAGAAAGACAAAGGAGCAGAGAGAGAGAGAGATTGACAACTGGGCGTTGTAAAATCCTGTCACTGTGAAATCAGGATGAAGTGTGAGATTATAATTCTCACATTTCAATTCAAGAATTAACTGGTGGGATGACAAAGGAAAAGGGATTTAAAAAGGAGGAAGAGGAGGAAAACTGGAGGGGGCATGGAATTTTATAGAAAGGGGAGGATGAAGGGAGGTAAGGAGTGTGAGAGAGGGAGGGAAGCAGGAGACAAGAGGAGGAAGGAAGGAAGGGGATCGAGTAATGGGATGGAGGAACTAGAGATAGAAAGGACGGTATTAAGGGACAGGAACACGGGGCTTAAGAGGGTAGAAGAGGGGTAGAAGGGATGAAGAGTAGGAGGTCGGGGAGAGAAGAGAATGAGGAAATGGAGAAGAAAAGAAGAATACAAGGGGACAAAATGGAAGAAAGAGAAGAAAAGGGGAGGAAGGAAGAAAGAAGAAAAGGGAGGAAGAAGGAGAGATATGGGGAAGGAAAAATCTGACCTGTGTTTTAGTCAGGTATTTAGTATTTATAAGTCAGAAGGGTAAAAAAATAATAATTAAGGCAGTTTGAGAGTGGTGGTTTGTTAAATCGTTAGCTGTTGTCCTATTTATGTCTCTGGTCCACCTTAAATAGTGAGGAGATGTAAAGCTCACGGGTGTCCCAGGAATAGACTGCAGTACCTTAAGGTCAAAGGTCAGTGTAAATGAGGTTTTAAAACAAGAAACGAATACTCAGCTAAAAGTCTCTCCTTCTCCTCCCTCACTTTCCCACTTTCTTTTTCTTTCCTTCTTTCTCCCTCCCCTTTCTTCCACTCTTCCTCTTCTATCTCCTTTTCACTCATCTCCTCCGCTTTCTTCATTCATCACCTATTGTTTCCTCTCTTCCCTTCTTTTCTTGTTTCCTCCCCACCTTTTTCTCCTCTCCTCCTTCATTTTCTCCTCTCATCCGGTCCCCTCTTTTGTTCTGTCGTCACCTCTCCTCTCCTCTCATTATACCTGTCCTCCCTCTTTCCTTATCTCTTCACCTGTTTCCTTTCCTCCCCTCACCTAACAGTCTCCCTTTCGCACTCTTTCTTTCTTCCTCTCCTCCTCCCTCTTTCCTCTACTCTTCATTCTTCTTCATCTCCTCTGCAGGTTTGTTGACCAAGCAGGCGTCAGACAAAATTAAAAATGCTGTCTCTGCTACTTTGCCTCAACCGGGTCACTCTTTTTGGGTTCTATTTTTTTTCTTCCCCCCCCCATCCCCCCCCCCCCCCCTTCACTCCTTTCCTCTCTCCCTTCCTCCCTCCATCTCTCCATCTCTCCCTTCATTTCCCATGCAGTCTGGTTGGGTACAATGCTGGGAGCCAGCCAGCGCTGCAGACAGATGGTCCACTTATTAGATGTGCATCAGCCCTCCCTCCCCTTCCTGCAGCTCGCTTTTTAATCAAATTAAAGCCGAAAGAGGAGAGAAAGAGAGACAGAGAGAGAGGGAGACAGAGGGAGAGGGAGATAGACAGAGAGTAAGATAGAGAGAGAGAGTTTCGGGAGGTCTGCTTGCTTGTTTTGGAGTCTATTATTTGTTTGAATAGGATGAATGATGACAATGTTAATATGAAATTTGGAAGACTGAACCACTGCCTGTCTGACTGTTCTGGTAACTGCATGTATTCCCTCCCGACCTCCGCTCTCTAATTTTCTGTTTCTCTCCCTGTTCCTTCACTGTGCTTTTAAAGGGGCATTCCACCAATTTTACACTTGTTGTGGCTCGTGCTGCTTAACCTGAGCAGACAGTTTTGTAAACGTCGTCTGTGGCTTTGTCCATTCAGAGAAAATGACGGATGATGTCATAATGATGTCATCGGGGTTATCTCGGCATGGGCGTAGAGATTAGACTGGTATACAAAACTTGAGTCTTTCAACTAGAGTTTGAAAGATGTGGGCAGAGGGGGGTCGGTTGCATTATGGGAAATGTAGGATGGAAATCAAATTCTCATAGAAACTAAATGTCAGTCAAGGCCTCTGTTTTTTCAGTCTGTCTCTTATGAGTCCCCCAGCTTTGTGGAGGTGTAATACTAAATTGCAGGTGTACCCCTCTAACCAAAGAACCTGCACATTGTCGAGACCCAAAATCTCAGTAATGATCCCAGATACAGTAGTTTAGAGATGAAAAAGGAACGTGATCTGTTTTGGTAATTTTCTGTTCACGTTGGATTTCAGATTCTAGATTTCTGGTAAACAAGTCATCAAGTTTGACCAAACTTTCTTGGAAGAGAAGTATCTCTTTAAATCTCTGTACCACCCTTGTTGTAGACCGATCCAAAAATGTTAAAGCTTATTGAAACGACCTGATTTTGAGCAACTAGTAATATCACAAATCCTCATGACAGACCTGCTCAGTGTTGTAGTGAATCTGGGGAGTCAGTATTTCTGGGTCTGTACACAAACCTCCATGCCAATCAGACTTACGATGGAGGGTCTGTGGTATTTTAAAGTTTACTTTTAATTTTCACCACACCATCTGACCAGTCAGAATGAAATGTTCATGTTGCAAATAAACAGTTGAACAGCTCCTCACACAAAATATTGTTTTAACGCAAATATATTTAGATAAAAGGCCACATCAAACAATGGCAGCCAGTTGTGTGTGATTTAAGTGACACTGTGCGCCAGAAAAAATTCAGGCATTGGTTTATTCAGATAAATAAATTGGAGGTATTTATGGCGTCCCCTATTGGTTCGTTTGAACATTGTCTCTTTGATTTTAACATTTGTATTAAAATTCATCATTACTGATGATGAATTTACAGCTGCACTGTTTTTCTGTTTCTGATTACTCAGACATCAGCCGTTTTCACATGTGAACCACAGAAAATAACTGGAGAATCAGACGAGGACATTGTCCAGAGCTGCCCTTTCACACATGCAGCACATGCTGTCTCACCTACTGAAAATACTTTATTTGGTTTAGGTGAGGGGTGGTGCCTGGGTTGATTGTACAGGGGGCAGGACAGAAACATCATCAATGCACCCACCCGCAGCTCTAGTTAGTTAGGACATTTGGTGTCTGAGTTAAAAACTGATAATCAGTTCTAGTAGCATAGCATACATCACAGACTTCCCAAAGAAGAAGAGAGGACAGGAAGAGGGACACCAAAATAAGAAAAGAACGAATAAAGCTGCAATAATTATGAAAGGAAATTGATATGAAGAGAAGATTTAGCTGCAGCTCTAACATGTCAGATTCTTTGGTATTGGACTGTAGAACCTTTGTTTGTGTATGTTAAAAGAAAATGGTCACAGATTATCCTTTTGATTAATAACAACAAAATGAACAGTATGTAATATTCCTTACCTAACATGTTTATAAAATACACATTTTTATAAGATTTAAATCTAAAAAAAATAAGACCTCTAGTCCAAATTTTTTTTTTAAATGAAGCCACCATTACTGCAGTGTCATCTTGTAAATTCACACAATGTCTCTGTAATGTATGTAAAGAATTTGACATTATTATATATATGATAAAGAAATCCTGCAGAACCTTTCAAATGTTGAAATAGAGTCAGTGAAATGCAGGTTATAATCTAAAAAAAAACAAAAACAAAACAAAACATTTAAATGTAATTTTGTCCAGTTTTAATAGAGAAATATCTTTTCACCTGTAAATTTCCAAAAAGAATAAAGGTGAAGTCAAATCTATCAGCCTCTGACCAGGGATTACTTCGGCCAGTGAGGAGAGGAGAGGAGGAAACAGAAAGGGAGGAGAAGAAAAGAGCAGAAAATAAGCCAGGAGAGGAGGAAATGAGAGGGGAGGAGACAAGGGAAGAAAGAGTAGAGTAAATAGGAAAGGAGGGAATAAGAGGAGAAGATGAAACAAGGGCGGGAGAGGATGAGAGGAGTAAACAAGGGAGGTGAGGAGTAAATAAGGGGAGAGGGAACAAGGGAGAAAGAGAGGAGAGGTAACAAAAGAGTAGCTGAGAGGAAAGGATGGGAGGAAAAGGGAGAAGAGGAGTAAAGAGAAGGAGAGTGTGTTGAAAGAAGCGCGCGGTCTGACAGCGGTGGAAAAAGTGAATATTCGGCTCAGTTCAAAGGCAGGCGGCGAACTGCAGCTCCGCGCGAGGGGGAGAGGCAGGGAGGGAGGGAGGAAGGGATGGCTTCCAGATTTACTGTGGAAAGTTGAAAGAGTGTCGGCGACCGCGCGCGTGTCCGCGAGCGTCTGCGTGCGTGTGTATGTGTGTTCATATGCGCGCGAGCTACGTTCCAGCCTACGAGCCTCTCTCTTTTCGTACATTTTCCGTGCGCGCGCTGGTGTGTGTGTGTGTGTGTGTGTGTGAGAGAGAGAGAGAGAGAGAGAAGGGGAGGGGCACTCTCTCTCTCTCTCTCTCTCTCTGCCTACTTTGCATATTCCGCGTGCCTCGGCTCGGCCATATGGGAAAATGCAACTGAAGGAATTGTCGGCGGGGAAAAAAAACGCGCAGGCAGGAGCACGCGAACGGAGCGGCGAGAGTTTGAGATCACAACAAATCCAGAAAAGTTAAAAACAGAAGAACCGAGAGGCGAAAGGTGGAGAGGAAGAAAAGAGAAGGGGCGGGGGGAGCGTAAAAACCAAAAGAGAGAGAGAGAGAGAGAGACACGCGGAGAGAAAAAAAGGAGAAATAGAGATTTCCGTCTTTCTGCGGAGGAGAGGAACGATGTATTGTGCGTACACCATCCCTGGGATGACAGGCAGCTCACTGATGTACTACTACAATGGCAAAGCGGTAAGACAGACTCTTCTATCCCTCCTACCTTTTCTTCTCCTTCCTCCGCGACGGTTTGGGAGTCAGGCGGAGAAACAGAGAGAGAGGGCTAGAGGTAAAGAGAGAGAGAGAGGAAAGAAAAGAAGAGAGGGAGAGAGAGATGGAGAGAGGAGGTGTGAAGGTGAAGAGTGTAGCTTTTTACGCACCAACTTAACAGCGCGTCGGTTCGCCGCCGCGCGTCAAAGCGCGAACGGAGTGTGAACTCTTTCTGTCCGTGTGTCGGGGTTTATTTTTGGAAAAGATGGCTGTTGTTTATCGAGGGGGAATAAAAGTGTGTGTGTGTGTGTGTGTGTGTGTGTGTGTGTGTGTGTGTGTGTGTGTGTGTGTGTGCGCGCGTGCACTTGCGCGGGGGGAAAGTGACAGTAGCTGGTGTAGTGTGCCGTAGCGCTTGGATAAATACACTGGACAGACTGAAATGAATGTGTGTTTACAATGTGTGCGTGTCCGCTACACCCACACCTCAGATATTAGAAAATAAGAACAATAATAATAATAATTATAATAATAATAGTCCCCAAACTAACATTTCTTTCTGTGTCTGTCTGCCGGTTTCTCGGGCAACAGACGCTTCAAGATTGAGTTTACAATAATCCGCCACGCAGTTTTATCTCTCTGTCGCTTTTTTTTTCTTTTTAATTTTTTTAAATGGACGTAAAAGTAGCAAAATAAGAGCCCTGTTTTGGAATTGAATTAGTGTTTTTGTTGCCCTCAGACGGAAAGGCACACGTGGTTTCGGTATTTGTTTGGTTTTGTGTTTCATTCAGGGACTTGTGGCTTTTCATATTTTTAATTTCTCTCATAAAGTCTGAAATTGTTGATTTCTCTATCATAATATGGCTTTGAATTGTGTGTGTGATTTCTTATTATACTAATTAATTTTACTCATGACCACAAAAACGTATTTAAGGCAAAGCTGTGAAAAAGCGTGAAACAGTCCTTAATAACATGTAGAGTTGAGATTAATATCAGTGATATTCTGTCATTATTATCTTATTTTCCAGTCTCTTTTTATTCCTTTAAAATAATATAAATGCAGCAAATTCTCACAATGAAAAGGTGAAGCCACTGTAGGTCTGCCAATTTATGTATCCTCCTCTATAACTATGAGCTTTAAATGCTTTTTTTTTTATTGCAAAACACTCTCTGGAAAGAAAAAGAAAAACACATCTGAGAAAGTCATCCAGCACATATGAAGCTGTCTGACCTCTTGTGAACCTTCACCTCTTGTGAAGTCTGTCTGTCTATCTTCCAGTAATCCTCACCTGTAAAATACCACTAACAGGGTGAAGTGCTTTAGAGGGTTTGGGTTAGGGGGGGTGGGGTGGTTGAAGTGAAGGCTTGAAATGAGAAACAGGGTGTAAAGCGAAGCAAGGGTAAATGAATTTTACTGCTTCTCCTGCGTAAAAGCAGGAATGTCTGCATGCCGCAGGTGCAAATGAAGATGGAAGGCTGGGATTTCCTACAGATCCACCTGTCAGTGAACTGTCTGTCCTCTGTGTGTCTGTCTTCGTCTCACCTTTGACTCTTAGTTGCTCCTTTAGATGAGCTTAAGGGAAAAGAAGGAGAAAATGAAGAGGAAATCACAGCGAGGACGGAGTAAAAATGACGACAGGGCAGCAGGAATATCCATCAAAAAGAGAATCCCGTGGCCACTTTTTAAAAAGATTTCTTATTGTAATAGCAATAACACAGTTACACATTTTTTAATTAAAAATAATACTGTCTGAGCTTGCAGTCTAAAGCTCATTATGATTAATCAATCAGAAACAAAACAGTAGCTGTGAATATTTGAATATTTGTCCCCAAATTCATAACATTCATTAAAACAACACTGTTTTATTTTGAAGAGAAAACATATTAGATTTTTCCAAAAAAAAATTTTATTTGTGTTTTTGTAGGTTTTACCAATCCATGACCTTGATTTGTACATGATAAATGAACCTAATTTAATTTAGTACTTGTTTTTTTCTAATTCTTCTTAATCTTTAATTTAATCTGTTTTAAACATCCTCTAAATTGACATTTTATTTTGTCCACAAATATTTGAAAAGACAGAAAATTTACTGATGTTTTGAATGTCTTGATGTTTCTCTAACCTTAATTTTTGTAGTTTGTAGGTCTTTTAAAAAACGTGAACTAACAGTAGTCTGTGTTCAGATGGTTTTAAAAAGAGCCTCTGTTGTTTGAAAACCGCCGAAGACCCTCACCAACAGTCGTCCTCTGTCTGCTCGGCGCCTGTCGGGTCTCCGGCCTCCGTCCGACCACCGAACACTTCAGCCCCGTGCTGTCAGCCACTGGTTCTAGAGCCTTATGCTTTTTGAACCCACTTTATCGCCGTAGCTCAGGGCCTTCTTTGTATCTCGGCAGCCTTGCTCGGAGCTGGGGTTCTTTAGTTCGGCAATGCTACGGAGCTCGGCGTGGCACTGACGCTTTGTTTGGTGGCTGGCTGCTGGATGGCACAGTGTGCCGACGGTCTTGATCCTGTGCCAAGCTCCTTTCTATCTCCACTTTCACCCCCTGTCTCACTCTTTCTGTCTGTGTCACAGCTTGTTTACACCCATTGTCCTCTGGCAGAAAGGGAAAACACACAAATACAAGAATTGCTGTAATAAAGTAATGTTGTTTGTCTTTTCGTGTCCTGTTTTTATAGCTGTTTGGTGGCTTTAGCCATCTGGGTTTGAGGTGCACTGGTGAACCTGTGGTTGTTCGTAAGCAGATTCAGGCCAGTCAGTGTGTTGTGGAGGCAGAGGAGCGGAGCAAGTGGAAACTGGGGCAAAGTGGTCGAGGTTTGAGAGAAGAGAGATAAACACTCGGACGGATCTGCTGCAGCAGTAGCAGCGAGCCTCAGCCCCGCAAGACCATGCAGTGAAGGCTGAATCAGGGCTTCGGTTTGGGGAGAGAGTGGGGGGGAAGGTGGAGGTGGGGAGAGGAGGAGCGTGAGGGCCGAGGCCTGAGCTTCGGTTAGCTGCTGTCGGCTCGCTAACTTAAGCTCCAGCGGCTTAATGAGGCAGCAGAAAGCTCGGCTAAAACAAAAGGCCTCATTTAAAGCCGGCCCGGCCAGCCGGCCATTGTTATGCTAACACAGCATTTGAATATTCAGTAAGTTTTAATTAGGAGAGTCCTGAACCAGCCTGCCAAAATCCTGCAGTCCGCTTTCAGTGTGCAGCTACAGGAAACACACACTTTATACACTTTAAACTGACAATTCTGTTTGTCTGCAATTTATTTTGCGTGTGCTGCTTTTCTGAGACAAACAACACCCAGATGCCAGAAGAATTAATGATTTTTATATTAGATTTAGGGTTTTTGTGAATGCGCTCCAATTATAGATGGACATAAAATTATGTTTCTTATTCTCTTTTTAAATTAATGTAAAATGAAAACGTTCCTATGTTTATTCATAAGGATTTTCTGTTTCAGTAATTGAAAAGACTTGTATATTTCAATACATTTATATTTATATAAGAAAGTTTTTTCTTTTAATCTTACATTTTAGTCTTTAACTGCCAGACAGCAGATGCTGCAGCATAAACCAGTCGAGAGGAGGTCAAAGGTCAAAGCCAAACGGTCCTAATAAATTAAACAAAATTATCCATTCTCTCATTTAATTTTTAAAGTGTTTATAAATTTTGTGCCTTTGAGATGAAATCTTGTTTCCATCCTCAATCAAATCACAACACATAAAGGATAAATAAACCAAAACAGTCTGAGGAGGATGTTTAGATCAACTACTAAAGAATCAATTTAAATATTTTTATATCATAAAGAAGTAGGATTCAAATGACAGGAGTCCTAAAATATTTGCAGTGTTACGTCGTCATACTTAAATGAATCTGCCTCAACTCACAGAAACATTTAAAAATGTCTTCTGGTGAAAATATTAAAATGACTAAAACTACAGAGAGATGCTTTTCACGCCTGCAGCAGTAAATATGCAAATGTGTGTTTTTGTGTATTGATGCTGGCGTTTAATAGAAAGAAGATGTGTGTGTGTTAGTGTGGTTTTTTTTCTCTGCATTGCCCTTATTCACATACAAGAACTTTGCGCGCTTTGTTCTGAAGATGGCGAGTAAATACAAGGTAAAGGCAAGTTTTAGTAGTAATTGTGTGTGTGTGTGTGTGTGTGTGTGTGTGTGTGTGTGTGTGTGTGTGTGTGTGTGTGTGTGTGTGTGTGTGTGCGTGTGTGTTTGTGTATGTCTGTGTGTGTTGTCATTGTGAATCCAGTGTGTGTGGACATCCTGTGTGCTCAGTAGGCTGGAATTAGAGCACAGCGTGTTATGTAATTATAACTTTATAAATAGACTCATTGTGTGTGTGTGTGTATGAGTGTGTGTTTGTGCAGGCCCCTCTTTCCATCTGCTTGAGTTTTTCTGTTCGAGCAACTAAAAATAAAAAAAAAAGCAGATTTTATTGAGTGTTTGTGTATGTTTGTGTATGAATATGTCTTTGTGCGTCCCTGTTGTTGTGCACGAGCATAAACGTTGTTTATGTGAACCATTTCTATGTATGTGTGTTTTCAAAAATGTTCATAAATGCTTAGTGTGTCTCTGACATCGGTACATGTGTGATTGTAGTTTATTTAACAGTTTCTTTCAGTTTTGAGGTAGAACAGGTCAGAATGAACTAAGTCTTTAAAAAAGTCTTGTGTGTATATATTTCAGTTTTTAGTGTGTGTTATCTCTGTGTTTGTGTCTGTGGAGTGTGTTATATTAAATAGGTTTAAACCTGTATTTAAGGATGGAAAAAGTAATTAACGTTGGACAGGATAAAAATCAGTGTGTGCTTGTTTTATGTTTCTGAGTATTTTTGTGCGTTCTCCAGAATTTTCCTTCGTATGCAACAATGACACATAAAAATATGTGTGTGTGTGTCTGTGTGTGTGTTTAAGTGCTGCCCTGTCAGAGAGGTCATTCAGCTTTCTTCTGGTCTTACTTTTCTGCGTGTGTGTGCATATGTGTATGTGTGTGTGTGTGTGTGTGTGTGTGTGTGTGTGTGTGAGTGTGTGTGTGTGTGTGTGTGTGTGTGTGTGTGTGCATGTCTGTCATTGCCAAGATGGAATCAGAGACTGGGAGAGGAGGCTGGGCTGGGACATAAAGACTAGTAGTATAAAAATGAGTGGGCTGAACGCGCTCTGCTCATACAGTGCACCCTCCCGTCAAGCAGGGCGACGATTTGCATGTGCACACCAGCCTCAACGCCAACTACAGTATGTATTCTGCATCTAATTAACCATCAAAATCAAGCATCGCTCTGCGGAGCTCCATGAAATGTATGCAAAATGTAGCTACTTCAGCATCAGCAGCCTGTTTTCTCTGCCGCAACAGTTGCTTGAATGCCCACTGAATTTTGTTAGCTGTGAATTGGAGCCATGAGTAAGTTCTGTTCTGTTCTATGCTTTTCTGTTCTTCTACTTTTTTCATAAAAGTTGTAGATCCTGATACATTTGTGTGATAAATAAGTCAATAATTTTTCATCTAGATTTACCTGAGGGGGGTATGAATCTAAGGATGATGAGCCTAAAGTCTCTTTCATGTAAGTTTTTTATTCAGTATCCTTTTACATTGCGTCGTAAAGAGGGCTATTAAGTTACAGCTGCTGTGGTTTCCATTATTGCATTCATAATGTTACTGCTGTGTTAATGTACTTGGGTTTCAAAAGTCAGAGTACTTGTTATGCACAGTGCCCCTTTTCAAAGTGTTAACGCCCCCAAATATTGCTCAAATATTAAGTATTTCTCTATTACTGTAAATACTGTAAATAGTGCTGAGAAAATAAGCAGCAATCCCACTTCAACCTACAGAGAACTTTCTAACTTTAGCAGAAAATCATGTTGGACTCAATCACTCGCAGTAAGAAGCCAAATGATAAAATAGGTTTTTGTGATTTTTAAATAATTGTATCATTGGATCGTTATTACTGATTCATTAGCATTTAAGCAAGTTTTCAGTGTTGTACCTGGGTGATGCTAATTGTATACATCACATTCTATATGCTTCTCACATGTTTTTCATGTGAAATCTGAAATATAACTAATAAATATACACTCACTAAGTGCTTTATTACAAACACCATATCAAATTATTGGTAGGGTAGCACTTTATTCTCAAAACAGTCTCAATTGTTTGTGGCATGGCTTCCACAAGATGTTAGAAAGATTCCTTTGAGATTCTGCTCCATGTTGACATGACTGCATCACTGCATCATTTCTGCTGGTTTGTCAGCTGGACATTCATGCTTCCAAGCTCCCATTCTACCACACATCTGGTGACTGGGGAGGCCACTGAAGTTCACTGACCTCATTGTCATATTCTTGAAACCAGTTTGAGCCAACTTTTGCTTTGGATTGTTGATACACAGCAGGTTGGGTCCATGGATTTGTGCTGTGGACACCAAATTCTGACCTTACCATCTGCGTGCCTGAGCAGAAATCCAGGTTCGCCAGACCAGGCCACATTTCTCCAGTCTTCAACTGTCCAGTTTTGGTGAGCCTGTGTCCACTGCGGCCTCAGATTTCTGTTCTTGGCTGACAGGAGAAGAACCTGACGTGGTCTTTTGCTGTTGTAGCCCATCCACCTCAAGGTTTGACATGTTGTGCATTGTGAGATGCTTTCCTACTCCCCACAGTAGCAAAGAGCGGTCATCTGAGTTACTGTAGCCTTCCTGTCAGCTCCAACCAGTCTGCCAGTTCTCCTCTGACCTCTCTCGTCAACAAGGTGTTTCCGTCCACTGCTGCTCGCTGGATGTTTTTTGGAAAATTCTGTTGCGACTATTGTGTGTGAAAAGCCCAGGAGATCAGAATTGAGAATTAATGTGGTGGGGTTTAAATTCAATTTTTCCATCTGAAATGCATTATAGGTAACTCAAGTAAAGTACAAGTACCACATATTTGTAGTTAAGTACAGCACTTGAGTAAATGTAATTAGTTACTTTCCACCACTGGTGTCCATGTGGGTCAGTAGGATATCCTATGATGCTGCTGAGCCCAAATTAAAAGTACTCTCCTCATCTCTCATTCATGCTACCAGCTGCTTTACCCCCCACTGGTTAGCGGCATAGCAGAGCTGTAGCATCACACACTCCCCTCCCCTCCTATCCTCATTCCTCACTGTACCCCCTCAGCAGTGCATAATGGCCAGCTCTGCCCCCCCAGTGGCTTTTAGCTGGTGATGGACTGTCACTTTCACCGGGGGGGTGGGAGCACAGAGAGTGACGTCTCTCTCTGTCTGAGTGTATAGGAGCCATGCTGGGGTCACACAGGGGCGTATACAGTACAGTATGTTTCCCAAGACTAAAAGCCCCGACAATAAATCAGACGGAAGCTGTCTGATCTCAAACCTGTAGAGTGCTGGAAACCTAAAGAGACACATTTCGTCCCCCTCCTGTGATTCTTGGCGCTTTAAATGGGGGCTTTCATATGTATGAGTCAGATCAGCGGTGCACATTTAAAAATCAAAACACTTTCTTTCACTGCAGGTCCCCAAATTCCCTTGTCTTGTGTTGTAAGCAATCACCATGTGAATTAACAATGTGATTTAGGTTGTAGTTTTTCTAATTGCTTTTGTATCTTTGGAAAGTATGATATAGCCAAGTAAGACTGAAAATGTAATGGATCTGTATTTAAAAGAGTAAACATTGTTATTCACACCTTGGTGCTAGAAAAGCATTTAAATTGCATGTATAAAATTATTTGTCTATACTTTTGTAAGCCTCTGATTTGGTCAGTGTGGCTTAAATACATACTGGTTTCCCTTTTTGCCACTGGTGCAAATAATTTCTGTTGCTTACCATAAAAAAAAACGTTTCTTGAATCAGGATTCAAGCAATTTTAAATCAAATAATGCTAATTTCAGGTTTGAAGAATTAGCAGAACAAGTACTTAGTGAGGAAACAGAAGAGGGAAAAAAAGAGTCTGTGCTGTTGTTGTTAGTCATCTGTGATCCTGTCACTCAATGCTGTGGTGGCATAGGGTCTGCTTCCTGTTAACAAGATATGTTTACAGCATCAGCATTGGGCTCCCACCGTCTGTGTATTTGTGCATTTATACTCCTTGTCACTCCTCGAGATTGATGCATCCACATGTCCGTTAACTATTAACTGATCAGGAACTGGCATCTTTGGGGAGACAGATAGTGACAGGGTCCCCGGTCCTTCACAGTACTCAGTGGCTGAGGCAGGCCTTCCTTTGTTATGAAGCCAAAATGGTACCCAGTGGCAGGATGCTGTGTTTAACCATTAACTGGATTCCTGGCACTGGGGCTCACCACTGAGGTGACAAATCACAATGTTCCCCACAATTTAACCTGGAGAAATATTAACCCCATCTCAGCTGGGGCTCTTCCTCTATCGTCCTGCAGATAAATGAATAGATGCTGATCCTTCCATCACCATCAGTTTCTCCTTCCTCCTACTCATCCACTCTCTGTGTTTGTGTCTCTTCTGGCACCACTGACAGTGGCGTCTTGTGAAGGAGGAAGGGATTGATATGATGAGAGGTAGATGTGCTGCTTCCTGCCTCTGGACGATAAAAAGATAATTTATGGATTCATCACTTTGCGGGTCGTGAAAACTGTGTTTTTTTTTCTCACAAAGAGTAACCCTCAAAGAAATTATCATTATGAACGAATACAGAAGTATGATTGAAGTTGAACAATCACTTAAACAGTCGCAGAGCTGCTACAATCAAGGGCTTTAATTTATGTAGCAGATTTTCCATTTGTGTTCTGCTGCAGTACCTGTGCAGTAGGAAGTCATTTTTAATGTGAACATGTTTCTGTTCATATGGCCCATTCACCTCGCCCTCAGATGTTGTAGGTCTCTCTGTGTTTAACACCTCTGAAATATTTTCTCCCTCCTTCCACGAGAAGTTAAAAGGGTGACAGATTTCGCTGTTGCCTCCATCATTAAATCCTGTGCCCCTTCATAAAGTCAGCAGACCTTCATGGTGTCTCGGTCATGCGCCGTTATGGCCGCTCATGGTCCAAATGAACTGAAGAGCTTTCATGTGTCCTGAACAGTCTACTCCTCTCATTACAGCCCATAGTGGTCTCACATCAAACAGCCTCATTATTTTCAATGAGGGAGGAAGCACGAGTATGTGACGAGTTGGAGCTACAAAGTGACTACCAAGTTCAAATAAAATCTGCCTTTTGTGGTTATGTTATGCAAGCAAAATGCTGCAGAGATTAAAGTACTGTGTGTCTTCAGACTGGTGACATGGGACTTCAAGTCACCAGTTTCACTCATATTTACACAGGATTTGGTGAAATTTATGTGAAATTAGGACCTTTATTGCTTTAACAGGATACTTTAACTTCTTCAGAAACAAAACTGCAGAAATCTGATTTATGCATGCTGCAGCATCACAGTACTAAATCCAAAATATACTGTGATTATGGTGAATAAGATTAACACTCAACAACAACACTTCTGAATATCGTGTATCATAAATGGCTTTTCACAATCTGATTATTAAAGTGCGCCAAAAATGTTTTGATATCATACAGACCATCATATTAGCTCTCAGCTGAATTGTGCCTATTTATAGTTTTAAAGCATTTTACATAAAAAAGCCTCGATTACCAGCCTAATTTAATATTAGCTGACAACAATTTGACAAGGCAGGATCAAAGGTTAAGCTAACACACCGTGGATGTTAACTCTATTAACATGGAAATGAATGCAACAACTCAATAGCCTGTTGTCATACCTACAGTGAACAGCCTAAATAAGTTGCAGTGAAAAATCACAAGGACATACTCGTGTTACTATGGCAACATCCATGGCTCAAGCTAAGAATGCAGAGATCTGGATAATCGTTGTCATTGTGATACATGGGGTTTTGCTATAAGAACCATGTATTACTATATTGGGACATTAATGCGTTTGCAGTCAGCAAGATCAGATTCCATTCAGAAAACATGTTTCAGCAGTGGCTATACATATACTCAACTGTCTGCAACACAAAAGCCTCTGTCCATCATTATACCCCAATGTTCATGATTAATATGCTCTTTGTGTTCCTTGTTGTGCAAATATATACAGATATATGTACAGATAAAATGACAGTATTGTGGCAGTTTGCACAAATAATGAATCATTTTAAATGGATTCTGTTTTCCAGGTTTTCAGACAAAAGACATGTAACATGTTTGATATCCTGCAGAAACACCATTCGTCAGAATGTAAGCTGTACAGTGAACACAGTACAGTATTTTCTCCTTTGGGGGAGTTTTCATGTTTTATCATTTAACAAAGGGAATTTTATGTGTTTTACAAAAATGCCCTTTAATGTCGAAGTGAAAACAGACCTGTTCAAAGTCATTACTATTATAAATGACTTTTTTTGATTTTTTTTTTTTTTTATAGGCACTGAAATACATTTCTTTTTTTTTTGAATATTTTCAGAAATACACATCAGAAGGTGTGTGAGTATGCTTTTCCTGGCTGCTCAGTTGGTTCAAGGACCACAGTCTAAACAAGTAACAGAAGTCCACTTCGTAAAACTGACGTTTTCATTTGCTTGTGTTTGGTTGCAAAAATTCATTTTAATTTGAGAAATCAATTCAGCTATCACAACTGAGAACATACGTTTGTATGCGTGGAGAAATTAGATTGTGGTTCCTCAGTTGCTGGCTTTGAAGTCATAATATTTCTGCAAACTACTGATCAATTTTTTAAGGAGCCAGCTGTAAGCAATAGTAGCACTGTTTGCCAAAATTACTTGAAATATTCTTTAGGTGATTTCCAAATGTTTTATATTTACCCATTGTTTGGTCTCTTGCCCCAGAGTGTCTGTGCACACACTCATTTGCATCGCTGGACTGCTTGATGATCAGCTGTACACTTACAGTTGAGTTGCATTGTTGTGAAGTGAATGTGATAATGATTTTCAAGCTGTTACCCTGCAGTTTCACATTTTATCCTTTTAATGAGTATGGCACTTGAGGTGATATATTGGTATTGGCTGAGCTCCCACAGGCTTTTATGTTGTTCTGTTGTGTTAACCTGAGTGTTAACAGACGGCAAAAGCCCATTCGACTTACTGATGTATCAAGAATTCCTTGTGCTTTGAGGAAGCTGTCATTTTGCACCGCGTGTGGTCTCTGATCAGTGAGCACATTGATTTGTGAAAGTTATCTCCCAAATGTTTACAGGGGATTCATTTGTTGGACAAATTCTTTATACATATGCAAAAACTCATCAAATCAGTTTTGAGCACTGTCCTCTTTTGATTTTAAAAATAAGAAAAATGCAGACAACAGGCTGACAACAAGGGAGTAATCTCCACCCATCAAGACACAATGTCTGTACTAACAATTACAGACATTTTAAATATTTGACTTGATCTTGTTCTGGTTACCAAAAACTAATATTTCTGTCAGTAACTGTTATAATATTCATCAGTTGATCCTTGCATATTACTGGTGCCCCCTGCTGTTCAAAGCTTTAACTGCTTTCCATCCTTCTTTTCAGCTGAGATATTGCTGTTGGCACACCATACAGCCATAGCTTATTGATGTGTTTAAGTGTGGCTTATTTAGTCTAACATGACCTATTGAATCAAATTGACCTTAAGGTCACATAGACAGGCCCTTTACTTTTGAGAATGTAATAATAAGAGCCTTGGGAGGGGGGTAACTATTGTCCCAAAAATAAAATTGTAGGTCTTCCTTTGTGATGAATTAAGCATGTGATTGCCGCAGCTGCCTCCAGATGTTTATCTCTTCCACTGATTTCACATTTGATGTTGACATCCCTTCAAAGTGTAAGTGTTAAATAACTTCAACATACTTAATGTTTAGTGTCATACATAATAATAGTAAGAGATTTTGTCTCTCTCTTCTCAGTCTTCTCCTCCTTTATCACCTTTTTTACATCCTCTCAGCCAAAAAAAAATTAACTCCGGGCGAAACGTTTTCATTGTACAAAAATGTCAGACATGTGTTGTGGTTGCTAAGCAAACAGTGACTAATAATATCTACATGGAAGAGGTTTGCATTAGTGCAGCAAGCCAAAGCACAGCATGTCTCAGTCTCTACCAATCTAAAGACAATGAAGGTTCACCACACTGTAATTACCCGACAATGAGTTTGTCAGTCACTTCTCATAAATATGAATAAGGAGGGATGGATAAAGGTGTTCGGTCTAAATTTGCCACGGTTTTTGACGTGAGAACGAGAAAACGGCCCAGCATCATATTCATCCTATCAAAATCTCCTGAGGGAGAGAGTTTTTAAGCTTTTGTGTGTCAGTCTTTCCCTGTCATGACTGGATGAGTGCAGCATGTAGAGGGCGTAGAGGGGTAGAGATTGATGTAACAGGTTTGGGTTTTTACTTTCGAAATTATGAAAGGGGGGGTGGTGGGGTAGGACTGCCTGAAGGTGTCAGCTGTTACTCTGAAACGCAAAAAAACCCTCAAGGATATAGTGGACGGTATATCTGCATAAAGCAGAAAGATGCATCTGAGACTGCTTATTCACTAGCTAATTTGAATGTTAATGGGCTATATGAACATTGCCTCTTATACTGCTGCAAATGTTTCTCTCAGCATCCATGAAGAGCTCTCTTAGTGTTACCAAAGTAGGCTTGATCATTACCAGCGTTGTACAATTACATTTTAAATTAACAATATAAAAGGCTATTGTTGGCATGCAAAACCATAATAATCAGTTAAGCTTTACTTTAGTCGAGGAGACTGTCTCTAACTCATCAGGCTACCTCCTTGCTGTTTAATGGAACAAGTCCTGGCTACACTGTTATACAGTGATTATTGAACAGCTTAGAGACAGTGTTAGGCCAAACATAAGGTAGAGTCAAGTCCTCGTGGCTGCTTAAAACATTGCTGAATTTCTTAGTGCTGTTAGAATTTTGTTGATGTAACTGATGTTGGTCAAAACAAAGCAGATAAATGTTGAACAAATCGACTATTTTAATCAGTGTTAATGTTCAAAATATTCAAAATAATATTACACTGTACAACACTGACCGTGTGTGTAACGGTGCAACTCCCATCCATTAATATGCCTTTTGTGCTGAAGTGTGCTGAACAGCAGTGATTCTTCTAGACTTGACAGTGATAAAGATGATTATAATTAACAAAACTCACAAATGACCTGATGAATCACATGAAATAAACAGATAATTTTTTAAAAAAAGAACAGTGTTTCATTATTTTCCATTTAGTGTTTATACATTTTGAGGATTTTCACAGTTACAGCGTTTTGATTTGTGACAGTTTTATGTGAAACAGCAACAACAGAACAACATCACAGAGAGTTTGTGTGTTCACTGTAATTTACTGTACCATGAGTGCATTGTAAATATTCATTGGCCATAGAGAACACGCTGTATCTTTGATCTCCTACAAGTTTTACTGAGAAAATTAGTGAGGAAAATGTTGACATTTGGCATGAATAATTTGACAGTTGCAGAAGTGTGATGAATTATGGCCCATTTGACACTTTAATTTTCTGCGTACTTGCTAGGAATAAAGTTGAGTGGACTTAATGAATTCATCAAAACCATCAGAAGGCAAAAAGAGCCAGGCACTTTAAATGTAATTTCCATATTAAGCCATGGTCTATACATTTTATACATCACTGTGCAGTAAGGACTTTGGAGCGTATCCTACAAAATATTCCTTTATTGAATGCACTTTAATCAGGCAATTTGACATCCCGATACAGTACACTACTATAAAAAAAAAGATAATTGTTGTTACAGGTGACAACCTCTACTTACACTGTATTTGTGTCGCTTCATGTTGAAAACTGTTTGAAAACTGTTTGCTGTATAAGTGGTAATAATGCAAAGAGGTTTTTTTTACTGGCTCTAATTTATGACGTGATTGATGATGGCTTTGAGTTTGTTCTGTATGATTTCTGTGTGCGTCTCTTACAGCAAAATTAAGTTTAAATATTGAATCTGAAGAAAATATGCTAAACAAGTTTTTTTCTTTTTTCAGCAAAGAGTTGTGTATTTAAAAGGCAGAATGTATTCCTCAAACAAACCTGATTTGCCTTGGTAGGGGGCATATTGAAACTCACGACATATTTAATAAAATTTCAGTTTGTGACATTTACCACAAATATTAGGGTATAATGTTACTGTTTTCCAGTGGTAAATGTAGCGTAGTGTGAAGCATTTACTAACATATTTCGGGTGGTAAATTGTGATATGTACAAGAAGTGAATGAAATGCCCAGACAGTATTTTCACATGGCAGTCTGTGCACAGTGTACTTCTCTTCTCTGACCAGTAAGTGGTGCTTGAACTCCTAAATGGGATTTCTGGGGATCCTGCAGCTCTCTCTCTCTCTCTCTCTCTCTCTCTTTCTCTCTCTCTCACACACACACACACACACACACACACACACACTTCCTGACTGTGCCTGTATTTATTTTTACACTACACTAAAATGAAACCTGAGACTGTATATTCACTGTAGCTTCATCTTGCTAAAGCTGAAAATTTGACCATATAAAGAGACATTTAGTGTGTCCAGACATTGATACATCCTAAAAACATGCAGCAGTTGAGCTGTAATGGCTTCCTTTATTTAAACTCACCCCTTTTGGAAAGCTGTTATCAAAAAGTGCAAGTGTATACTCTCTTCAGGTTGCGCACATTGTCAGTAGACCAGTCTACATCCTTGTGTGATGATGTGTTTAATAATAGGATCCCAGTCAGACAACACAGGCTCATATTAGCTGAGATATAGGATTTCTAAACCTTAAAAATCACAGTTTTTGTTGTAGCTTTCATTCTGTAAAAACATTCTTGGTTGGTTCACAGAAAATCTTTAAATATTTGCAATGACAACTCAGTTTTACTAGCAGGCACTATGCACTCCATATTAAGGCTTGGATCACAACAAGGCAGCCAGGCTGCTTTGCATGCTTAACCCTTAATGCAGCATCACTGCAGCGACACATAGCAGAACCATCCAGTCAAGATCAGTCAAGACTAAAGCTGGTGGATGATATTTATAGTAAGAAATGTTAAAGTAATAAATGTTATAAAGCGGATAAAATAAGCAAATACTAGTTGCTGTAAATATACAGCTATTTTTAAGTCACTGGTGCAGAAAACATCCCCAGGCTGTGACACATGAGACCAAAACATCAGCTGGAGCATAAAGCACTGAGAGCTGATTTCTAGTTGTGCAGTCTTGTTTCTATTTTCTTCTCTTTTCTGTCACCACATAGCAACTTAATGTGTGATTACTTGCAAGAGTTATGGCCCCTGCCATCACACACATGAACACTCTGATCCAGAGTGTTCTCAAACTTTGTGATGTCAAAGACTCACAACGAAATACGCATTATGCTACTGATATCATACCTGACAGGTGTTTTTACAGTTCAAATGACCATAAGATGTGATTACAGGAGGATAATTAACTGTGAAAGAGAGTGAAACATCCAAAATATGTTTTCATTAACGTACATTAAGTGAGCACATTGAATTGAACACCTGTAAAATCTAAGATTTAATCTGGATTTAAAAGCCTAACCAGGGCTGCAAATTCTTTTCAGCTAGATGCCCTTTATACATCTGTTGCATTACAAACCCATTATGTTTCATTTGTGTGTAATTGCTGGATGTAAATGCTTCCGTAGGTCATTAAAAACAAATCTCTTTAAACAGCACTGAGGACACCTCTCTGACAACTGTGTTTTCATTGTCAACTGTCTGACCAGCGGTCCAAAACAAAGATGTTCATTTTACATTTATGTATATTAAGTTTGTGGTAATTTGATGAAACATAACTAACTTTATTTTACTTAGATAAATGCACCATGTGAGCACAATGTAAAGTAAAGCAACAAAGGTGTTAGAATTAGATTCTTACTACCAGACAGGGCCACAGGGTTGATGCAGGACGCAGATGATGTTGTGCTTTAATGGTGCAAAGTCCCAAAGCATATTTGCAAGCGGAAAAAAGACAAACAAACAAACAAACAAAAAAACAGAGCTTTATGAGCTTCATTGTAAGGTACTGCTCATTACATAACTGTTGTATTGGGCTCCATCATACTTTTCTAGGTGCTCAGACTAAAGTGAGGCACATCCCTCGACTTAATCATGATGAGGATCATCCAAGAACAAAATCAGCTGGGGTCTATGAATTGCAGGACTCCTCGTGCCCCCCTTTGTATGAAGACTAACTGAGAAACAAACTGATTGGATGATTGGCAGGATACTAAATGGTAAAATGGATAATGTTTCCGAATCATTCCTCTTTACGTGATGTGGATTGATTCAGGGAGCTAAGCAGCAGCAGCTAGCAGGACCAAATTGTCTTAACAGCTTGCAATGCTGTGCTGGATGAATGGAATAGGTTGTTTGCCTGTCTGTCTGTCTGCCTGCCTGCCTGTCTGTCCCTCCTGTGTGTACGGTCTGTCATCTCTTTCCACACCCACAGCCTGAGCAGACACAGGTACAGTAATCTCTGCTCAATCAGAAGATGGGAGGGATGTATTTGTTTATGATTCATGTTTTTGCATCTGTTCAAGCATTCTCTCCCCCTCTCCCTCTCTCTCTCTCTCTCTCTCTCTCCCGTCTGGCTCTCTCCTCCCCTCCTCTCTCTGCCTCTCCTCCCTGGTCTTCCTCTGCAGGCCTGCTGCTCTCTGCTGCAGAGAGGGGCTGCGTGACGTCAGTGAAGGCTGGAGCGGTTCCTTGGTTGGAGCGGAAAAAAAAAATGGGGAGAAGATTGCGAGGTGAGTGAGTCGCACATTTCTTTCTTTTTTTAACCCCACTCTTCCGATCACATTAGTGTTGCCGTGTATGCGCGCTTGTGTGTGCATGCATGTGCATGTGTATGAGTACGTGTGTGTGTATGAGTGTTTGTGTGTATGTGTGTGCACTGTGTATGTTTTCCATTATCGCTTCATTGACGCCGCTGCTCCTGTGCAACGATTTTACGCAACGTCGGGAGTAGCGTCCAGCGATGGCCACTGTGCTGCTGTGAAAAAACAGGGAGAAAATCGGGTCCTTAACCAAGCTGTCGCCCTGTCCTCCGAGAGGACACAGCTGCTGCCATCAGCATCGGTGCGAATTTACCTGACTCCAGGCCCATTTGTGCGTATACGGTGGCGTTCGTTGCTGTAAGATGACATTTGGTGATGCCGCTCGTCCACACCCACATGATGTGCTGCTTGCGCTTGATCCATGTGCAGTGCAGATATGAGGATCAGTGTTTTTGTGTGTGTGAGTGTGTGTTTGTGTGTGTGGCCGTGTTTACTGCCAAATCGTTAACCGCTTGTCAATCGACAGCTTGAATCTGCTTTTCAGAGCGACACATGAGACTTTGATGGGCCTGTTTGGCCCGGATGTGTGCGGAACTGTACCTGCTATTCCTGTATTTTTAGAAATATTAATTTGTGGTGTGTTGCAAATGTAATGAGTCTTTGAGTATTTAGTGCACACAGAGCTGTAACCTGGCTATTTTGGTGAATGTATGGGGCATGATTTCTTATACAGTTTTATCATAATCTACATTAATTTTATTATCTTCTTGCAGTCAAGAAGTCTTCATGCGGAATAGGTTTTTAATGTTCCTCTGAGTACATTTTGATTCAAGAGTTGACTCTGTAATATTCGCACTCCAATAATAACATTCCCACAGGACTTCTCAAACTCTCCTGGTGTGCCCCAGCTCTTGAGGCAACACACTGCTGAAGTGACAAACAGGCAGGACTGCTGGAGTTTGGGAAAGTGTCATGTGACTACATTGCATGAGAAATCTGACTCAGAGTCTGTAGGCCTCAGCCTATATGCTGCTGTGGAATCAGATGTGACAAAAGTTGGAGCAGTCATGCTGAAAAAAAAGGAAGGCTAGCTACAAGATTAAAAGCTGAGAACAAACTTGTTTGGCTGGTTTTCTGCAGAATGAGATTAGTTTGAACTTTCATGAGATAACAGGGCTTTTAAGACCTTGACTGCTCTTCTGTTGAAGAAAGAGTTGTGTTCTGTATCTGCACTGCAGCAGTATACAACATGCATACACATGCTACATGCCTTTGTGCACACAGATTCTTTGATAGCATACCGGTTTTCAGTAGTCACCGCAGACAGATGGTTTCCCAGTGATCACATGTCAGGAAGAATTCACACTGATGCAGAATATTTTACTGTCTGTTACTGTACAGTCCTCAGCATTGTATTTTCCTACTGGTGAGTGTGTGTGGTTATGTCACTTTGTGCACGATCATGTGTGTGTTTTCATTTGGTAAGCGTGTGGTCGTGGCTCTTTGAGCTGCAATATTCATTACCCATGATCCCAGAGCAGATAGAAATTCTCTGTTGATAGAAAACATGCTAATGTGTGTTTACAATACTGTATTTGTTCTGTGTAGGGAAGATGGATTTGTTTACATTTCTATTGATCCTGAAGAGTGTTTCTGTTGCTTTGTGGTATACAGTGTCTGTATATCTATTTTATGTACTGACTGACTCAGTTAAGACAGGGATACAGATACAGGGTAGGACCTGTCAGGATGCTGTCAGTCAGTTTATGCATACAAGCTAGAAACAGTCACACTGAAATTCACATATATCCACGGATATTTAAATGCAGGTCCCTCGAATCTTGGGAAAGATATTTATAGGATAAGGCTGGTGATATTGTCAACAAATCCCATGAAAAGACCAAAACCAACAATTCATCTCTCTTAACTTTCAATCTCTCAGCCTGTCTACGACTCTTAACCCTAATCCCATTTGCTTCTTTTGAACACAAATCCTCAGAATCAGGTTGGAAATCTAAAGATTTGTTGTGAAAAAGCTCAGTAATTCCCTAAAACAGCAGAGCTGTAATTTTTTTTTACTCAAGCAGGAATTAATTGTGCATTTACTGAGAACTGTTTCCAGTTGTAGATTTGTTGTGCTAACAAGTATTTACACCACCATAAGGGTGTGTACAGGATTAATGCCAAATAAACAATGTTGCTCATATTCATCACAATGAAAGAACTTGTCAGCCAGTGCAACAGTTTGGCTGACTGATGTGTTTTTAATAGTTCCTGGACTATAGTGGAGGTCTGTGTCACAAAGATTTAAAGTAAATAAGTTTAAGTAAGTTGGATCAGTAGGATAAGTAGGATCAGTTCAGTGATTCATTTCATTACAAATAAATGACTGTAATATTTATGCTCCCAGTTTCCTAGAGTCCAAGATGATGTCTGACCAACAGCCAAAAATCCAAAGACATACAGATATAAAATGGAGGAGAACAACAAATCTGCACATTTGAGAAGGTAAAAGTTTTTGCTCAAAAAGTTACTCTACCATTTTCCTCATTATCAAAATATTTGATGATTCATTTTCTGCAAATAGAGAATGTCGCCAGCCTTATCCTTCAAAATAAAAACACTCTGTGCCTAATGTGAAACTTATTTCGTCGTCATCTAGTTTCATGCTGTAAGTAGCCGTTCTCTTGTGATCAGACTGTTTTTCCCTTTAGCTAATCATTAATTTCCAACTCATTCTAAGAATTAAGTTCCTTTATAACAAAGTGCCCATTCACAGCTGTCTCAGACATCTCCCAGCCATTCTGTTATTGTTGCGTCTGCCTGCAAAATGGTGTTCACCCAACCAAGGATCAGGCTCATGATTCTGGCCTCAGGGCATTCAAAGTTTTCTGACAGCTTGTGTCTGCCAGACTGTATGTGGAAAAATACTGATACTAAGGTATAAATTGCTCTCATGCAATATTTACTTAATCGTATTAATTGGTTTAAGGTTTTTCAACCCATCAGATAATCGCATATGCCTTATGATTGACATGTTATGAGATTTTTGTAAATGCTCTCTCATTTGAAATCTCCCATCCTTGTTAGACAGAGTGCCATATGTCTGCCCTATTGAAATCTGAAATATTTAATCTTTTCGGATTTCCTCACTCTACCAGCAATATGAATATCGCGCCACCACAGGCTCAGGATTAATGAGTATAAGAGGACCTCAGAGACAGTCGAAACGCGGCCACAAATCATAGAGACCATTTTCTGCATCATTTCCCACAGATGTCCTCTATAGAAGCGTCCTCCCCAGTTTTGTGTAGGCTAGCACGGAGGGCTTAATGTACGCACAGAAGAAGCATTCCTGTGTTCTTTTAAGAGGATATGAAGTCCTGAGAAAGTATAGTATCTCATCCAGCTGTGGTTGGATAAGATACTGTAACTCTCCTTAGTGGCAGTTACAAATGTGTCAGTGTGACCTCCTGTTAACCAGCAGTGGCTTAGATTAATGACACTAAATGACAGGTAAACACTCAGTTTGACTTATTAATGGACCTTATTCCTTGTTGAGGAAACTGCAACATCAATTAGATTTGTTTATATTCCAAAATTAACAAGCCAGAGTTAGTCTAATTTCCCCTCCATACCTGTGGAAATAAACAAACTGGATGTAACGTACAGGCTTGCCCACATACGTACTGATCACAGCAGGGACCAGAGCAGTTAGTGTGTTTAACAACATCTTCCGGGCATGCACTGATGATCTATGTATACTGGAGGATAACGGTTTCACTGAGCTAGCCGTCTGGATCAATAGCAGACAGTGGTGAGTCGGGGAATGAGTCTGTCCATCAGCTCACATTTGTGAAAGTCATTCCATCTCATTCACTATCCCAGCCTCGTCCTGACCTGAGCTCCCATAATGACTCTCATTCGTTGTCACTGCAGTGAGAGCTGTGCAGCTTTAGCTTTCTTCTTGTGCTCAGTCTCCCTGTGGTCACTGAATGTTAATACTGCTTCAGTGGGTGCAGGCTGGTGCTATATCATCAAATATGAAAGAGCATTTACATGGTGTCTTCCTTTGTCCTTGTGTTAGTGAAGTAATGGCTCACAGACAGTTACCTTAAAATTGTCATCCACAACTTTTTAAAACCAGTTTTACTCTTTCAACTCTTTTTCAATAGCTGCTTTCAGAAAGTATTTTACCATGGGCTGTTAGCCTTAATGTTACTAGGCTAGCAAGTTTTAGCTAGTTTTAATGCATCCGTCTACATTGTGTCTGCCAAGCTGGCAGGAAATACTGTGTCATACAAGCTTATGTTTAGACAATGGTAAACCCTTGAAACAGCCTGGAAACAATCAAAGAACATCTTGAGCTTGACAGGAGTGTGTGAGTAACATTATGCAACTAAAAAACATGGTGAAGGAATGCCAAGCGTAGGTGAAATTTCTGGATGGTTGATTAGTTCTACTCTCAAACAGTATGACCATTACACCATTACAGTAGAAAAGACCACAAGCATAAGGACAAACTGATGAGTTTGGCAAATGTATCACAATAGATTACCTCAACTCAAACTAAGAGCAAGACAAAGCTGCTAAGGTCAACAGTGCTTTAAAGCACAGTGTCAGTCTCGGGCTAGGTGCTTACCAGAGCCAGAAGTCAGCTCAAAGCTTTGTAAATGACCACACAACTGAACCCACAGGTTAGTGCTGAGTCTTTGTTGGCATAATGGTTAATGTGAGGTTATTTTTGTTAGTTGTTTTCATTTATTTTGATTCGATAATTATAGAATTTTTTAAAAAGCAAATGTTGCATAAGAATGGGGATGTCTGGGTAATACAGTCACAAGAGATGCTTCGGTCTGGTCTTCTTCAGAAGGGTGGCTCTCTGTATAATGACCAAAGTGTGCTGAATCTTTTTCAGCATAAGTGGCTTAGGTTTGCCCTTTGCTGTCAGGTGAGGAGCCCCAGGCTATGAGATTGTCCTGTCATGGGAGTCCCATGGATTGCTCAGTGCTAACATACTTTGACATGGTCATGTAGGGGCCTAGAAGCCTTTAGGGGCTTTCACAAAACCGGTCCTGGGAACATGTCATTGATGCTATCATACTGTACGCCATGCAGAGAAAACAATGTGGGCTTGGCTGTGAAAGTAATAACGTGGGAGTGGGAGGAGCACATTTTCCACATGAGCAATACCAGCAGTTATAACAGCTCCATTGTTGAAGTGTAGGATGATGCTCGTGTCACACCTCTTATGCAGTCTTGGCACCTCCAGTATGATGTACAGTAGCATACTGCTAACTGCCAGTGTGGGTTCAGTGCTGCAGCATGTCTGGGTGAAGCTCTGCAGAGGACTGGCATTCTTGCTATGATAATAAACCTTGACTCATTCTCCTCTTCACACCTCCAAGCAAAACAAATCTTTATCAGAGAGCACAGGCACACAGGGATAAATCTCACCTGACTATGAGATAGAGCCCCAGAGCCGGTCTGGTGAACCAAGACTGTGTGAGGCTGGGTGGTATTTTCCTTGTAACTGATGACTTTTATTATTTATGAATGAATTACCAATTTAATCATTTGTTGTTCATCCTTTAGAGCTGAACCCTTAACAGGAACATCATTAGTGTAGCTTGAGGGCCAGCTGATGTTTTATGCAAATGGTGCAGAATTCTGTTGCAGTGACTGCAGCATAGGCCACAGTATTTATACACAGGTAATGTAAGGAGTTTGAATTAAGTACTTTATCATTGTAGCTACAGTTACTGTGACTATATTCCTCTGATAATGTCAGCCAATTCTGATGCTGTTAAAGCCTTGTTTTTGTTGGGCTGACCATGTATAGAAATCGGTGATACAGTTAGACTTGGTGGAAAAGGCTCTGCTCTGTGAAGCAACTAGGATTGTGCTGCATGGGACAACTAATCCCCCTTCAATAAACACATAAATGGACATTAAATCCTAGTTAAATCAACAATACCAAAAATATTGCGCATACAGAGGAGGTTGGGGCTGTGAAGGGGGCGTGGTAGCAAACAGTGTTGCCAAGACCATATCAGCAGAGTAGCAGTGAGTAGAAACACCAGGTTACAATAGCCTCGCTGTACACCTGCATGAATGTGACTGGATGCTACTAGTCAGCTGTTAGGCACGCAGCTGTGATGTTCATTTGTTTTTATCAGGAATGAGTGACAAACTTGCTTAGATCTGATAAATTAACAGTTAATTACAAAATGCCAAATGGTTAAATACTCTGCTCGAGAACACAGAACAAAAGGAGATACCCTGCAGTTTACCTGCAGTTTTCTACTTTTTGATCATGAGTGTTGTTAGAAAAAACGTTTAAGACTCTATAACTACAAAGAGAGTTAAAAAGAGAGTGACCTTGGGAAGGCAAGTCAGTGTGGGATCACCCACTGAGATCGTTGAGCTTGCAGTGAGCGCTGGGATAAATTATTAATATATCTGGTACCATGGATCTGCAAAGCTTGTGGTTTGAAACAGTTGCTACTGGTGTTAGCCTCTTCCTTTTGCTTTTTTGTGCATTAAATGCTGCTGTGCTTGACACAGCAGCTCAGTAGGTGTGATCAGGGTGTTTATATGCAGAGCTGCAATAGAGTGTCCCATTCCTCTGCTGATGCAGGACCTAAAAAAATCATTTGAAGTACATTAGAAATATGTATATGCACATAAATATGCAGCTCAAAACTATCATTTAGTGCTTATTCATTCTTGATTAGGGCTGAGTGATGGATGTAATCAAATGGTAAATGGGCTGTATTTATAGAACTCTTTTTATACTAAAGCCCTTTATGATTTTCTTCTAGTTCACCCATGCACACACACACACACACGTCAAGAGCAGTGGAGCTACCATGCAAGGCACTGGCATGACCACTGGGAGCAATTGTGGTTCTGTATCTTGTCCAAAGGCACATCAACGTGTTGACAGGGAACTCTGTCTCCTAGAAATTCCTTTTATATACAACTAATTTGCAATAGCAACTATGTTTTGAAGGAAACATATATCCAGCTGGATTATGTTTTCTATCAACATAATGAAGAAATGTTAATTTATGTATCTTGAAAGTTGCAAATATGATGATATCAAACATATCAGTAAGATGTAGACTGACAACAAACTATCTGATCTTACAGTAAGTACAATGTCCACTTGCAGTGACTACAACATTATTAAACTTTTTTATGGTTATGTTTAGGCACTCACAGTGAAAGTTTGTGGTCTGGTTTAATGCAGAAACCAGAACCATGACCTTTCCTTAACCTTGACCATAGTGCTTTTGTTGCCTAAACCTAACCGTTCATAAATGTAGCACTTCACTGATTGGAAACCCCTGGAGGGTTAACTCTCGGTTTTCTTGTTTCCAAACATGAATCAGACAGATCTAACATGATGATCTAACATGTATATAACTGCGTCCTTTTTACCTTTAGTGTAATAAAGAAACAAATCTCTTGCACAATCTATATACTCCTTCTCACCCAGGTGAAAACTGTCACTGTCAGTCGCCTTCTAGCAGCTTCCTCACTCCTCACCCTCACCTTTTCGCTCCTGGTCTTTATCATCACCCTTCTATATCTTTGTTCTCTCTGTCTATTTGAGACCCTTCACCCGTGACTTCCCCTTGACTTAATGTTCAGTAACCTTTTCCTGCTTGCAACAGAAGCTGACTATAGGAGTTGGCAACCTCTGCAAACAAGCCTCTATACCATCTATCTCACCCATAACCTTGTTGTAAAGAAGCACGAAAGCAGAAATTGAAGCCCTTGCTGTTTCATGTAGGTCTGTATATGTCTTGATTGGAATTTAATGCTTTATTTGTTCTTCTGAAAGCTTGTATGGGATCAACATACAATGAAAATGAGATCATTACAGTTGCAGAGCAAAGATCCTTTAAAAAGTAGTTTTCCATTAAAAGTCTGCAGAGTATGGTTACTTAGAAAACAGAAATAAGTCAACCAATTAGAGTGATGTTTTTGATGGCCTGTCATGTCATTCAAGAATGTGTCCTTTAGCCATAATGCTTCTGTACTCCCATCAGCTCTCGACTAACATGAGTCAAGGACAAATAAACATAGCAGATAAACAGTCCATACAAGATACACTGTAAGAAGGATAAACTGTACTTCTTAAAGCTGAATACTATGCCACTCAATACTCAATGCTCAACATCATACCAAAATTTCAATTCAATTCAATTTTATTTATATAGCGCCTTCCAAAATCAAAATAGTCTCAAAGCGCTTCACAGAGACCCAGAGCAAGCACTTAAGGCGGCAGTGGCAAGAAAAAAACTCCCTTTTAATAGGAAGAAACCTTGAGCAGAACCTGGCTCATATGGGGGACCCTCCTGCTGATGGCCAGGCTGGGTGAAAGGAGGAAAAGGAGGAAGACAGGACAGCTGGGAATGGAGGAGAGGACACAAAAGGTTGCCTGAGGATTGTGGCAGATTTGCCTCTGATAGGTGCAGGAATCAGAAAGGAGCATTTGGCATTTCCCGTACAACACTACTGCCTCTACTTCAAATTTTAAAAGGATCTTTTGTATATCTGATCAGTTGGCAGTGAAAAGGTAGAGACCGCTGCATCTTGGATACAGATGGGATAGCTGATTTGGTAAGGCTCGTTGCTTTTGGCTATTTTTTCAGAAAAAGAATAGATTTAAAATAAGTGTCAGCTGCAATTTTTTCCTCACACGTCAAACTAAGTGTGTACGAAACCCTTCCCTTTCCATCTTTTAAAAAATTCTATTTTCGTTTTTAATTAGTATTCTATAGATCTTGAAATAGTATATTGTTTGTCTCATGCTATGGATGTTTTCTGTTTTTGATTCTGCAATTGTTTTGCTTTTGACTGATTGTTGCAGCCTGTGGCTTAATTATTAACATGTTCAAAGTAGTGCTGAAACAATAAGTCAATTATTCAATTAATCGACTGTTGATATGCAATTAATCATTCCAGTCATTTTCAAAAATAGGGGAAAAAAACAATGTTACACATTCTCAGGTTTCAGCTTTTCTTTGTCAGATATAATAGTAAAATGAAAAGTTTGTGTTTAGGACTTTTGGTCCATGAAAACCAGAAATCTGAAGACATCACTTTGGGCTCCGCCAAGTTATGCCTGCCTTTGTGATGTTTCAGAGACCAAACAAATAATTAGTTAATCAAAAAAACATAATGGCCAGATTAATCAGTTATGAAAATAATGGTTACTTGCTGCCCTAGTTCACAGAGTATATCTGAGACGAAGGTCCAGTACTGAAAAGTTATATATCTACTACTACTACTACTACTACTACTACTACTACTACTACTACGTGCCCATGCATCAAAGAATTGTTGCATTTTACTGCGAGAGAACACCGTTCACTGTATTTGACAAAACAACTTCTTCTGATGTGTCCGCCAGTGGAAAACAACAGTAACTGTTTGCACTTCAAATAGTATTTATGTATTGTGATTTTTGCCTGGATTTTTGCTCAGTTTTTGATTAAGATGAAATCTCCTGGTGCTGTTTGGTTCTGGTAGAAAAGGAGACTGAAAGCCATGAATAGTACAGTATGTGTGTCTCATGTATGACATACACACCCACTATTCACTAGTCCACATTAAATACAGTCCTGTGCGATGTCTCAGCTGAGCCACATTGGCAGGATGTGACATGTGGCTACCAAGCAGCCTCACTTCCATCCATTTCCTGCCTGGTTAAATACCTCACTTAGTAATTTTAAGCAGATGGGAATGCCTGCTGCCTGCAGTGTAGTGACTTTGTCTGTGAAATCCTCCCTCTTTAATAAGTGGGCATGACTTGCCAGTACACTCCCTGATCCAGCCTCACCAGACTTCTAATAACAGTCTCTGTGACTTCAGGGGATTTCCAGTGTATGGGCCCTCTGTGCAGAAAGGCCTGCATCTGTCATTTGTGATTATGCCGCCAATGTTTGTGCCCACTGCTTTGCTCATTAATAGCTGCTATAGAAAGTTGTGAGACAGAGAGAGATTCAAAAAAGTCTGTTCTGGTTCAAGCTCAGCTGATCCAGTCTTGGTTTGGTTTGGTGTGCACCATTGCTGCCCAGCTGTAAAAGTCCAAATGGTCTATGTTGATATACAACTGATACGCAGACCTTGTGGACCCAGACTGATTGGCATTGTACAGCAATCCAAATTCTGGGACTTTATCATTCTTGGCCTTTGAACCTGTGCCCATTGGGTTGTTTTAAAAAAGGCAAATTGAGGTAATTTGTTCTGCAGAGTCTAAAGGGTTTATAAACCTCATAAAGAAATGGACACACAAATCACATTACTGTTTTACAGCTTTTTGCATCTTAACTGGATATTTAGTATGCTCTGGCTCTCTTACAGGAACTAGTTTAGCCATGAATACCTATCTAGCCATTATCAGGAGCTCAGTGTAAGTCCGCTGGTATCTGACACTGACCTGAAGATCTTGCAGAATACTTTTCAGTACTGTTCTTGATTAGAGAATTGGACTTTAATTAGAGGACCTGATTTAGGGGAAGCAGTTGAAGCTGAATTTCCATGTCATTATGAGCATCAAGTGTCGGATAATTGGATAAACACAGTGATGTGTTCATGCAACAGCTAGATCTGTGCTCAGTATCTAAGGAGCAGATGGAAATGATACATTTTAATATCTATAAAACATTTTTGCCAGATTTGTACATTTAATTCACTCATCTTTTGTTCACCTCCTTTTGGGGTGTTGAGAAAAATATACAGCAGCATTTAAAGCTAACAATGAACAACAACAAAAACAGGTCAGTGCAGCCTGACCTTGTAGACTTCAGACTGGAAAATGATGTTGCCGCTAACAAGCACTCTCACTAATGGATCCATTTCTCCAGTCTTCCTCTTGTATTTAAGGGTACAAGTAGTGAAGAAGAAGAGAAACAAAAAGTTTGCACCAACAGTTACAGGAGTACGTAAACAGGCTTTACTTGGCCCTGTTGCAGGAAAATGCTGGATATCTTTGCAGAAAAAGGCTCCCGACCCCATTATATTGTTTTGTAGTTGGAGCAGGATGAATCATTGTCATCAATTTTGTGTCAGCAATTTATATAACTTAAGTTTGGTTTGTTCATTTAATTCCCATCCTCATCTGATGTTATACAGAGTTCACAGTATAATGCACTTAAACCCACTTGTGTTTTCTCCCTCTGTTTTAGGACCTCAGGCAGGGGAGCCATGAAAGATGAAGTGAAAAGACCAGTTGAATGTTGCCACTATGTGTGGTCAAGTGACTGAGATGGGCTCTTCCATTGCACATGGGATCTCTCTTCCTACTGACTCTCCGTAGTCCTGTTTTCACTATGAGAGGATCTGTCAGGTACTTGACCTCCGTACCCTCATACTGGCGCTGCCGTTTTGCTGCGTGAGCGCCCCCTCTCTTCCGGCAGTTACTGCCCGGAATGGCCTCTCTGGACCTGCCATACCGCTGTCCTCGCTGCGGGGAGCACAAGCGCTTCCGAAGCCTGTCGTCCTTACGTGCCCACCTGGAGTACAACCACACGTACGAGACCCTCTACGTCCTCTCCAAGTCCAACAGTGTATGCGACGCCGCGGCTCTGCTGCCCCTAGTGGCTGAGGGAGCTCTCCTCACGCCTGCCAACAACAACGACCCTTTTGAGCCACTGCGGCCCTCAGCTTTAAAGGAGCGGCGCTTTCCTTGCCGTGAACTTCCTTGTGCAGACGACCTGAGTTTAACCCCTGCTAACTCCAACACCGCAGCTCGGTACATTCCCAATGTGGAGTTTCCCCTGGGGGAGATTTTTATGAAGAAAGCCATGACATCCACAGACCCAGGTCCCCATGGAAACCCCAGCACAGCTGTGGCAGTGGCTGCTAATGTAGCGGCCAGTGCAGTGGAGGCAGCCTATGAGGAAGGCCTGGCCAGGCTGAAGGCGCGGGCATTTGAACGGCTGGAGCTGGATGAAAGGCTGGAGAAGCTGTCTGAAGAGGTAATTATGATCACTTTGGTTAATGCAGAGACGTCAGACTTTGAACAGTTCCAACTTTGGCACTCACCAGCATATTGTGCCAAACATTGCATGCTGATACCTGAACCACCCTCCTCACCCAGTGACCCAACCTGGGGAACCTGAAAATTAATACAATAAAAGCAAACCACCAACGTTCAGTGGAATTTTTTTTCTTTCTCCAGTGTGATTTGTAAGATATTATATTCATTTAAAAATGTAGAAATTGGGCTTTAACAGAAGAGTTGAAAATATGTACTCACTGGAGAGAAGGTGAATTACTCAGAGACTTGAGAGAATCTTGTGTGTGAAAATTAACACGTACATGACTAACTCTGGCTGCGCTTGCATATTAAAGTCAATGCAAGCCATGTAAAATTTAAGATGTGGCATAATTTCTGTCTTGCACATTGATTGGAGTGCTGTCAAACAGGAGTGTGCTCAGTCCTGTCACTAATGACTGGAACCCGTGTTGCAAATTATTCAGTCATGTAGGAGAATAAAACTTGATGCAGTATAGCTTCCAGTCACCCATGCTATGGAAATCACCTGTGATCCCTTGCATATTATATTTTATATTCTAGATATTTGTATTTTCAACACTCTTCTTCCATTAAGGAACTTGATCCCTGAAATAGGTCAGCTGCTCAAATAGCACCCCAAGACCATATTACTGTGTGTCCTGGTTACCAGATTGATCTGCTCAGGCAGGTTATTGCACAGTTCAGAGGCACTAAAGGAAAATATTCATTACCTTTTGTCTTTAACATATCGCCTTTAAGCAGCCTCATAATCAGGTAGTTCTTTGCTGACCAAAATAAGTATGTAGTGAATAACATAAATCAGAAAAGACAGTGTCAAAAACATCAAAAACAGTGTTAATCTTTGTACTTTTTCTAAGTCAGAGGAAACATGGCTGCACCACAGATTTGTCATGCTTTTCTCACACTTAAACTTTTGTCAAAGAAATATATTTATAATTACTAGTCACAGTTTCAGACAAGGAACCAAGCTGTTTAACAAATGGAGCACTGACAGTGAGTTGTGAAGTTGAGCGTAAGTATTACTGATTTGTAATTTTATTAGAACCAAGTGAAACAGATTTCCTTGAAGCTAGCAAGTGTAAAATATTGAATAAAATTCTATTTGGATATGTAAGGTCATTGTTTGACTGAAACCCCTGTTAATGAATGTGTTAATAACTGAAAATTAGTTAAAGACCTAATTATCTACTTGTGTTTCATGTAACATGGTTGTTGTGCCAGGACATTAAGAAGCTCAAGTGCTTAATGTCTTGTAGGTGGAGCAGAAAATAGCAGCCCGTGTAGGCCGTCTTCAGGCAGAGCTGGAGAGGAAGAGCTCCGAGCTGGAACGGGCCAAGCAAGAGAGCGAGCGGCTGAGCCAGGAGAAACAAGACCTGGAGGACAAGGCCTCCGAGCTGTCTCGGCAGGTGGACGTCTCTGTGGAAATGCTAGCTAACCTCAAGCAGGATCTGGTGAACAAGGAGACAGAGCTCAACCACAAACAGCAGTAAGTGACTTGCACGTGTTCAACTGACTCAAACTGTGTCACAGTTCCATGCTATATAATAATTCTTAGCAGGTTTGATGTAGTATGTAGTATGTTGTGTTCAAATTCTTTGGAAGAGCATTTTTTTTTGTGAAGTTTAACTTGCATTGACTTTCCAAAGTTGCAGTTTGATTGATTTCCATCAGCTCAGGTGAGGGTAAAGTAAATTTAGTTTTTGTAAACTAACTGCAAATATATTATAACAATTAGTATGGTATATGTACTGTGTACAAATAGTGGTTGGCTGGGACCGCAGCTACTAACTGTGGTCCTTTTACAAAACACATTATCATTCATACAAGCACTGGCACACTCCTCTTCTCCTTCATCTCTGCCTCTCTGTTGAAAGAATAATTTTCATTCATATCCACACACCAGATGTGGTCCGCATCTGTCTCACTGCTGTCTCCCTGTACCACTGCCCTGCAGGGCTGGTTAGCTGCTCATGCTGAATGGAGGTTTGGACAGAAACAGCTGGGTCAGCAACAGAGTTGTTTTAATTTCTCTCACAGCGCTGCTGCCCGACTCTCTCTCAGGCCAGTTCCCACGTAAAACTGCCATGCTGTTCCATGAAATAGTTAAAAGTATGGCCGCTGTAAATAGAATGAGTGCTCGGACATAGTACAGTGTAGTGCAGTTATTGGTGGCTCTGAATCTGTTGAACATGATTTGGCCCTCTCCCACAGCATGGCACAAAGAGTGGGTAAGACCAGGCTTTATTTTCCAGATTTTTAGAGCTTTTATTGAAATTAATCCCAGGAATGTTTGTTGTGCGTTCCAGTTGTTGATGCTATTTTTGGTTGGACAGGGTGGAAACTATGCATAAAATATATTGTTTTTACTGAAGATAAGTCAGTGTTAAAATGAAATAAAGTAAATTAAAACAGTGCATCTGCTACCAATATATTTTACAAAATGGTTTGCCCTTTTCCTGTCTGTGGTCTGGTTTGGTTTTTAAAGATACATGGCATTGAATTTCCATAAAATTCTACCAATGTCATCCAGTTTCTTATTTCATTATTAGTAAGTGTTTACAAAAGCGAACCATGAAGCACGACAATCCAATGAGAAAAGAAGGCTCTGGAAACAGAAGAATTAAATAGACTATAAAGGTGTCAAGTGAAGGTTTTAGAGTAGGTATTTAAAAAATGTAGTTTCTGTTCACGTGTATATATTAAGTTGTAGTAATTTCAAGTCATCTTCAACCACAAACAATCTCTTTTCTTTGTAATACCTTTTTTCTTTGTTAAAATGATCAGCAACTGTTGACAAGTGTCGTGCGAGGCTCATATTAAAGTCATCTGGCACCCCTGTACTGTGTCTTTATCTGTCAGGACAGCCAACCTCAACCTTATTATCACTTCTTATCAGGCCTGAATGTCAACAGTAGGTCAGAGACAGAAAGGCACTTCCCAAGGCCTCTAATCTCATCACAATGTGTCGTTCACGGATTTCTAAAGGCATCAGATACAGCACACGTGGTTTACATGTCCATTTAAAGCCTATGTGTGCATTAATTATGAGAAAATTGTTTTCTTGGTCATATAGGCAAATAACATTCGCTTTCATCTTCATCATTTGGCTATTTAAAAAAAACAAAACAATTGTGTCTGTGAAATGTCAGGAAATAGTGAAAATTCAATCATAATTTCCAAGAACACAAGGTGGCATCTTCAGAGTGTTTGTTTTGTTCAAACAATAGTCCAAAACCCAAATATATTCAATGTACAAGGACAGGAAAGAGAGAAACAGCAAATCCCCACATTTTTTTATTAGCTTGATAAGTGACTTAAATGATTAACTGATTATCAGAATTATTGTCGACTGACCAATGTTATCCAGCACTAGTGTCGTCCACTGAAGCCACAATATGAATTTGGTAGTGCCAGTTTTAATTACAATAGATGGTGTATGTATCTGGGTCTGTGCAGGTCAGAGCTAATTCACAAAAGTGTCAAATCTCTCAGTATAGGATAGCATAAAATAAAAAATCAGTCTCCTATTCCATAGTCTATAGTGACAAAGCTAGCTGTAGTTGTAAAAGACAAGTGTGCTTTTCTTCTGTTGAGTCCCTCCTCTTTCTTGTAAAGGTTACACTAGTGGTCATTTATCGGAACCTGGAAGCATCAAACCAGGAAGTCATGTTCTTAAAATCCTTGCCCGGGTTGTGTGACTGCCTCCTAGCTGTGCCAGCAGCCCAGTCTCTCCTTCACACACACACACACACACACACACACACACACACACACACACACACACACACACACACACACACAC
>JBBMJY010000020.1:9621207-9676954 GCA_037833715.1 Toxotes lorentzi
TTAAAATCCTTGCTCGTGTTGTGTGATTGCCTCCTAGCTGTGCAAGCAGCCCATTCTCTCCTTCACACACACACACACACACACACACACACACACACACACACACACACACACACACACACACACACACTTATTCTGTCTCTGTCTCTCTGAGGAGAAGCTGGCATTCAAACAGTAAGCTCTTTCAGGCTCTAAAACACAGTGTAGGTCTGAGATGGAAAAAGAGTCTCACAGTCAGTGAATGTTCAGCCGGTTGATGACTAAGCAGTAGTTAACAGACACAGAGCAGCTTATTGGCTTCAACATGTCTAACACCCTTAAACACACCAGCTGATGTTTTTGTTTTGTTTTTTTTAATCTTTGATTTTCACCAGTGACTTTGGAGAGTCTGTGGCACTCTGCGTCCTTTCAAGGACAAATGAATCATGTTGTACATCGGTGGTGTCCAATGCTAAAAATGTGAGTCACCTGTGAGTTGGTATGCAACCACAGGAAGCTCCTAAAAGCTGACTTTATGCATAAAAATATGACACTCGATAATTTATTCTGTGCATTGTAAAGAATTGCGAAAAGCCTACAAAACGTCTCAAGTACAGTTGTTCAGTTCAGCCCAGTCCTGACAAGCTCAATGTGCAGTTTAGTTTATCACACTACATAATCATACTATGACAGTCGCTGAGAATACATCATGATAAATATCACACTAGACCGTAGCAGATGAAACTAAATGAATAACAGTCTCTCTGAGGCACGGCTGTTAAGTGCTTTAATAGCAGCTGGAATAAAGGCGAGCAGCTGTAATCAGCAGAAACTGGAGTCTGAGGAGAAATGAAAAATGGTGGGATGGTCGTCTCCATCATTTCAGCGTGTTACAGATTCACTCAAATTAGAAAACAGTCTCGTTTTGTGTCTGTCACAGAAACGTGTGGACTGCATGTCGTTATCTTTCCAACGATTAATGATTGCTTAATGACACACAGCAAGGTTCATTTGGTTGTTATAAAATTATTGCAACTGCTAATAGGCTGAGTGTCTTATTATTGTTCCAGTGGACCATTTTGAAGAGCAACTTGCAATTAAGTGTGATCATGTCTGTATCATTTTATATGGCAGTTCAGTTTGATATCCGTTTCATACATAGTCAAGGAAATGATGGCTATCCTCGCTGAGTGCTTCTGCAGGACGGCACAACACTGTTCTGCTCCAGTGTCAGCCGGATGACCAGCTGCTCTTCTTTTAATGCTCAATTATTCCTCTTCTCTGGGGAAGAGTTTGTATGAGATGTACAGGGGGTGATAGAGTATTAGAGTATCATTTAGACCTGTGTAATATTTGCCATCTAACACTCTTGCCTTGAAACAAGCTAGAGCTAAAATAATTAGACAGTTAATTGACTGATAAAAATAATTCAGAGTTATTAATTGTTTAAGACATTTGCTTTGTTTGATGTGACAGTAAACTGAACATCTTTGGGGGTATGGACTGTTTTGAAGACATCACCTTGGATTTTTGGAAATTGCAATGGGTAAAGAGGCAGCTTGTCATGACTGAATGAATGTAACTGATTGTGGAAACAGTAAATCGTATAATGACTTTAAAAAAACTTTATTTAACAGGGATTGGTCCTGTCATGGCCAAATCCCGGGGAGACACTCAGTGGTGCAGGATTGCAGTTTACAAATTGTGCAGGTGTTCATGATATTGTGTCCACCCTCTGCACAGAGAAGGGAGGAGAGCAGTACAAACAAAACTCCTGTCAGATTTTCATTTCATATTCACACACACACACAGTGCTGCAGTAGGCCTCAACCCTGAGGCTTGATTTATTCCTACGACCAGCTGCGATAAGGTAAGAGTTCCCTGTGTAGCATGAGAAAGCTGGAGGCTCTAAAGGCACCACAGAACATGGAGCAGTTTTTCTATTTCCTGTTGCTGTTGCTCCCTCAAAAACACAAACGCGTTCTTCACTGTGGAGCAATCTTGAATGCAAAGTGAAGCTGTCAGAGCTGAGAGAGAACTTGCCTCATTAACGGCAGTGTCTGAGAGAGAGCATGCAGTGTTGGCATGGAAAGACTTCTGAAGGCTTTCTACTGGAAAGAAATCAGCACAGGAACGTGATCAGCAGTACATATGAGAATGTGGACGACTTGGACGTGCCATAAAGACGGATATAATCAAGGGCCTGCGTTTTTTAATATACATGTTCAAGTGCAGTGTATCTCTAACAAATGCCAAAGCATAAGACAGTGGAGTTATATTTATTTAGTTATATCCACACCCCGAGGGAACAGATGTCATGTAACAAAAAAAATAGTTTGGATTACAGTAAAATATTACAGCGCTGATGGCAAACATTTCATTCTTTAAAAAAAATGCATGCACACAATGCACTGCACAGATGTTTTAAAATAGAATAGAAATATGTTTATAAACAAGTAAATCATAGATTGCTGCACAATTATCAATCGACAGATAAATAGAACGTGCCTTACAACAAGAAAGGCTTCTGTGTGTCATTGTGTAATCCAGATTTTAGTGTATGGATAACCCAGTGGATGTTAGTCCTCAGTTAGAGTAGGATCTATGGGCAGAGGGCCGTTCATGGGTTAGGGTTAGGGTTAGATGGAAGAAACTGACATGTGTGTCCTTGAGGCTGGATCAAACATTTTGACGATACAAACGCTCTTTCACTGGACACGTCTCTCTTCTTTTTCATTTTCTTAAGACTGACATGAAAGTGAAGTAACTGCCGCATGTTTCACTGTTATCAGACGGACTCTGATTATAGTGATCTAAGCTTCTTGAAGGATCTGCTGGGGTTTAGCTTCAGTATGTGTGTGGTGCTGTTCTTCCACTGGAAACCTTACTCTGAGACAATGCTGTCAAGCTGTCATAGAGCTGAATGAGCGCAGCTGGTGTGTGCAAGTTGAAATGCATGTAGGCGTTAAAATGGTCTATGCTAGAGTTTAAATGTTTAGCCGATTCATCTATCAGTCAACAGTCAGACAATTAATCAGCAACAATTATGAGTACTTATTGAGCATTTAAGTTATTTTTCAAGCAAAAATACCAAAGATATCCGGGTTTTACATTTTCAAATGTGAATATTTTCTGCTTTTGTATGTTTTATATCTTTGTAAACGTTATATCTCTGAGTTTTGGGCTGTTGATCATACACAATAAGCAATTTGAAGGAGACACCTGTGGGAACTTATGATGGGCATTTCTGATAATTGTCTGACATTGTATAGACCTAATAGCTAATTGGTTAATCATGAAAATAACTGACAGAGTAATTGATAATTGATAGTAAATTGATTTCTTCCTTACATGTCCTTAAACTGAGTGAAAATGATTGCCATCATCATTGCAAACAAACATTTGAGGACACAGGGTCACTCTCTGCTTCAGACATACCACATTTCAGGTGGTATTTTCTTGCATAATGAATCCATTTCTTTATTTCATGCATGTTGAAATACTCTTCTTCATCACCTCACTGTTGTGTCCTTTTTTGACTCAGCCATTTAGTTTAAATTTTGAGAGGACTGGTTGAGCCATAATAAAATATTTACTTCCCCTGATTGATCTTAGCCAAAACCAGGATTAGTGGGTTCTTGAGAAACCAGTCATGTATTTTTATTCCTGAGGGGCTTTGAAAACAGTACATTTCAGCCTGTGTCTCTTTCATCATCCCTTTTCTTTCACCCTTTCATCCCTGTCGGTCTCGCATCTCCTCTCATGTCGCCACACTCTGGAGACAGCTCCTCCTGCTGCCTTTCTTTGTGTTGTGATGTGTTGTGAGTGTGTGATTCATAGAAATATGTGACATTATGACATGATGACACAATGTAGCTCACCGAATCTGCCTCATCAAAAAAAAAAGACAGACAAAAAAAAAAACACTATTTGGTCCAGGTGTCAAAACCGAGCGACACACGAGCAGCTGTCCTTTGTTGAGCCGGAAAAAGCTTGTATTCAATCAACATCCTCTCAGTCAGTCATCGCTGCTCTTAAATATTAATGAGGCATAATTTTGAATTAATGGCAAGGGTGGATGACAACTGTGAAAGGAGGCTGACCAGTGATTGTAATTAACATTTAAACAGAATCTTTCAGAAGATCATGCCTTATTAATCATGCCTGTTACTACTGGATGTCTTTGCTATATTGGACTATTTGTTATGGCTGTTAAGTAGAAGGGTAGTGAAACATGGCTGGCTTAGCTATTCATTATTTCCCTGTGCACATGCAGGGCTGTAGCAGCATGAGACATTTATTAATGTTTTCAAAGCCCATTTTCATTTGTTTAATGGAAAAATAACTGTAGCTTAGATTGCTGATTTCGAGCTCTTGAGGCCTAAATTTAGCAAGACTGGAGTGAAAGAATACATTTTAAATTTTTATTTCCAAGATCTTAAAGGGACAAGAAGGCATCAGATTTTAAATGCATATCAGAAATATCAGAAATTCACTCATAGAGGAAAAAAGCATCACGAAAGAGAAAAGATCTTCCTTAGTGACAATTAGGTTCAGCTTCACTTATATTGTAGTGAATACATTTGATTTAATCAATATTGATTAACTAATCAATATTTGATTACTCTAATTATATATCAGTTCCTAGCCATGTGAATAATTTACAAGTAACTTCTTTAATTTCTGATATTGTTCGTCATTTATCTGTTTCCTAGACCATAAAACAGTGTGGTGACACATATACAGTTATATGTGGTAAGATCAGTTGTGCAGTTTTGATCATTAGATATAAGCAAAATGTTTGATGATCTGCAAGATCCTATGACTGAAAGAAAACAAAGATAGCTGAAGGTGAATCTAAAATATGTGTTTCATATCTGGAAAGAATTACTGGGTAAACACTGCACCTGCTGTAGTTTATTCTGGCCACCACAAAACCCCACATTAAACCAGGAATTTGTAATGTTTATACTTGCGTTGTTGTACAGATTTAAAAAGCGAGTCGCAATGTGTTAATTAGTGAGCTTTAGATGCGCTGGTAGGTGGATTTTATTACCTTTGAACAGAGCCAGGGAGCTCTTTACGTTTTATGCGGTTACAAGGTCCATATCCTTATTTGAAGCTAAGTATAATGTTGCTGTCAAACAACATGTGTATGTAAGGGTATCTGTGCATTATGAAGTCTGTGTCTGTATATTCAATGTGTCTGTGTGTGGGTGAGTAATGGAAACAAAGATAGAAAGGAGTCACCTCCAGCGAACTGTGAACATGAGGGCCGCAAATATGTGGTTTCCCCCTCACCCACAAACACGAATTGGTGTGATGAGGACGGTAACACGGAACCTCCGCCGAGTCATATGATCTGAATCGCGCCCCAGACTAGTAACCTGCATGTTCATCACCCAGAAAAGATGGCGGTTTGCCTTTCCAGCACCCCCAGCATCCGGGCAAACACGTCGGCATGTTTGTCACCTTGAGGCTTTATTTCGGAGGTGTTGGAGTGAGTCACGCTGCGAGAGCAAAGTGTGCATGTGTATATGTCTGAGTGTGTGTTTTGAAATGAGGATTGACAACAGGAAGCAGCCACATCCCATTTCTCCCACCTCCTCTGTCAAACCTCCTGTGCTTTCTGCTTCCTCATGACTGCAGATTTCTGTTGCTTTAGACTCTGCAGTGTTTTTTTTTTCTCACAGTCTTTGTGCCCATTCCCTCCTCCTTATGGGTTTTTATCAGCTTCAGTCCCTCTGTTTCTTCTCGCCTCTTTATCTTACTCCTTTCTACTTGTATGTCTCTTGGGATTTGGTGAAGATTTTCTTCCTTCTCTCTCCTGCTGCCCACCCTCCACCATCTATCTCCTCCTTTCGATCTCTCGCCTGTCTCCCTTTATTCTCCATTAGGTTTTCCACATCGCTGAGTGAGGTTCCTTCAGTTGAGTGGTTAGACAGCCAGGCGGTCTGGTTCATCCATGCATTTTTTCCTCACTGTGGGAAAGAGTGGGAAAGGCTTTCCAACATGTTCCTCTCATAGGATGGGTCTTGCTGTCTCCAGTAACAAAAGAAACCTGATACAGTTTAATAATTGATTAAGACAAATTACAGATTTATGAAAGTTCACATGCCAAAACACAAACAGTCTAAGTTAGAGCACATTCAAACCAAGCCCAACAACTGTTATTTTAAGAAGTCCTGAGAAAGCCAAATGTTACTCTTCTGGAGGCTGAACTAAAACGGTGCTCAGTTGCGTTGTTCTTTGTTTATTAATTTGAATAATGAGAGCAAAAGTTTTGCTTCAGGCTGCTTAGTCATACATCACATTAGGTACAGCTCTACTTATTAAATCAAAATAAATGATACTAGGAGTCATTTATTGTGCACCGTAATGAGATGCATGTTATTGTGACATGAGCACTCCCACATCTGTGTTCCTGCATATTGATTATGTGTTTTTTGATGGCCACAGTGGTCTTATAAGCTTTATCACTGCAGCAGTTCACAAAAAAAATCCCTAAAAGTGTTCATATTTTTGAATGTATTCAAATGCTTTTGTTATTGACTTTGAGTTTTGAGCCAATTCTCCATGTAAAAATCATTTTTTATGAAAGCTGCTCTTTTGTTTATATTGCAAAAAGCTGATAATATTCTTTTACCATTCTTCAATCTCTCTTTCCCTTTGGGCTGGTCAAAATGCTTTACATATTACCTCAGAAATACAAAGGAAATATATCCCAACACTCTTAAACACACATTAGGAGGATAGAGAGTATTTTAAAAGCAATCAGAAAGGAAAAACCGAAGAAATGAGTACTAGATAGTAAACGAAAACTCCAAAACATATGTTAATGTTGAGAGGTGCTATGAAAGGCTTCTGTGACTCAGACTCATCAAACAGTCAGACAGCAGTTCAAAGATATTCCCCTCTAAAGTTTTTAAGCGAGCCTCACCATTACAACCAATCAGAGAGGGTCAAAATCCGGGGTGGGAGCTCACAGCTGTCAATCAATAAATGAACACGCTTCTGCTCTACTACTCCTCTTAAGGCTTCAGGCTAATAGCTGCTGGAAGAGATCGCTGTGGCTGACTCACAGGAGAGCAAGCTCCGGATTCTTGCATTAGTTGAGATGGTGTACATAAAGAGGATGAAGGTGAAGGGCTGGGTGGAGCAGGGAGAGGAAGGGGGTGGATGGAGCAAAGTGGTTTGCTTTTGAGCAGGGCTGCCAAGTCATTTAAGCTACTTTTAAAATGTTGCTCCAGGCTGAATATGTTGTCCATTAGAAAAAATGGCATGAATAATATCTATAAATAAAAATCTATATATTATATAAAGTAATTTGTTTGTACTCAAATCCTACTAAACTGACTTCAGATCAGTATGTACACACGGCACTCAGGTAACACACAAAAAAGGTTGAGAACCTCTGGCCTACACCACAGAGATGTATTTTACATATGACAATATACTGTATCTAGCCAGAATACTGCATATTGTAAGTTTAACAATTCAGTAAATGATGTTTAACATGAAACGGGTGCCTCATAGTGACACACCCACAAAGCTGCTGGTCAGCTCAGTTCAACAGAGAATTTTACTGTCTTTCGGCTCACTGTTTTGGTTTTACAGCCTGCAACTTCACTGTCTTGGTTCACTCTCATGTCTCTCATAGTAGGCAGCTTTTATCAGAGAACCATCTGACTATATGCTATTTACCCAGCGCCAAACAGCAAACAGATAAAGTTACAGAGTAGCTGGTGAACATAGTGGAGCATTTAGTGCCATTGATAATGCCCATTTTGTACCTTCTTATGTTTGAAACCGGATCGTGCCTCAGCTTGGAGCTGAGACAGTTCATGTCTCAAACACACTCAGTGCTCACGTTTTCTCTGTCTATTTCCACAATTAGGCCTGTTTCAATCACTTTACACTCCATTTTATTTGACTTTATATAACTCAATGAGCCCAGTGTAGATAAAAATCATGTTATACCACATTGTAAGCAATTACCAAGTGAGAAACTCTTAACAGGATTGATTACAGAAGGAAAGAAGAGAAGTTATTGCCACTTAATTGTCATATAATTTACTGAGTCACTGTTTTATTCACCGATGTGATAGAACTTCTGCTTCCGTTTCTCCCTCTACAGTCAAACACCTAGACTAAATTTGGAGCCATATTTTTGTAATCTTTGCCTGAGGACAAGAAAAGTTAACTATGCCAGACGCCAAACTATTTTTATCCCAGAATGTCCCCATTTCAAGAACATCCGCTTTTTGAGTGTTGGTACTGTTTTGAAATAATTCTGGATTGTATAACAGCTGTAAGTGGTTAACATTTTACCGTAGTTGTTGTATAAAAGCATCCTCCTATCAGCAACCTTCGTGCAGTGTACTTGTATGAGCTTGTACCAATTTAAACTGGAGGAACACAGATTTTATGTTCCCATTTTCTGTCTGCAGTGAAAGTCTGAAGCCTTTAATGGTTCCTTTGGCTTTGTCAATGTCAGATGACTGAAATGCCTTGTTAAGCTCTCCTGACTGCATTGTTTAGACAGCAGAGGTTCATGCTGTTTATAAGGACACAGAGATACCTTACGAAAAAAAAAAACCTGAGAAGAAATATGCAAGTCCCACATGGAGGCACTTGCATGTTTCAGGCATGAAAAGAAAAAGAAAAGCTCGGTAGAAGAAGGTGAGATTTTGGGTTGGGTGGTGGCAAGATATTTGGATATGAAAAAGTTTGTCTGGGTGTGAAAACTAATGCTGAAACAATTAGTCAGTTTATTTAGCAGCTAAAGACAGATATTTCCCTCAGGAAACCAGAAACAGAGTCAGTGTTTTGCCAGGTGTACAGAAATACTCTAACTCACTCACAACTGCTGGATGTGTTAATGAGCAACTGTTTAACAAGTTCACGTCAGTGTTGTGTTCACAGTTTGTCTCCACTGCCCCTAAGTGGCCAAAATGACAAAATCTATCATTGCAGTTTTAAAAGCTGAACACAACCGATTGGTAACTGATTGGAGGTGAAGTTTATCTGCATCTGTCACTAAGGTAAACAATAACATTTTCCACTGACGTTATTTTTGAGGATGGTTTATTCCTTTTGGCGGATTTGAACGCATATCAAGTCAAGGCCAGTTTCCATCATGACAGAGACTGCTCAGTGGTACTGGACTTTAGGGGCTGCTTATATAATTCATAATCCAAGCTTAAACTTATTGAGTTAATGTGATCTCACTAATTACATCTGAACATTTAGAATTTTTCATCCTCAGAACATTTGCATGCATGATTATTCACTCATACACTGCTTTTTTTTCAGATGGCACGAATAGAGTCATGGCAGGGAAAGTTAGAAATATATGCCATGCAGGTTGCAGGCAACTTTGTGAAGTCCTGGTTTGTTTGCCTCTGTATCTGGGTAACACATTGTCCCTTAAAATGACAGGAACTTGGCCCTCCTGTGCCTGCGGTATAAATATCCGGCTGCTCTCTCACCCTTCATCTCTTTGCTTGCTCTCTGTCTCTCTTTTTCACTCTCTCCCCTTGTGTTTGGATTGTGTATTTATCCCTGTCGCCAACCCTCGGTGTGCGTAAAGGGCAGGACAGCAGCCGGTGTGTATATGAGAGAGGTTTTGACAAAATATGGGGTCAAAGAGTGTCCTGCAGTCACCCAAGGACCATTTGCTGATTCATGTAAATTTTTGCCACTCAGCAGATTTGTAGTTTGCCCCCCAGTGACACAGATTTACAAATCAACTATAAGACAGTATACCCCCCCTCCGGGTTAAATAACGTGCAAGTAATATTGCCTTTCCCCCCTCCCCGTGCCCACAGGGAGGTTGCTCAGATTGACCAGTTCCTTCAGGAGACAGCAGCGCGGGAAGCCAACGCCAAAGTACGTCTGCAGCAGTTCATTGAGGAGCTGCTGGACCGAGCCGACCGCGCTGAAAAACAGCTGCAGATTATCAGCAGCTGTGGCACCACACCGAACGGCAGCCTGGGACGCTGCAGCCTCCAGGCCTCAAAGGGCAATGGGCGCCAGGTGAGGATCTTTGAAGCTGTATGTTCAGATTATATATATATAACTATGCCGGCTAACATACATATATTTTTAAAATGCTGAATTGATCCTGATCACATTCAACTGCATGATAATACAGACAGCAGTATAAAAATGTACTTTCCAAATTGTGAGCTGTTTCAACTCTAAATTTTTGACACATTTTAAGTGTCATAATAAATTAGACAACGGATTTGTGGACCAGAAAACAGAATTTTATTTCATAGCAAGTTTTGTGTTTTACTACACAAGACTCCTCTTCAGTTTCGCTCAGAATGCTACTTCCAGCTTTCCGACAGAGAGAGCTTTTCCTGGACAGAATGTCTTTTTGCTTTTGAATAGTGTATAAGCATTGATTATATTGAGTAAGGTTGCTGTAATGCACCACAGGTCGAACCCGTAATTGACTTTAAGATGCCTGAGACAACAAGTCTACTCCTCCTAGAAACACTAAAGGGCAGCCACTTTTTCATCTAAGATTATTCATCATAGCCAAAGTTTGAAAGTAGGAGCTAAAGTGAAGGATTTTTTCTTTAATGATATTTCTTTAGTCCAAAATTTCACTTTTAGCTCTTTGATAAATACAGGTCCGGTGCTCTGTGCAGGCCAGTCAAGTCCTTTCACACCAAACACAGAAATCCATTTCTTTAAGGACCTTGCTCGGTGCACGTGGGATTGTTGTGTTGAAAGAAGAAAAGGCGTGTCCCAAACTACTGCCACAAAGCTCACTGTTGTCTGAAATACTGTGTGCTGTAGCGTAACATGTAAGATTTCTCTAAGCTGGACTTAAGAGGCCTGAACCAACCCTGAAAAACAGCCCCAAGAGTACACTGGGATATGCGGGCAGGGGTGTCTACATAAATTTGACCATGAAGTTGTATATCTACAGCATTTTGTCTTGTAAGCAGGCGTTGTAAGATTAGAACAGGTGAACAGGAGGCTTGTTTCCTGTCTGTTTAGAATTCAGGATCAAAACAGTGGAAATAGTGAAGCTCTGTAGCAGACTACATCCTGACCAGAGAGTGTACTCACATAAAAAGCTGCCTCTTGCTCCGGAAACCGGAGATCAGCTCTTTGTCTCCAGGCCTAACACAGCTTCCACTGTGGTACTTTTGTCCTCTGCGTTTCCTTATTACAAGATGATTTAAAAAAAAAAAAAAAGAAAAGAAAAAAGAAAAAAAAGAAAGACATTTTCTGTTCTTAAAAATGTCACTTATTCAGATTATTATCCAACATCTCTTGAAATAAGACGTGACCTGTTTCACATTGCATAAATGTGTGTGCTGCCATGGAAACCAGTTTTTGCTCTCGCTCAAGGTTTCAACATGATTTTGAATCAGATGTAATGTGGTACAGATCCGCCTGAGAGAAATTCGCTGTTTCATTTTTGCTTATTATTTGGGTGATCCTCGGCAAGAAAATCTTCTCTTTAGATCACTATCACTGACTGCAAAGATATTGTCACCATCCTCAGCTCACCCGCTTTATATTATCATACAGAACAGTGAATAATTATAAGAGATGCCTCTTTTGTAATGATATAATTAGCTTGTTGCAAAGAGGCCTGAAATAGTTTTATGGCATTTTACCTGCAAACAAGAATTAGACCCTTGCAGATGATATTAAGCTGTATTAGAATGCTGTTTGAGCTGTGATTGACCTGAGATGCAAATTTAGACATGATCTCTTTGGATTTAAGCATCAGTCAGTTTGATTTCTCTGTGCTTGTGCACGGTTGAAGGACTGTGAAAAATCAACATGACATGTACAAGTGTGGAGTCACACACTGGTTGGCACTTTGTTGCACCGTCAAGGGAAGCCCCGAGATGTCACCCAACCAGGCGCACACCTTCACATCCTCACTCTCCATCTCCCTGTCACTACATGAGCAAGGTTGCACTAACTTCCTAAGAGATGGATTTTAGAGCACCAGAGGTATTTAGGACTGACAGCAAGACAGGGCATGGATGACTTGTCTCTTGCTCACACTCTAGTTCAGTCCAAGATTAATCTAATGCATTTCTTCAAAGGAAGCGAGGTACTGTAGTGTTTTATAAACCCTTGGCTTTGTAGAACAAGAAGGAGAAATAGAAAAAGAATTGAGTTTAGACCAAACTTAATTCACCAGATTGGAGTTTTATTTTATTCCATCCGTATCTGGGAGATTTGTCCTTGCTCTGCCTTCACTGCGGATTGGCCAGGAATGAGAGCCATGGATGGTGTGTTTGCCTGTTTCTTCCATGGTCCATTTCCACCAGCACTGAGCCAGAAACAAGCTGTGTGAGTAAAGCAGAGAGGGAGAGAGGGAGTGACAGTGCCTGTGTTTGTGCACATTTTCCCTCTGTGGCACGTTGCCAGTCTGGTACACAGAGTTCCACCTGGCACTACTTCACACACACACATAGATGTACACGTACATACAAACACTCACTACACACAGCATACTTCAATGCACAGGCGGCTTTGAGTGGTGTGTGAAAAAGTGACTAGGAGGATTTTGCTCTCAGGCAAATAGAACGAGAGTGAGAGTCAGATTGCACACCCACTAACAAATACACTTAAAAATTCACACCTGCTTTCAGTGCTACAGCCAATTTTTTTTAGTTCATAGGTCCATGCAACACTTCGGTCAAGAAGTATTCATGACCCCCAGGGGACATCTCCCTGTGACACTGGTGACCCCATGACCTCCTGCAGCAGCTAGGCCAAAGTTTTTACTTTACTAAAATAAATGCAAAATAAATATGCAAGTTTGGAATTACATGTATTGAGTGTGACAAATGTTTGGTAATGACATGAGCTGCATTTTGTGCTTTAGTTTTATTATATTTTATATTTATTATATTTTTGAGCGTTTTAAAATATGAATGTTCACATTTCTCTAATGAAAAAAATAACATACCCATCAAAAATCCCATATGGAAATTGGGAACCAAATTAATGATACAGCCAGAGAATCAAGGTCGTCATCCATTCTTCAGGGGTTTAGCAAGGAATGCTTTAGTCTCACACAGCAGTTAAATCTATGTGTAAATCATATTAGTGGAAGCTAGGAGTACTGAGTCATTTTAATGATAGCACTTTGTGTCTCTCTCCAGAGAAACTCCAGCATCTCTGGGAGCACAAGAGGCATGTACCAGGTGTCAGACCGACGCTCCTCCCCCAGCACAGGGTAAGTCGGCACCCTGCTCCCGTTCTACATTCATGGACAATTTCGCACCAAGTCAGACCTTGACTACCTTGATTCTAAAATGTAAACCATCCAAAGCGCCATGTGCTGAAATGACAACCCTCATTTAGGCTACTCCTAAAGTGAGATGATTATCCAAGCTGTTAATTGCTATATTGCATGTGGCATAATCAGGTTTATCTTTTGATAGTAACAGATAGTAACATACTTACTTGATCAGCTGTGCCAGGGAGTTGGGAAATGTCTATGTGTTTGTCAGTTTATTTGAAAAGAAAGTGGGTTCTCTGGTCCAGCTGAAGATTTTGTGGCTCTTGGCTGTCAAATGAATGTGGTGCACCTCATCTTTCTTACCTATTGAGAGCTGCTGTAGTGAAACAGAATCTGTCAGTTATGTGGAAATATAAAGAACCCCTGGAGCCCCAGAGCTTTTATCCACCATCCACTGCACTGGCTGACCTTAACCTTTGGGGTACAACTTGTCAGTCCGGTGTAAATGTTTGTCAGCGTGGCGGTAGCACGTGCAGTACCTCAGAAGTACAATGAAAACAGTGCTATGGTTACAACTTGTTTGATTTCTGGCACCGTATTATTTTGCTGAACATTCACTGGCTCCAGCTTCTCAAATGTGAGGACTCCCTGTTTAAAATTACTCAATATCTTTTGGTTATAAACTAACCTTGTCCTCCGAGGGCATTTTTCAATATTTTGTGATATTTTTATACTAAACAATTAACTGGTAATGAAAACAGATTTACTGTATGAAGTTTGCTTTATATTGATAATACGGCCTCTTACATGCCTTTTCACACACTGGTACCCACATCAAGGTATTCATATGTACTGTAGTACTGGACACTGTCATATGTGATGGAACAGATCCCATTTTTAGTCAGAGATTCTCACTCAGTAGCAGCAGTGAGATGCAGGTTGGACGTCTCTCTGCATGAGGTGTGACCTAAGTATTTCTGGGTCTCTGCTGGAGATTTCAGAAGCATGGCCGTGCCATAAAATTCTGAGTAACGCAACCGTCATTCCCAGTTGGTATGTGAATGTGTTTCCTAATGTGACGTCACGCAGAACCCATCAGGCCTTCCCCACTGAATCACTGATTGCGCAACACACACACAGTGGACCAGCAACAACCATCTAAGCCTTCTGTCTGAAGTTATTAATAACTCCTCATCAGAGAGCAAAAATATTTTTGCCACTAGTAAAGGTCATAAACGCAAGTGTGCAACAGTTTTCGTGATTTATTGAGACTGACCTCACCAGATATTTATGCAACAATCATTAGTTTACATCTGTCAGTTATGCACTTTTTTTTTTAAACATTTTGTGCCTCTTTAACCATTACTAGTTTTATTTTCTATTTTTTATACTTAATAGTACTTGTAACAATATGCAAGGATTTCATCAGAATATATTAAAATATCCTCTTAAAATATCTAAATCAGTTTTATTTACAAGTGTAAGAGCTTCTAATGTAAATGTAATCCATAGTTGCATGAGAACGGTACAGTCAGGACATAAAAGCTTACATTCTGAAGGGCTTTACATATTGATTTGCACTTCAGGAAACAACACGGGTCGCGAGATAAGAGAAGACTTAGTGTGTTTGTTTTACTGGTTATTGAGCTTTGTATTCTGGGTACACACACTGAAAGTCATTAATTAGCAGTTGCAACAGTAATTATGAGCTTCTCATGTTTGGTATCAATTCATGTCCCATGTCTTGCCATTGATTTACTGCTGACACAACATTTTTATCAGGTTACTGCTTCAGTACAGGCTCATTAGCCTGTAATGAATGCCAGTATTGACACTGTCTCATTTTAGACTGTTAAAACCATAAACAAAAAGCACTGTTTTCATTTTTCATCATTTAAATTCAAATTTGTGGTTTAACATTTCATCTTCTGTGCATCCTTTTCACTTTCAAGTACTATGTATAATTCCTAAAATGATTTATGCAGATGCTTTGACTCTCCTTATTATACTGAGAGAAAAAGGATGGAGCGCTGAAGAGAAAGAAAGAGAAAGAAAGAAAAATGGCCTACTTTTTGAGCGGCTGATATTTGTAACTGCTCATTACTTGTGTTGGCTATGAGGTTATTTTAAGTACTGTCGCAGCACGTATGTACAAACATTGCCCTCATTCTGGTATAAATCCTCTGAAATGCAGCTGTTCTTTGTCTGTCACGCGGTACTGTGCCTGTTTGTGCTTCATTTTGGTTTTAGAAGTAGTTCAGTGCATCCACTTCTGTCAAATTAAAAAACAGTTTTCCTCAGTGGAAGGGATGTTACAGTGTGTAGAAAGGACTGCAGTCGTCACTGAAACCAATAATCAGGAAAATCAGATGAACAGGTTGCCAAAGGATTTAGGGCAGGTTCAAGGAGTGGATCATCCATGTGTTGAATGTATTACACTGTCAAAAACAAAAATCATTCAGTCATCATTTATACTACGCTCACTTCCCTCTTTTTGGCTGCAGAGCATCAGGTCGGATCAAGTCCGTCTCACAGGGATCTGGAGGTTATGACAGTGACAGCGTCGAGATGCATCCCATGGAGGATTGTCCCGAGGCTCAGTACTATCACATGCAGTGCCGGCTGGGTGAAGGGGGTTACGAGCGGTCCCCTGGATGTGGCGGCGGTAGCTCAAGAAACTGGGGTCTCCGTAAACAGGCTATCCAAAACTGGCAGCGACGACCTTACAGGAACAGCACCGAAGGCGAGGAGGGAGACGTGTCAGACGTGGGTTCCCGGACCACTGAGTCTGAAGTGGAGATGTGGGAGCAAGAGAGGAGAGCCGTAGCTGAAGTCCAGCAGTCTGCCGCCCCCTATCCTCACCACGGCAGGGCGGGATACCGGCCTAACGCGGGTAAGGGCTCCCTGTGAAGTTGTTCGGAGAAGTAGAGCTGGTTATTCTTAGAAATCCACACACTGTTTCTCACACAGTCTTTCCATCGTAACATCGAGGCAGTAGCTCACATACACAGAAGCCAGGATTCACCGAATAAAGGCCTGGAAATGACTCCCATAAGAGCAGCGACTGATGTGGATCTAGGTCAGGTCGAGTTGCAGGCACTGTAATGTTGCATGTGCTGTGTCACTGACAAAAGATAATTCTACAAACTGAGTGTGGATTAGATATGAACATATATGGTAAACTTGGTGGTAAGAGGCCTCATATCTGCTGCAGTGTGTAGACACATCAGTATAAACACTTATATACAAACACTCCTACAGATATTAATAATCTTTTTTTTTTTAGTTTTTCCTTATCCAATTCTTTTACCAAAAATGGGCTCAGTTGCAGTGATTTCAGTTGTGATTTAACCAGTTAAAGTTATTTTTTGTGAGGTGTTGTATTATGTTTACCACCAGTATGTTATGTCAGTTGTAGCTGATGAGTAAACCCAGCCATACACTGCATAAAGTCCTATACTCTCTCTGTCCTGCATGTCTGTCTTTGGTAGATTGAACATATTTCTATTTGGGAGAGCACTATTTATCTGTTGTATCATCTCAGTTTCTCCTCTCATACTAAGCTTTGCAATCTATGATTGAGCCAAGTTAGACAGCCAATAATACCCGCACATTTCTTCAGATCCACCACAGATTGTACATCTCTCTGTTAACTTCCTGCCCTGCCAAGATTCTTAACTCACTGCTGCTACTCTCCATTTTTCTCCACCTGCTGTCGGGTTTCTTCTGTGGACCAAGGCAGTCTGGAAAGGAGCGAAACTGGGCCAGAGCCCTATGACAAATTCGTATGAACTGCTATTGCTGCCCCATTAGCTCAAAAATTTTTCTCACGTAACACTCAACATGTTACTGGCGTTCCTCGGCTCTGACGTAGTTCTCCTTACTGGGAGAGTCTCTGCCAGGTTTTATCAGATGGTATGTATCTACAAGCACACAGTTTTCTCTCAGCATGTAACACACAGCTTGGCTTTTTAAGTTCATTTTGCAGTCTTGAGCGTAGGTGGTGTGTGTGAGAGAGAAAAAGAGAAAAAAGAGGAAGAAAGAGTGAGAGTGTAAGCAATGGTTCATAGCCCTGATGGTTTCGAGCAGACGCCTTCCAAGGCCAAAGATGAAATGAGTCATCTAGGAGCAATCTTGCTGGGAGGAATAAGCCGGTCTTGGACTGGACACATGGTATCGGCCGATAGATAGGAATAGACAGAAGAAAAAAAAAGATGAAAAGAGGAAAAAAAAAATTATGCAATCTCATTTAGTGTCTTGTTGAAGGTTGGCGCCACCATGTGACAGTATTTCTCAACATTGTTTAAATAGCACCTTCATCTGTTTGTTCTTTATAAATTTGCATTAGAAAATAGGCTTGTCTACTGTAATAGAAGTAAAATAAATCTCTCCAGGCCTGCAGCTGAAGTCACTGATCTTTTTTTTAATGTACAATTACAGCTTATATAATGATAATCATAATAAAGTTTGAAGGACGATTATAAAGTGCTTTACAATAAGAACAGTTAAGCGAACAGCAAGAAATTCAAGTGAAATTGCAAGAAGAAAATCAAAGAAAGGGCTGGTCAAATACCAAATATGTACACATAAATATACAAAAATATGTATCTATAATGTGTGTGTTTATGTGTACATGTACTGCATATGTCTTTGTTTATGTATGCATATACTCTAGTTTATTAGGTACACATAGTTAAAACAATAGCCCTGCAATAAATCCTCCCCACATGAAGGTTATAATGTGTATTTTTTTTTAACTGTTGTACAGAGGTGTTGATTCAACTTAATGATCATTTGGCTGTTGAATTGTGTTGACAGATGTTTCTATAATTGTGCCTATCCCATTTATATCAGTGAGGGTAGGCTGAACAACAGTAACACTGTTGTGTGATTAATGTGCTTCATCTTAACATTTTACAACCCACTGTTCCACCTGCAGGACATATTAAGTAATATGAATACGAACATGTAATAAATCTGTTGATAGTCATTGTGGTTATCGTTAAAAAACAACATACTGTTTTAAAAATAACCCAGGTACAAAGATTCTAACAAACTAAAACCCTCCCTGCCTTTAAAGCACTCTAGTCATCCAAAAGTGACATTCATTCCAACAATCAAAAACATTCATTTTCTTTTAAGTTAGCCATTCCACCCCCAAACAGTGTTTAATGCGTTGAAAGACCTGGATTTTTTTTCCCTCAGGACGGTCGGAAGGGGTCTACAGCAAGCCATGTCGACATGAAAAGAGCCCGTCCAAATCCAATGAGGTGATCAGTCCAGAGATCCTGAAGATGCGTGCTGCTCTCTTCTGTATCTTCACCTACCTGGATACTAAAACCCTGCTGAGAGCTGCTGAGGTCTGCCGGGACTGGAAGTTTGTGGCGCGTCACCCAGCTGTGTGGACCAGAGTGCTCCTGGAGAACGCTCGCATTTCTTCCAAGGTGCGCGGTGAACATTTAGACACTGTATGCAGTCAATAGTCAGTAGAATTATCAAAGCAGTAGCGTGTGATGCATTTAACTGTATTGTCTTTGCTGTGTATTATGAAGATTTTCACTTATCACCATGTTTATGTCTCAGTTCCTGAGCACATTGTCTCAGTGGTGCACACAGACACACTCCCTCATCCTCCAAAATCTCAAACCGCGACAGCGAGGCAAGAAGGAAACCAAGGAGGACTACCTTAAAAGCACACGGTGAGACACACAAACAGAGGCACAGATACACACAGGATTTTACAGCTGCACATGGTTTTCAAAGCATTACCCCTTTTACTTGTTGGGTAATTGATGCATTGTGTATTGTTTTGGCTTTGGTAAGCATGTTGCTTTGCTTCTATTGGACATACTGAGTGTCTCCTCAAACAGTGATGGATGAGAGGAAGAGAACAAGAGGAACATAAGCGATTGTATACTGTGACGTTTTTATGCACTTTGATTATGATCAGAACGAAAAAGGTAAACAGTTGTAAATACTGTGTGAGGGTGACAAGGTGTGTTACAGCGCAAAGCTGCTCTTAAGTTGTTCGTACAGTCAGTAGACATGCTGCCTCTTGCATATAATGCCACAGACATTTCAGGAGCATTTTGTTTTGCACTATAAACGGTAGAAGTGCTGTTCTTGGGAGGACAGGAGAATTATTTCCTCTGCTCTGTCTCTGTCTTTTCCTGTTGACCTTCACTTCCATCTCCATCTAAGTGGCTGTCTGGAGGAGGGTCTGGAGGCGTTGTTGAAGGCCACAGGAAGCAACCTGCTGATACTGAAGATTTCACACTGCCCCAACCTGCTGACTGATCGCTCCCTCTGGCTGGCTAGCTGCTACTGCCGGGCTCTGCAGGCTGTAACCTACAGGTAGACCAGCACACCTAGGTCTTATTTTTTTAAGAAAATGATCAGTTTAATAATTTATCAACAAATTATTATACCAAGCACCAACATTTTTTTTACTGGATTTTATGCTGTGGACATATAGTATCACATGTATGTATTAATTATCATAAACGGTTTTATCTTTTGTGTCCCAGGAGTGCCACAGACCCAGTTGGCCAGGAGGTGATCTGGGCCCTTGGAGCAGGTTGTAGAGACATCATCTCCCTACAGGTGGCGCCACTACACCCATGGTAATATACAGACAAATATATCTTCAACTTTGATCATAAGTTAATGCTTTATATGTTGTAATAACTATACTGTATTTAAATCAATGGTTGTGGCTTTTATTTCTTTCAGCCAACAACCTGCTCGTTTCAGTAACCGATGTCTGCAGACTATTGGAAGATGTTGGCCTCACCTGCGTGCTCTCGGCGTGGGAGGGGCTGGATGTGGCATTCAGGGTCTGGCCTCACTGGGTACATGTTCCTTATAAAATGATCAGTCTGCATGTAGTTATTAATGTATTAGAGATCTCAGCAGTAAACATATTATTCATTATTAATTTCTAATTAAGTGTAACTCAAATCCTGTCACACTGCATTCTCTTTCATGCATGCACAGTTCTTTAAATGCAGAAATGGTAAAGGGAAGTAACAAAAGCAGATAATATATAGATGATATACAATGTTCTTTTACAGAATTGTGCATTTCAGGCACAATGAATCCATAAATATAAACAAGCCTTTATGTGCTCTATTCTTGTAGTATCTTGAAATCATTCCCCTTTTTGTCTTCCGTATCCCGTCATCTGTTTACTTCCTTTCAACACGTCCACAAGCGAGGAACTGCATGCGTCTACAGGTGCTGGAGTTGGACCATGTGAGTGAAATCAACCAGGAGGTGGCAGCAGAGGTTTGCAGAGAGGGCCTGAAGGGTCTGGAGATGCTCGTGCTCACTTCCACACCGGTCACCCCGAAAGCCCTGCTCCACTTCAACAGTGAGTTTAAACACTACTGTACTGACTGTAGCGATATCTATATCTATCTATATATATATGTACCGCACTGACTATGAGAAACAAAAAACCCCACATGATTTATACTGCCTAAATCCTCCTTTTGCTCATGTAGGTGTTTGCCGCAACCTTAAGTCCATTGTGGTTCAGATTGGTATAGAAGACTACTTTGAGGACCCCAACAGTCCTGAAGCTAGAAAACTGTTCGATGAGATGGTAAACAAGCTGCAGGTAACAGCACCTTTGTGTCCTAGACACTCACATACTTCTCTGTTTGACAAACTGGCAGCTGATGAGCCATACAGGAAAATTCAGAGAAAAATCAAGACAACAAGCAGCACAACAATAGGGCATACAGACAGACCTCCATCCAAAAGTCCTGTTAAAACTCATGACCTGTACTCTAACGCCACAGTCAGCCGAACCCTCAATTTTTAGATGAGCAGAAATCCTGATCTGCTGTAAGCAAAGGGGCAAAATATATTTTGTGAACATAATATATTAATTTAGGCTCCCAACAGAAAGAAACTTATTGTTTTTGATCACCACATCAGGTTTCACCATTACGGCCAGACACAATGGGCAGATTCATCTCATTGGAGCAATGTTTTATACTCTGAACAATGGATAATTAAAGAATATAACTGCAATACATTAATTCTTTTACTGTATAACTACTCCTCCATCTGTGCAGTGCAGTGTTGACTGTGTGGAGGTAATGGCTAACAGTTCGGTCTGCACCCTGTTAGCCAATACCACTTCCTTATGAATTTTGTTTCTTTTTTTAGTCAACATGTCCTTGGAGTTTTGCACCACTATATTTACATGACTAACAGATAAGCTAACAGTTCTTCAGAGGATGAGATGCGTCTATTTTTATTGCAACTACACACCATTTAAACCATGACTCAGTCCTTGAAGTCCCAGTGATGGCTGGTTGTGGATGTGCAGCTGCTAACTCACTCGAGCAGAGGCTCATTGTGAGAGGGTCAGGTCATTCTTATAGCTGACCACACACAAACAGAGAAAAAAAAAAGCTGTGAAATCCCAGGTTTTATTTATGTTTTGTTTTTATGAGTCAGTTTACAGTTTGTTCTTCTTGGATATTACACTCAAGATGGTGGGGTTGCTCACAGCAGTTAGGTAACCTCTATCAAAAGCTGCAAACAGCTATGGTTTATTTTTATCTCTCCCTCTTCAAGTTTGCTGTAAAAAGGAAGCCAAAGTTCTCCTCTCATGTTTAATCATCTCTTTTGTGAAACAAGATCAGTAGAGGTGAATCTCATAAAGCAAGACAGTCATCCTTAACCTGCTGCGCCCCAGTCCTTTGGTCCTTCAGTTTTTTTATAGCTTCCTGGCATACATCAGTTATTGTACACACTTACTGCTAATGGAAGAAAATATAAAAGCATGAAGACACAGGGGGATAGCAGTAGAATATTTGGCCTTCAGGTGCAGACGGTTTCCTTATAATGAAGTGAGCTTCAGATAATCCTTCCTCGCTTTTCTTTCAGGCTCTGAAGAAGAGACCTGGCTTCTCCAAAATCCTCCATGTGAAAGCAGACAGTCTCTGCTAACATCTTTTGTGCAGATACTTGAAGTCTTGGGGAGGCGCCATCTTGGCTCCAGTTAATCAAAAAGACCCAGCTGTTTTGAGCTTGCTCTATGGGGTTGAATCCGTCTGCAGCACCGACAGAAACAACAGAGGTTCGCCATGATGAACCAGGACCGAGGCTCAATGTGCATACTCTACAAGTACAAGCTTGAAACAGAAAAACTCATTTACTACTCCAGTAGCAGAAATCAATATCTTCTTAATGTTGGTTATGGCAGAAAGCCAGTCAGGAGGCTTATTTGGACTAACAATGGCACTATATATGAGATTAAGGGCCTGTTTAAAACTTTACAGAATCAAATAACCCAACTAAATGTAAGATCAGTCTCTCTCAGTTGTGTTTTGCTTTCACCATAAAAATGGATCATGTCATCGCACAGAGCCAGACCCCTTTCTTGAAACGCCTGGAGCCAGGTGACAGCGCTGTATTTAACTGTCTGCATCTACACAATGCGTGATATAAAAACCTGAGACTACCTTCAGCTCGTGGGCAGGAGCACATTATACAGCTTACATACTTCCCACAGAGAAGAACATTAAATGGTGGCAGGTTTGAGAAAATGTGGAGAAATGAATTTCCTCAAGAGATCTTGACTTCTCGTCAAGGATAAGAGTCTTGAAACAGGAGCTTTATGTTTGTGTGCGTGCGCGGATGTCTGAATGCATAAATAGACTAGCCGAGAATTGAATAAATGGTTTTGATCCAGCCTGCCCTGCACTGCTGTATGTTGAAAGTGGACAATGGAAAACGTTCAACACTCACTTCTTCCGCCCAGAACAGAAACATGCTGCACCAGCTCCAGGCACAGCAGAGGACAGCCTCCCAGTAACACACAGACCTTGACTGTCTTCTAGCCACTGCACAACAACAGTGCTTTCTGCCTCTCCTACCACCCTCTGCTTCCTCGTGTCAACAGGATCATGTCACAAACCTGGACTCTGTTTTTTTTTTTCATTTGTGGAATCTCTGGATCTGTTGTCAGATCAGAGAACAGGATGTAGTATCTGATGTTGCTCTTCAGTAAGCCTGGAAGATGATCCATGATGCATTTCTCTCAAAAAAACGGTGCCATTTGGAACGGTGTCTGTCCTCATTGCAGTGAGCGTTTTCTCCAATGTGCCATTAATGAGGGAAGAGGGACCATGTAGGGTAGAGTTGTAGGCATGATGGGTGCAAGCAGCTCTTACTTAACAGTGTTGTGTTTCATATGGGACGTGGTCTGCAGGTGTAAACAGTTGTTATTGTGTTTATATATCATGAAAGTTTCATACATTTCCGTACTAAACAGTGCCATTCCTAGTCATAGGGCTAGTCATGGCTGAGCCCTTGCACAATCCTTGTTTATATTCATCAGCTGAAATCCTCTGGTGCCCTCTGCTGGTGTTTTCAGGCAGTTACAAAGCTGACAGCCAGCTGGTGTGATGTGACACTTGTACCCTTTGCAGCATGGAACAAGTATAAGCTTTGCTATTTTGGAGATCTCAAAACCAGGAGATCAAGTCTCCAGTGTCACCTTCAAATTGGCACAGTTCTTGGTTACAGTTTAGCCCAGTGTACATTGCAGAAATTCTCAAGAAGTATGAGTAGCAATACTTACAGTGGTAACACTAAGTGTACACTCCTTTAAGATAATTTAAAGGGGGGCTCCACCAAATTTTACTCACCAAAATCATTTTACAAGTTGTGAGGTGTACCACACCTGTGAGAACAGGTGTACAATGTCTTCTGTCTCTGGAGGAGCTTTGTCAAGTCAGCAAAAATAACCCTGATGATGTAATCAGGGTTATCTAAGTCTGGAGATTAGAAATTGACATAATGTCCACATGTGGAGTTTGAAAGATGTGGGTGTTTACAAAGCAGGAAGCATCAAATTGAAAAAAAAAAAAAAGATTTTTAAGGGAAGGGTAAGCTCCAGCGTTTTTGGAGCTTCACCCATTCCATGAACCAAAAGTCAGGATTTCTCTTCCTCTGCTGCATTATTTTTTAAATCTGTCTCTCCAGCAAGTCCCCCAACTTTATGAAAGTGCAATAAATCACTGGAGAGCTCCTTTAAACAGAGCTCCTTTTCGATTCTTAAGATAACTTCGGTTTCCAGAAATTATGCACACAATTTTGAAACAGGTTTGAAAATGAATCACACATCAGGGACAACGTCACATCTCTTACTTTGCAACGAATTAGCACAGGTTGCTCACAGGTTGTTCACAGACGTTGCGCACCTCATTTGGCTGGACAACAGATCTTAACATTCATGGGTGGAGCGTGCAACACAGCGAGGTGACAGTTTCCAGGAATTCTGAGCAGGGGGATTGTCATGTGGGCTCTTTAAAAGTCAAAACCTCACTGATGAGGAGAGCTGTTAGCTGCTGTTTTTGGTCTCTGCGTCATAGTCAATAATGTTTATGAAGACTTGCGTAGCTGCATATTGTAGTGCTGATGTTTGAGGTCAATATGTGAGAACAGTTGTGGATGTCCATTTCTTCATGTTCTTCCAGTACTGCATATTATTATCCTGCGCTGCACTGGATTATCTGCTCGGTTTGATTGAAAAGGAAAAGGGTTGTGGGAAAGGTGTAAAAACTTTGCTGACACAATAGAGAAAACACAAAAAGCACTTGTTGATTTTGAGTTTTAGACAATCCTGCCTTCGCTATCAACTACTCTGTACATAATGTTTGTAAAAAAAACAAAACAAAACAAAAAACAACTTAAAAACAAGAAAAAAAGGACCAATATTTGATGTTATATAATATTAAGGTCATAAATATGAGTGGAAAAAGTTGAAGTTTACAGGTCTTCGTTCTGTAAACATTTTCTCTCCAAAGTTGAATGAAAGATAAACATAGAGAACTATATTATGTATAACAGTAGTGTTAAAATTGCAGTTGTGTATTAGATACTTTATATTAAATGTGCATCAGAGTCATATAGAGATGGAAATTATTTAAGAAGAGGATAAAGATGATAACTCAGCTATTTATTTCTATAAAAAAAGAGCGATGTGTATAATGTTGGCATGTTTGTGTTCAAGCATCAATCATTAAGTTGCCTTCTTAACCGTTCTGCTACTGTGGCAAGACAATTATTAGATGTTTAAAGAGCTTTGATTGCCTGCAGGTTAATAATGTTTCTCTTTATTTGATCCAGTTTGTTGTTGCACTAGTGAAAAAAAAAATATTTCAGATGTTTATTATAAGAGTGTTGTTTTTAATGTTCAGCTATTGCTCAGTATTTGACAAAATATGATGCACTTTTTTTCCTGAAGGCTTTTATCGGCCCCGTTGGTCATCGGTTTAGTTGGAAATGAAACTGGTTTCTGTCAGCGGGATGCCTGGTGGCGTCTTCTGGTGTAGTACGAAAAACACTTAAACGTTCGGTTTCATGGGAGGAAGATTTTGGAAATACAGCGATAATAGATGAACTTCTGTAGTGGACAGACGTACAGTTAGCCTCTTTTCTCTTACACAATCCTTCATGTCTCATTGGTTGGAAAGTTACAAAGACTGAACTTGATTCAATTACATGCAAGTGCTTTTTAGGTTCATAACCAATATGACCTTATTCTCACCTTTGATATTTGTGACTGTCCTTGTTTTGTTTTTGCATTATGCTCTACATTTCATGCTCATACCAACAGTACATTTGTTCTCTTGTGAAAATGGACCTGCTGAAGATGTTACTGAGCCTGTGCGCTCTGAAACTGCAGATTAGAGGTGCCAAGCCCTCCACAATTTTTTTTTTTTTTGGGCTTACTTCTCCTATCCTTGCCTCTCCAAATGTCAACCTGACTAATTTCTAATTTATTTTATTGATTCAGAGTCTGAAGCATCGCCTTTGAACCAAGGTGCTTCCTCATTCACATGTATATTTCATTATTTAATTTTTTTAAATCAAGATTTAATCCTCCTTTGTTGCAATGTCACAAGTTCATCATACTGTGCAATTTGAAAGACAGTGTCTGAGTGTTCCTGTACCTCTCTGTACATATTTTTTGTATGAATGATTGTACTCATGCCCATTCATCTGAATAGTATTTTACACATTACCTCAACACTTATCTGGGCAATTAAGTGTGCAGTTTGTCTTTGTAATTTTTCAGTTTTGACTACCATCAACAAATATGCCAATCGATCCATGAACTTCATCCTTGTTGCTACATTGACAAAATGGATTTTGTTGCTGAAAAAAAAAACAACTTTCCCAAAAGATGATCAGCCTTCTACGATGACTGCAAAAGATGGAAATGTTTTACTACTCATTTTCACTCATTTGTTGTCATCAATAAAATTGTTGTCATCATATTTTCAAGTGCTTTTTCTGTTAAATCTGATTTAACAAGAACCCAGCTTGCCATTTACAAGGTCAAATTCATTTTTTAAGCTAATTATCTTTTAAGTAGAAAGTAGTTCCACTGAAAACTGTTCAGTTTGTGAATCATCCAGAGTAACAGGGAACAGTCTTTTCATGAAAGACATGTCATTGTTTTTTTAAAGGTAAAATTTTTTCACTGCTCTTATTACCTTTTAAGATCAGCATAAAACAACACAATGATTTGCAAATAGCCAAAAAAAGAATCAAATACTGAATGCAAATATTTATTGATAAAGCTGAAATTCGCCTCCAGAGACGACAATATGTTAATAATAATGTTAAAATGTTTGTTTGTTTTAAAATTATTTTCCAGCCTGTAATAAGTTCTTCACAAACGGTTTTGTAATTATTTCTAATGTTTCAAAAATAATAATGATAATTACAAGTAGTTCCTGTTGTTCAAATCCTAACTAATCAATCATTAACATGTGTATACAAAGAATTTTTAAATGACTGGTTCATCATAAAAGGTTTATAAGTTACAAAATGTCTCACTGTAATGAGCAGTCTGTTTCACCAGAACAGAGAAACAGATGACTTTACCTTCTGGTGACGGCTGTATCTGAATGGTTAAGTCCTCTGCCTCTGCAGCCTCACGTGTTCGCCTGCTAGACCGGGATTCCTGCCAGAACTTTGTCCCCATGTTTCCCTCTCTGCTTTCCAACTGTCTGAATGAAGAAGGAGGGTGAGTACGCTGCCCACAGAAAACAAGGCTTCAGCTTTAGAGCCTCATACACAGACTCACAATGCACAACAATTCCCCCAAGCTCAGTTCATTTCAAGACTTTCTCAATGAAACAACTGAATGTGTTAAAGCTCTGCTAATATGTGTTTTTAGGAGTCAAATCTCAAGGTGTAACTTGAAGGGGCTTGCTCACTGTGTTAAAAAAAACAAACAAAACAATGGAAGCTCTCTCCAGATTTTCAGGCCCTTTCTTTTAGTTTATTGTTTTGGTTTTATGGCTTTTTTTTAGAAAAAAAAAAAAGCTCTGGTAATTGCTTCTGTAATGACAATGCCACCCAGAATCAAATGCCAGACAAAGTTAGGCTGCTATGTAGTAAAGAAAGAAAGACAAACATCTGGCAGCTTAAAACCCAGATGTTTTTTGTTGTTGTTTTATTTAAAAAGCTAGTGGAGGCAAAGAGTAAACAGAATATATCAATGCTGTGTTTTTCTCAAGTCAAGTGTCCACAAAACATTTACCAAAAGGGCAGACGGTGAGAAATACAGTCAGTGACTGTTAACTTTGACCTGGTCTTAATGAGGCCCAGCTGTGTTTGTGTCTTTAATCGGAGCTCAGAGTGAAACTCTGTTTAGCCGTGCTGTGGCCAATTTTTGCTAATCTGCCATGAAATGTAACACAAGCTCTGATTGGATGTAGCTGTTGGCGGGCTCCCCTGAGATGAGTGGTTACTAAAGTTTTGCTACAACAAGGCTCTGGAGAGCAACGAAATCACATTCGGTAAATAAAAAATGAAAGGGGAAGCCTTTAATCTTTTTTTTTCAATAACTACCAAAAAATATATTTTTAGTATTATCTGTTTCTTTTAATAAATTCTGCCTGTGAAGACCCTCAGTCAGCAAGGTCATATGTACAGTGCAAGTATATTTTAGTACAAATACGTATATTTTAAAGTAAGATATTTAAGTAAAATCTTTGCTTTATCCGATCTATTTAGTGCCCCTCTTGTTTTAAGAGAAATAAAAGATTTATTTGCTTTTTAATCATTTTCAAAACACTCTTAAGCCTCCATGAATTCATTTTTCTTGAGTCTTGTTAAGACAGAAAAATCAGTGGGCAGCGCTTTGCCTGGAATTACCTGACATTACCAAGCCTGGTGTACTAACAAGAGTGATAGAGTCACATGTTTGCCATGCGTCTCATTCACATCAATTGAAGCCAGTGCAGCTGATGAATTCTGCAGTGTTTCCAATTTTAGTGCAAACTGCATCTGGATCGCTGCACAGACGTCACCTTTGTTCAGCTTTGATCTGCGAATTCACACAGACTGTGTTCTAAATCCATTCTACTTAATAATTCTATACAGTATACACTACATATTACTCATCACACACAGTCTACTGCTTTGGTAGTTAGTATAAAAAAATATTTAACAAATTTATACCAACAGGAACTGAATATGTGTGACATCAGACATCAATCAAACAGTGACTTTGACTGTTCAGGATGCATATTATCTGGTTTAAGTGTACTTTATTTAGTCACTTCTCTTCTTTGAACACTCAAAACCTGCTTAGAAATCAGTGTGTAGAACAGATTTAGGGCACGACAACTGATAGTTTCCCCATCCTGGGTGCAGGAATCTCTTTGTTTAACTGATGGCTAATATGACCATACCTTCACTTGTCTCATCTTCACAGACGCAACTTAACCAACAGGAGAAAGAAAGATTTCAGCCACAGTCTGCTCAGGCCCACTCAATCCTGAGTGGAGATTTAATCAGACAAAAAAGTGAAATCACCTGTGAGTGTGTGTGCGTGCTTGTTTTTATTTCCTGGTGGGGACTTAAACCTGACTGCACAGTTACCCATGGGGACTTGTGTCACTGTGGGGACAAAGATTGAGGTCCCCTCAGTTTAAGTCTTGGTTTTAGGGTTTAGGAAAGAATTGGGTTTTGGTTAGGTTTAGGGTAAGGGGTTAAGGTTAGGCATTACAGTGTGTGTGTGTGTGTGGACTATGAGTGTGCAGGGCTTTTATTTTCCAGACAATTTGATTTAACACAAAATGACACTAGTTGTTTTATGGCCAGGCTTTCTATTTATCTGGCGATTTTTTTTAAGTAAGATGAGAAAAATAAGCTTTGTTGGCATGGTCTCTAACTATTGGTATGTTAAATTTTTGGATGCACATCTTTCTCACACTCAAACTTTGGTCTTTCTGTTCCTTCTCATCCACCAAGTTACCATCTGATGCTCCGTGATCTCAATATCTGGCAACAAGATGACATCTAGAAGACGTATCAGTTCTGTGTCCTTGGCACTAGTTTGGCTTGGAATCGTTTGGTCATTAGACTGCACTTCAGCTTTTTCCCATAAGTGCACATAATGTGCAAATTCTTAATTCTCAAATTAATGCTTGTTTTAATGATTTCATGTTCTCTTTAGAATGAAGAACAAGTAAGTGACATTAAACATGTCGGGAAAGGACTAAAAAGAAGTGGGAATGATCACTCTGTGACTGTGGTCAAACAAAAATACAACAAAGATTTTTGGGGTATTTTTTGACCCAGTAAGGGTCCACAGTGGTGATAAGTAAGTTAAGTACATTTACTTGTACTTTACCTCAGCTTTTCAATTTTCTGCTAAGTTCGACTTTTGTTCAGCTACTTTTTTTTATTTAAAATTTTTCCAGTAAGGAGTTGTTCTCCCTGGAAGTCACACAAAAAAGGATGATCCAGAGGGAATATATTGAGAAGTGTTTTTTATTGTTATTATTATTATTATTATTATTTTAAATTAATTTTGTGTGCCACTTTACAGTGCTCCATACACTCCATCAACATTTGGCACCACGTTAGCCTGAGTTTTCTAAAATGCATTTAAAAATACTGCCAGAATCCACATTATCCGCACTCACCTCAGCCCCAGGTGAAGAAATAAATGGAATCAGGAATATTCCCGTGTCTGGATTTGACTTAATCCAGATCCTTATCTCGGCTTGAAAACTACAAAAGAAACCAGAGTTCTTGATTTCCTCTTCATCCCACCTAACATGAGGAAACTATTGTGAAAATTTCAAAAACATGTTGTATGACTGAGAAATAAGTTGATAATAATTAGGGAGGAAGTGTGGCATTTTGCACTGATTTCCCTGTTTTTCTGTTGCTAATTAAAACTTTCCCAGTTCTTCTCATCATCTGATTGTGTTTGTCACTGATGAAGAGGATTAACACTGTTGTCCAACAGAAGTGAGGACTGGGTTGAGGTCTGTTCTAACACCATCTGTCACTTTGGCAGGGCATTGCAGCTTTGGAGCCTTTTCTTTTCTTTCCATGTGCACTCACTTTCTGTCTTTCTCTCACAGATTTAGAAGGATACCAAAATGGTGATAGTATGGAAACAGCTCTCGTCTGTGGTTGTGCTTCCTTCTTTCCTGGAAAATATTCATGAGGACAGAATTGGATGAGGAGGAGATATCTAGTGACTGTGTTTAATAATTCACCCAATTAACAACACTGAGCCGCTCTTGTCTGATGATGATAGAGCTTTTATTTTGTTAAAACCTTCTCAATTTTTATTTAGTATTTCCATTATTTTTGAAATAACATAATGTTACGTACAGAAGGCACTTACAAAAACAAGTTAAATTACAGATGCTGTTATTATAAACATTAAATTACTGATTTAAAAAAACAACGTAATGACAGAATGATAAAGACAAGAAATGACAGCACCATTGGCAACTTTTGAACAGTACATCTCAAATAAAACCTAGCATGATTTGAATCTACAGTACAATAGAAACAATACTCATTTGTTATCAATGTAATAATGCCCAAGCTATGCTTTAAAGTATAACTTAATCATCAAGATAAAAAGATTAAAACTCAACAGTTTTATATTGTTTTTTTTTTTTCACTAGTCAGAGGTGGTTTATTTTACATATTAGGCTTTGTGGTTTTAGCTCTGTGCAAGTCCTGGTACATCTCTATCAGGCAAGTGGCTTCTCTCTGTCCTGACAGCAAAGCACCATGGGTAGTGGAATAGTATTTTCTGTGGGTGGCCTCTCCAGCGAACAGGACCTGCAGAGGCTGAGGATGGAGGAGGGGAAGAAAAGAGAAATGAGCAGAGGGAAAAGGAGAAAAGCTTTTAGAGGAGAAAACCTGATTCAAAACAAGGTCCATCAATGTCAGCTTGACATATTTTTGGCCTCTTGTGCTGCATTATTTTCTATTTCCATCACTGATTCCCTTGTTAGCGCTCTACGTGTAGGAGGCTACAGTGACTTTCCTGAGGGCTTAAGATTTCAGTTTGACAGGGTTGAAGGACGTCAGCGGAGGGGTCATGCTGTTCCTTCAGCGGTGTCAAGTGAGCAAACAGACCCTCCACCCACCACCCCCCAACCCCTTCACCCAGAATGCATCAGATTTCATGGTCTAGACTGCTAGCCAGGAGTCAGCATTCATAACCCCCCCTGACACCAGCTGTATTTGCTCTGCATGTGCTGGGATATGACATGGTAGTGATGACACCACCGCGTTGGCCAGATGCTCTCAAAGTGTGTGCAGGGATTCTGAACAACCAAATTTACAGTCAGTGAAAATACTATTGCAGATGTAGTATCATCCAAAATATAATTATTTCAAAATAGAATTATTAGAATTTCTGTAAAATACATACAATATTTATCTGTAATTTGACAGTAATTAAAGGAAAAATAGAGACAAAAAAAATGCCTTAAAAATTGCATAGTTCTTTCCAGAAAACCTCCTTGGAAATTCTTAGTAAATTACAGACTGGTAAAATATATATATATATACCAATATTTTTGGTGACTGATTTCAGTTTTAATAATCATTTGTATTTCTGGAACAGAAACTCCAGACACCCCAAAAGAAAAGAAAATCTTGTCCTTTTCATCTTAATTTGAAATATTATATGAACTATATACTATAATGCCAGTCAAAAGAACAGCACTACTAACTTAGGAATTACCATGAAGGTGATTCAAGCCCCTTTCTGACAAAGTCTAACATTATAAAACTTACAAGGGTATTTTTTTCAGGGCTACTGAACTGCATTATATGGTAGAGGTGTTTTTTTATTATTATGTCCACCCCATGTGCAGTGGAGTGGTTGTCTCACCGGAGCCTTGGTGCTGTTGGCGTAAGGCAGTGGCATGGCCAGCCTCTCACAGTCCCCACCACTAGAGCCCACCCTGGTGAAGGAGTAGGAGCCTCGGATGTAAGGGTTACTGCCCCACGAGGAGCGCAGGACACGCCGGGGCTTTGGAATGTCAGGGTTCCCTGTGGATGGGCCAGCAGAGGACAGAGAGAGAGGAAGTCAATACAGATAGCAGAGGGAGAAACCTAATGATAATCAAGGACAGTGTGGTGTCTAAAGAATCCAGTAAATGACAGAATCAGACCAGTTCAAACTAAGAATGTGGCGGCTATGAATTGAGGTCTTTAACTGGGACTTCCCATCTGCCAGCACTAATCAGGTCATGACCTTCTATGAGCAGAGAGGCACCAGTGAGTCTATATGTAATTAAGCAACAGCTGAGGGGATTAAACCCCATTGACCTAAATGAGAAGTGTGTGTGTGTGTGTGTGTGTGTGTGTGGTTTCTCTGTGCAATTTAAAGTCTACATCTATAGGAAGTCCACTGATCTCATCAGTCACAGAAACTGTTTCTGTACTTGCACTGTTTCTGTACTTCTGAGGCAATCACTTTACCAAGTATTAACCTCAGGCTTGCTTTCTTCACTGCACATTCCTCATCTACTGCCAAATGACAACAATGAGTCAACCTATAGTTACATTGCAATCACCTTGAAGCAGCTACAGTTTGTTTTCTAGGAAAGTCCTTTGTTGCACAAGCAGCGATGCGTTTTCAATAACTAGTGGCAGCAACACTGACTCAGCCTTAGAGACAATATAGCACTCAAGCAATTTGTGTGTTTTTGTGTTACAAAAAAAGGGGGGGTTGATCAAATGTCCATTAAAGAAAACATCCTCTTCACCTTATCTAATGCATGATCACTCCTTTTGCTCAGTGTTGCTTTTGTGTTGGTGACACCAGAACAGTTAGCTGCTGCTCACTGAACACATAAACAGACACCTGAGTCATTCTGCTGTATTATCTGTCAACCTTCTCTCATGAAAAAAAACCCCCACTTACGTCACAGCTGAAGCTTACGCCATTTCCTTTAAATGAAAGACAATGACCCAACCGGAGTCACAGTTCGTATGAGTCACTGAGCTGACAGGCTCAGTCTCAGAGTCTACTAAGGCTATTGTGATAGCCTCAGATTATTGATTCTTACTGAAAGCTTTACTAGAATTGAGTTGGAAGATCGAAGTTGATCTTGTCTGTTTTCTGTCTACACAATGTAATTCAGGATTACAAAGAATGTAATCTTTTTCATGAAGAATATTTTGTCCTTTAGAGAGCTTCTTTGGATAGATAATGATTAAATAAAACAGTCAGAGAGGTAAAGTATCTAGAATAAATTCTTCTATCTTATCTTGTGTATATATCAACCTAGAAAACCCCAAAAAAAGCTCTTATGGTGTAAACAGGATATATGATGGCGAACCACAATATACAGTAGAGATCTGTTTTCACTCTACGGTGTGTGTGTCCTAACCCGTAAAGCGCCTCAGCAGCTCAGTGCAGGTCTCAGCCACTGTTTCGTCATCACAGCGCTCCATGTACAGTGCCTCCTGCCCACAGATCCAGCCGCTCAGCATGTAGCCGTAGCGCTCGGGTGGGTAGAGGACGTCAAAACTGCAGATCTTCTTGTACCACAGCTCCTCGGGGTACACCAGCTGTTCGAGCTGAGCCTCATCCTCCCACACAAACTGGATGCTGTTGCACTCGGGGCTCCAGAAGGGCTCTTCAAACTCTAAGAATATCTTATCGGTGGTGCTGATGCCCAGCTTCTCGATGGCGAGCACCTTATCCTCAGGCAGAGAGGGGGAGAACATGGCTTCATGGTTCTGCTTAAGCACGCCCAGAGAAGCTGTCACGATCACGTGGTCGGCCGTGATCCACTCCTCGTCTTCGCACTCCACGCAAATGGGGTGACCCAGGATAAGAGGATCCTGGTCAGGCTGGCAGCTGTGGTTGTTTTCATTGTGGTCGTTGTCCCGGTTGGTGTCACTGCTCCTGGCGATCACCTCCTGATGCTGGGCTGAGTAATTCCAGTGGATGCAGCGGACCGGTTTGCTAAGGCAGATGGTGCGGGAGGGGATGTCCTGGGCCAGGAGCTCAGTGATCTTCATGAAACCCTCAGGAATGACATAATGCGCACCAGGGATCTCTGTCCACTCACCGAACTCACTCAGAGACACCTCATCCATACTGGGAGAGCTGCTTTCGCAACTCTCCACCTGATACAAGAGAACAGATCAACACAGAGAATCTGATCAGCTAAATTTATTCTTAGTACTTCTAGCCAAATTACCTGCTGTGACACAAATCATCACTTTGCTGTTGCATTCAAAGACAACATTCTGCAGTCACACCCACTGTATTTTAAATCACCTCTCTACACCCATTAAATCCAGACTTTGATGTAGGTACTGAACTGTATGAACAGCCACAGGTCTGAACAAACCAGCATGATTAAACAGGTTTAAACATGTTGGAAACTCATGTTTTATTTAGAGGACACATACTGGTGATGTGCTATTAAAGAGCTTAATTATGCTACTGCTTCAATCTCATTACCTGGTGAACCAGCATGGCGGTGGATACCTGGTGGCTAATGTGCCACTATCTCCTCTCTGCTGCATTTAAAATCACACTCTTTGTCCTGTGCATTTCTGTGTGTGTGGGTGGAAGTGTATGGAGCAGCGCACAGATAACATGAATATATTAAACAGCTATTGATACATAATTCCAGTGAGACAAAGTTTGGATCAGAAATGTGCATACACACACACACACACACACCTTGAGGTATTGTTGAAGCATGGACAGTTTGAGCTTCTTGGTGCTCTCAGAATCATCAGGATCCAACATGATCCTCTTGCGCACCACGTCTCGAGTAAAGACGCCAACGCTGTTCTGGCTCTCGGCGCAAACTGGCTTTCCATTCTGGAAGAACTCCTGAGTCAGCTCGTACACCTAAAGCAGGGTGAGAGTTGAGAGGCGGAGGTTAAACGGGAGGAAGAAGAGTGAGGAAGGAAGAAAGAAACCAGTTCAGTTCAGTTTGGAGCAGATTGGGCCAGCTCTTTATTGCGACAAATGGTAAACTCTCCTTTTAGCATGATGGAGAAACACCTCGGGCGGCACAGCACATTGTAAAGTAAAAGCTGCCTGCCACAACAAGAGCAGCACCTTGCAATAAAGAAGAAAATAGGAAGAGACTGAGACGAGATGTTGCCACACTGCCAAGAGGCAAAATGAATACTGAGTACTGTTTACATAAACGTGTCGTCAGAGGCCATAAAACACAGCTTCCTAGAAACTACCAGGTCAAGAAAAACACCGGTGGTGTATCAAGTCAAAACATTAACACTAGAATTCCAGACTGTGTTTACTTTAAGTTAATGAAGTTGGTTCAACTCGATAAATTATTTCTATCCTTGACTTGTGCGACACAATTAAGACTACAATAAATCACAATTTTGATTAATATGCCTGATACTGAGGCTAAGAAAACATTTATGGTCAGGTTATCGAAAATTCTGCCTTCTGCCCCCTCCCAACAAGAGGATGAAAGTAATAAAGAGTACAGCCCTGAGAAGGATGAGTCATCTTCATACAGTGCCAACCATGGAGATCATCAAGGTGAAAGGGAAACAAGAGAGAAACATGTTTGTCATCATTCTACAGTTTGTCAGTCAGGGCTGGATGCCATCCTGGATTTGGCAACTTGGACTTCATCCAAGTCAAGTCAGCTTTATTTATATAACCCCACGTAGCAAATTGAAAAGAAAAAAAGCATGACAAGAACTGACATGGCTGTACACGGCAAATACATACAACAGAGGCATGAATACCTCCAGTCTTTAGAATGCTGCCACTATGCCTCTGAAGGTGCTAAGATTTGGGGTGTGAAATACCATTAAGACGATTTATCACAAGGACACAGTGAAGGTGGGTCGGTTTGGACCTGGAGGTCACAAGGTACACACAGCAAACACACAGGGGTTTGGCAAAAACAAAATGCCTGTGTGTTCTATACCTTCCTTCTGTAATTACTTTTCCAGATGTGACCCACTTAAACGATAACAGTGGCTGCTACAGAGCAGAGAGCGGGGAACAAGGCTAACAAAAATGGCCATTTCTTGGTAAAATCAGTACACTTTGGTGGTCATTTCACTGGACCGCTTCATGGTTGAAGATACATTTAATAGCCCTCCCGCAAATATAAACAGAGATTTGGTGGAGAGACTGACTTTTTATAATGTGGTTACAGTATGTGGCACAATTTCCAGTACATATTTTGATGTTACGCATGCGGAACAATGGGTATCTGTGTTATTGTGTCGTGAATTCATGTGCGTACCTATGCATATTTGTGTGCATATGTGTCCCCTCACCTCGTTGTACAGGTCACTGAACTCCTCCACCAGGTCCTTGGGGATCCTCTTCCCAGCGTTGGTCTGGTAGTGAGCCACACCATTCTTGGTGTACAGGCTGATGCGTCCCACGCTCCTCTCCCCATCTGTGGTATGCTCCAGCAGCCCGTTATCCTCTGCCAGGTGGTACACTGGGTTCCCGTTGGCACCATGGATCCAGGTGGCTCCAAGCTCCAAAGTTGCTTTTCCTACAAAAAAAAAAAAAGAATAGAGATCAGACAGAGTCTGAAACAAAAATGGATTGCTTTGAACTCACAACGTGGCTAAAACATTGGCTTTACTAAGGTGCAAAGGCAAGAGAATGTTGATTTTTAGATAATTAGGCATCTCCAGAATAAGGTCAACTCAATTAACATGCTGTAGTCACTTAAGCCCACTGGAATACCATTCATTATATAATTTTCCTGAGGATGATGGCAAAACACAATGTATTTTTTCTTTACACTCACTTATATAATAAAAATGGGCCAATGACAGAAATGGCTAAATGCTTCTTTGATTACGAAACATATAAGCACATAAACAAGCAATTACATAACAGACACATTATCCATGTGCTTGACACACAGGTTTACATTTAACAGTGCTGCATGAGTGTGCTTATACATGACCTCTTTTACATGCCTACAGTATCAGAGCAACTGATGCTGTTTCCTACTTGTTTGTCATGATGGAAGTCTAAGGCGAGACAGATATCTATTCTCTTTGGAACTGGACGTACATCTGATAAGTGTAGTAATTCAGGTTATTTAGGGAAACAAAGCTGATTGTGTGAATGAATGGGTGCCTGATTGAACAATTTTCCAAGTAAATACAAAGTGCTTACCAATCAAAGTTAATGTCACATCAGGGAAATAAGCAGACGTTCAGTACTTAGTGATATGAAAGAAGCCGACTACATATTAGATAATACTATTTCTGCAACACGGCTCTTAAATTTGTAACTCCAGTTTTTATCAGAAGACTCTTTGTTCACGCATCAGCAGTCAAATAGTGCTTTGTATGGATTTAGCTGAACAAAAAATGTATCTTTGTGCCAGCAAAACACAAAAGCAGTCAGTTATTCTGTGAGTGAAACAGCTATTGAACAGTGTGCTTGTTGCCTTCAGAGGGATAAATAACAACCCTTAAGCAATAGTTAAATTTAGCAAAGTTCTTGTCAAGAGTCAGATGAGAAGATCAAAGCCACACTCATACCTGTCCATTTAAAAAAAGGGGCTGCAGACAGCTGATGGTTAGCTTAGCTTTGTGTAAAGGTTGCAAACAGAGGGAAACCCATGAAATTACTGTATGTTTATAAAGATAAAAAGGCAAAAGAAAGAGAATGTAGAATAGCACATCATGATTTAGCTTGAATACCTGTACGTTTTGCAAAATGTGAAATACATGCACAGTAACTGTGCAACTGTTTGACAGTTAGTGTGTGATTATGTTGTAGTTTCAGTCGTTGTGTTAAAAGAGACACCGTTAAAGCAGATAATTTTAATTCAAAGTTTAAGGTAGCATCAGCTAAACAGGGCCATTTCCTCTCACCGTGCTGAACACTGTGAACTCGCCCGCCGATGTGGTCTGATGCCTCTAGAACAGTGACATCCGTGAAGCCGTTTTTCAGTAGGACCTTAGTTGCAGCAAGGCCGGCCAAGCCAGCGCCAATCACTACTATTCGAGGCTGCCGATGAGTACGTAGGCCGCTACTAAGAGGATCATCAGTGCTGTCTGACGAAATTTCACAACTTTGCATGCCGTCCAAGCTCCTCTTCAATGGAGTCTGAGGACAAATTAAAAACAAAGACCAAATTTAAAAATGGCACATTCAACACATAGCAGAAGATAATCCTGAATGAAACAAAGATAGCTTATTTTGGAATTTATATGTCCTAGAAACATACCTTTAAAAACTATACTCTAGATAGTCCATAAAACATGCAGTAAACATGCTTTGTTGATAAAAAATAGTTCTTACGAAAACTGCTGTGGCGATGTCTGTGGATTTGTTCTTACATGCATTCATGTATTCTCTGCCTGTCCTTGCAATGTTACTAATTCTCTTGTCATTTCAGACTCTGCCACTCCCTCCTGTCCTGCAGTAACTCCATCCCTTCCTGACTTTCAGCCACTTGAGTCTTTCCCACCCACCCACTCACCTGTTCCTAATTCCCTAATCAGCTCTTAGTATATATACCGTCCCATTTCCACCCATTTCTCTTCTAGATTGTCTGTTGTGATTTCTAGGCTGTAGTTTTCCAGTGTTGCTGATCTCATTTCACCTGTCCGTTTTTGGATTTTGCCTTTTGCCTGCTCCTTTTGCCTGTAGCTGACCCCGTCCAGCTCCGTGACTTCACCTACTGCTCGTCCCTGCCTGCTTTTATGTGCTGATAAATAAACAAGGGGCTATATATTACCAGAAAATTGGGGTGCCCACCCCTCTTGTGGGACACAAGGAAAATCCCTGAGCTGTGACAGGATTATCCAGAGAAATGGGGACACCATTTTGGAAAAGAGCTTTTCCTGTTGAACTTTTACAGGTAATTAATATTTCAATACTGTGTGCACCACAAATGAAATTCCCCTCAACTCATTGTATTGGGGAGCAGATGGGGATCAAAACTGTTGTTATTGATACCGTTAGATGAAACTGAGGTAAAATTTGGGTGAACTGACCATTTAAAACTAATCAGTATAGCTGCAGATAATTTTTCCCAGACACGTTTACATTGTTCCATGTACCAACAGTGTTTCCTGTTGTACGACACTGTCTATTGAGCATGAGGCCAAATTAGAAGTTCTAACACAACCCTGTTATTTCCGTCAGCAAACAGACTATATATACACACACACAAAGATTTCTTATTGCAGTCCCTCTAATTATACTGAAATTGCTCAGGGACAGAAACATTAAGAGTGAGGAATACACAAGCGACCTTGTTACTCTAGTACACAAGGCTTCTTGGTCTGGATGTAAGATGATGGAAGACGTATACTGTTAGAACTGTGAACTGGTGGCTTTTAATGTGAGATGAATCTGTCTTGAAATGCACGAACAACAAAAATCAACTCTTTTCAGGTCAGAGTGATATCCTGCTGTTACACGCATATGCACAAATACATAAATATACATACTCCCCGCTTTGTTACCACAGCAACGCTAGACACGGAGCAGTACATATGGTACAGTGTAGAAAGTACACACTGGGTTTCCTTCAAGTTGAGATCACACATCAGAAAGAATTCGGTGCACCTAAATATATGTTACATGTGAGCCACCCTGTTCAACAAGTACACCCAGTAACAGTAGAGATTACTGTGATACAGAATAGTGGTCATATTCACTTGTTTTTAACCTTGATCTTCAACTTTAACGTCTGAAAGGGAACCATCAGCCAGCGCTGCAAGAAAAGATATGTGTGGGTAACGTAAGGAGAAGTCAGAGGACTGGTGTCAAACATATAAAGAGGACATAGTGCACAGGCTTTTCTGTAAATCTCTATAACTTCTTGTTTCAAATTGCACCAGAGTCGCCGCTGACCTCCGATACAGATGTGGGTTAAAGCTGCTGATGTGGACCGGTCAACACATTACCATCCATACATCTGACCTGATGTCATGACCCTTGTCCTGAATGTGGGTAAGTCCCTGCATGTATTTACAGAAAAGATGTTTCTATCTGAAGTAGCAATAGAACAATATATAACAGGAAACCATACAGTTTACCATACAGTTTGAATTGGATTTTTACTGTTAATTCATTTCACTATACTCAACTAAATAACACTTAATTACCTATGTGCTTGAACGTTCTTGGTTTCAAGTATCCAAATCAGTGAATCTGACTAAAACAGACACATTCCTGTCTGGTTATTTTCATTTGATTGTTCTAAGTATAAACAGCTTATCAGTAGATTGAAAAAATATATATAATGCCTACATATCACTGTGGTATAATTATGCAACAATAGAGTAATCTATGAATACTGCACAATCCCAGGAGACATGTGATTGACTCACTCTAATCAGACTCCAGTCTGCAGTTGTACTTCCTACACACCGCTGCTTAGGCCACAGATTTACACTGAATTGCGTTTTTGTATGTACCGGATAAAGCCGACTTTCACTTCCAGTTCTGCCTCTTGTGACAGTGAAACTACTGCTTTGCATTAAATCCAGATTACCAGAATCTGAGGCTGAAATACTGAGGCAGCAACATCACCATGAATAGACTCATCACTGGGCTTCAAAGAAAAGTAAAGGGTGATGTTGGCTCCAATGTATTTATTTTTGGAATGATAAAACATTAATAGCAGGATCACCTAAAATGATTAAAAAACTGTTAAAAAATTAGGACCATTTGTAATGTCATACAAACAAACCTCAGATAAAAAGGCCATTCTGTGATTGCTGTGTGTCCTTTGCTTATTGAGTCGGTCCTCTTGAATTGAGGCTAACATGTTTGTGTCCTGTACAGTTGTTTAAAGAATAGATGGCAGATGAGCGTTTTCAGTATTTTCAGTTCTATGGCTGCTGCTCTTTTCTATTCTGCAGCTGTTAGAGATGAGGGTCACAGGAGGACACTGCTTTGTGGCAAACAGCAAATGTAGACAACACATCTGACAAAAGGTGGATGCAGCGGTGAGTGGTATACTTGTTTGCTGTAAAATATGGTATTTGTTGTATTTTGTTGTCTGTTTTTCCTAAATGCAGCGGCATGTTTTCCTGGTCATCTGCAAACTGATAACCTGTACTATGAGCACACGATTTGAGGTACATTGTGTATATCTGTTTGTGTGCATGTATGTGCATTTATTCTAATATTAGCGTTTGTATTTGCAGCAGGTTGTACATCTATTAGTAACAGATAATCAGTGGCACATAAGCGTCCTGGACAATAAAAAATTGGCATCCTGCACATCCAAAAATCTGCATCTGTTTTGTATATCTAACAAGCTTGAGATTCTTGCTCATAATCTGACTCTTCTCACTCACTACAAACAAGTCCCATCTCTCAGCTTGTGGCCTTCGTCATCATAAAACACACTGTAATGTGTTTGTAACATGGTCTTTGTACTACAAGTGCTGTTTTGACGTCCTCCTATTTCCCCTCTATGTGCACCTTCTAGGCTCTGCCACAAATTCCTACTCAGCTTCCTGCAACAGGATGATGAAGCAGGTTCGCGCACTCTCTGTTCATTAGAAAAGTCTAATGTGGTCAGAGGATTGTGTCACTTTACTGTAATGCAGGAAACAGGACATCTGGAAGATCTTTTCTAACTCCACATCATAGCTGTAAAGATTCAGTGTTCACTAAGAGCGCCTGGCGATGGTTAATCTGATTCAACAGATAGATAAGTAAAACTGATTTTAAATGAATGACGGATCTAATTCATAGACAGTGTTTGATCACTTCACACACTGGCTTCTCTGACAGATTGTGCCTCCCTCCCTGGTTGTTTGTAATCCTGCAGCTGGTTAATATACTCACCACATGCCACCACTCCACGTTCTACAGCACCACCGCAGATTAATGTGTGGGCTGGGCTTGGGTAGATAGGCAGCTCAGGGTGGGGTGGAGTGAGGAGGGGGGGGGGGGCTTTCTACCACTGACCTAGAAATGGCAATCTACAGTACAGTGTGTCTGCCGGTGGCCTTTTCAAGAGCAGGGGAATATCTTTAATGACTGTGTGTGTGTGTGTCTCTCTCTCTCTCTCTCAGCTTTACTGCTTTGTTCTCCCCTTCTCTCCTGCAATTTCGGACACAGCTCTTCGCAGCTGTGTCACACACACATCTGCATTTCCATTATCAGTCCCTTGTAAGTATTCGCATGATGACGAACATTTCTAAATTTCTATATTTAAAGAAAAATGCAGTGTAGGCTGGGGATTTTGGGCCAAAGGCCAGACATTCCACCCTTCTCTCCAAGCTCTGATTTTTCCCAAGCTGGGATGATGGAGTGGAGGCAACACACAGACACACGCACAAACACAAAGACACATACTCCACCACTGTGCTACTGTATACCACATGGGATGCTCCCCTGGTACATATAAAGAGGCGAGCAGTGCCCTGAGAGACTATTGTAGTACTGCCAAATATACACACAAGTCACAGAAGCGCAGAATCAGAGATCAGGCTCAATACAATACAACCAGATGTACAGAACGACGACAAACAAACACCAATAAAAAAACATCATATACAAAAGAAACAAAGAAATCAATCAAAGATGAAGAAAGAAAATACATTAGAAGTATTTTTCTCTAATAAAGAAAGACATCCTAACCGGTGAGAGCGAATCACATTGAGCCTTGAAATATAAAAATCCACTTTCTAATACTTCACCATCTATAAAGGGTTTAGAAGTTGAAACTAATGGCTTTATTGAAAGTATTTGGGCCTTTCAGCTGCCAGAGTGTTGAAGAATATCTTTGGCTGGTTAGACAGTTCGACCACTTACTCAAACCAAAACCTATAAGGTTTAAAACCTATAAGTGCAGACTGTATGGCTGTGAGATAAAATGGCTGAATACCAGCTGAAGGATATTTTTTCTTGAGCTTTTATTGTTTTAATTTATCTATAAGCATTAGTAGATGATTATATTTGCTACTAATTAAGCCCTTAGTAAAGGCTGGCTTGGAAAGTGGTACCAAAATATCAATAATGAAATGAGGATTAAAAACTCGGTTCTATTTTAATGAGAACAAATCAGACTGAAGACAGAGTAGATTAAAAAAAAAAGTAAGACAATGAGAATCAAACCGTTTGATCTACTCCATGTCAGCCTATATGCTGGGAAACTCAGTTGTACAGTAAGAGCCTTTACTGCCACGTATATGCTACGATGCGAAAGCGGCAGCAGTTGGAAACAAAGCAAACTTCACTGAGTTACTCTGACTAATTGTCTGTCAAAGACACAATGTGGTCGGAATACAGCAAAGCCTGAACACACTGTAAAGCTGACAATAATAAAGCGAATAGTTATAGTAGTAATGATAATAAATAGCCTAAGTTCACCTTGTTCCAGGCAGAGCAGCCTGTCCCGTTAAACACACACACACACCTACAGCACATCAGTGTACCTCACATTTCACCGATCGGCTCTGCCGGTGGTTTGGTTACACAGGTTGTTTTTGTGCAGCGTTTTCCTGTCTCTATCAACACAAACAGCTGGGTGACATTCAGTGCAACGTGTGTACGGCCGCTGACAACTACAGTAAATCAACTGCTCCCACTGTATTTTCAGCGATGTCCTGATAGAGCCTGTTCTTTCGGTAAACATTTAAATCTCTGCGCCCGCCAGCCCCGTCCCGCCGTTATAAATAATGAGTCTGTTATATTAGCTCTCAGCAGAGCAGCTGGTTTACCTGACTCTTGGTCTTCAGCTTCAGAACCTCAGAGTGCTCCGCTTTCCTTTGTGCCGTTTTTCCCCTCAGACCGGCTCCGCTTTGTATTTATGCCTGGAAACCAGAAGCAGCCAGTTTTTCCGTGGCCGCCGCCTCCTCATTAATTATATATGAGCTGCGGTGACGCCAAAGACCAGCCCTCCGCTGAGTAAGTGAGTAAGACTGCTGATGTATAACACACACCCACCCACACACACACACACATAAACACACACTGTGCGTACATACAAGAAAATCATTTTAATCCAGCGACAACAATAATACTAACAACACTGATAATATATCTATTGACATCTTTAGTTAGATAAACAATTGTTGTTCCGTAACGATAAAGCTGGCATTAAATTATTAAACAACAATCTAAATTCTGCTTTTTAAAAAAATGTATACACTGTTTATGTTTCAGAAAATGTTGTTTTTTTTAAGTAATTTTAATAAAAAATAATTCAAATTAAACTAAGAAAAACATTTCACCCTGGGTGGGACAGTACATACTTTAAAGCATAAAGGCTACTCACAGCAATGAGTCAAAATGCTAAAAACTTGATGGTTTGTTCATTTATTTTTGATAAGGCCCTGAGTAAATAACTAAACATGAAATTAACATTTTATATTCATTAGCCTAGAGAACATGGCAAGCAGACTGTAATAGGGTGAGAGGACGTGAAATGAAAATAAAAGAAATGTCAATGTATCTGTGTCCAGGTCCAGGTCGCAGGGTGACTGCCGCACAATATAAAATAAATAGTGATAATAATAAATAATAGTATAGCAGAGTAAAGGTGAGAGGGAAGAATAATGTATCCATGGATGAAAGGCAATACCCAGAGCTGTAAGAATACAAGAGCAAATGGAGAAGGACTCCTGTCCAAACAGACAGTTATATTATTAAGACTAGACCCTTTGATTAAGTGAACAAGTTCTACATTTATTTTCCAATCATTTGTTTTTAATCAAACAACAGTATTCAAGCTTTTAATTTTTTTTTTAAGTCAATATAGTTGGACTGGAGAAACTGTTTCAGTCTAAAGAAAGATTTAGACTAAAACATGATGTGATAATGACTTTCATTTCCTCACAGCAAGTTTCGAGTGTTTCATATATCTCTATACCTCTCCTCTGAACTGCTCTGGAGTCAAAGTATAAATACCTTCTATCATAAAATTATAAAAGTACAAGTACTCAAGTTTGATGAGTAAATAAATCTAGTTACCATCCACCTGCCAGTGCACAGGTGATTACACACTGGCCTGTGAGGGGCAGAGCAGTGTAATGCTTATAGTAAAAAAAAAAAAAAATCAGTACGATGATTTTAAATGAAAAGGCTGACACTCAAAAAACACAAACGACAGATAGAGGGACATTTGTGTCCATTTCCAACATTCAGCATCCAGCACCCAGTATAAACAGTATTAATTCAGAAAGTAAGCAAATGGCTTTTAATATTTTCTGAAGTCAGTGCTGTCAAGCATAATTTAAAAGGCAAATGCACAACATGTACACATGTACACCCTAAAATGCATCCTTAATGAAATAATTAACAAGAAAAAAAATACCTTGTCTCCGTCCTGCAACTGAGCAAAACCAAAAAGCATAATTAAAATAAATAGCACATCAATCAAAAAACAATAATCAGAATGGTGGTTGGTGAAAAAATGTTTATGGTGTCTTTTCAATGACACTATTTTAAATTGATGATACTGCCTGTGGTGGATTTGTTTCATGTTGCTGAGCAGGAAATCCCTCAGGAAGCAGGCGCTGTTTGTTTTTGGTGGGTTGACCCTTTAACTTCTCCAAAAGGCCACCTCCTGCTGTTTTGTCTACAGGTCCAAACCCATAAATCAACAGGAAGTCATGTGGATGATTCAGTGGTGTGGTGCACCTCTCGGATGTCATCGGCGTTTGTGTGTTTTGGGTCCAATAATCGCTGAAGTTCATCTTGCAGGTTGCCTCCTTTCCTGTTCTGCGCATTGTCTGTGCTTTGTTAGCAGGGAAGTTTGTCAGACAGTCATTTGAATAATCAGCAGAAAATGACACAATCTGCTAAAGAAAAGTGAAGATCATTACACAAACTATTAAACTAAAGTGAATCACAACTACAGGAGTTATAATATAGAAATTATTAACTGTGTCATGCATACTTTATGACTAATTTAATCAGTTTGTTTGAAGAAATCCTATTGTTATTGCTTAACTTAAGCACTGGACACTACATCACATAGTTTTACACAAAGATTGCATAACTCCCCTATTTAACTGCTGGAAAATGAATTCTTTTTCTTCTTTAGAAAGGACCACAGGCTGCTCAAGGACAGAACAGTAATTCTCTTTGATGAGTGGATCATTGATTTTGTCACCAACTTTGAAACAGATTAAACATCATCACAAGTGACTTTTCCACCAACCTGATTAAGCACGCGTTGAAAGTCTGATGAAGCTGTGAACAACGTTTTGCTTCCTCTTCTTGGCAGTGACATTCTGATATTGCAGTTTAGATTTGTTTTGTTGTTGGAGAAGCATTTTGGAACCTGTAGCTCTCCAACTGTTGCATGGTTTGTATACTGGTGTTTAAATGGTGGGGATACTTCAGGTCAGCTTGATCGTCTTGATTTAGATGAAACGACTTGGTTCCCTAAAGCCTTTCCTGTGTGGACTCTTCTGCTTCCCAAGCAACTTTCAGTTAGCTGTTGTTTGGAAAAAAGATAAAAATGATCAGGTACTCTGTGTACTAACACAGACTGATGCCTGAGTTTCGTGCGCATTCAGGAAAGAATGCAGTTATCACTTGCTTTTTTCTTTGAATGTCTCACTCTGACGTCACACTAGGTGCACAGTTATGACAGGACATGTCCAAACAGAGGCTGCTCTGGCCTGCTGTTTGACAGCGATTGAGAACCTCTTTTCAGCACTGTAATAAAAAATGGAATGGTCTAATGGGGCGATTGCATATAATCTTAATATATATACCACACTGAAATTTGCATGTACAAACAGTTCTTACCCAATTGTATTTATGCAACCTATGTAGTCCAGTAGATATCACCCACAAAACACTTCATCCACTATTTCTGTGAGTTTGACACACATAGAGTTTACACTGGTAGGTACTGCCTCCAGGATACAGCCTATATATCCTTGTTCTCTAAAGTCTAAAACTGAGATAAGCTTTCACTGTCTCCTGCTGCCATGTTTCTGACAACCAACACAAAACACACAACAAGTTCAGCCTAGATTAATAAATGGGAGCATAACCTATATACATAAAATATTAGCACTTATCGTATATGATTATATTAATATATAATTAATGTGCTTTACACAAGGTACAAATGCACATTACAACAAAATTAAAAGAGACATAAAAAATTAAAAAAGACATATAAGCATGAATAATAATCTTATTTCATTTTGAATGAATACAATAAAGGTTATCATAAAAATGTAGATAAAGAGAAACAAAACAAACTAGTGAGGAGAAGATATGAATAAATAGTGCCAAATTTGATGAAATTAAATAAAACACATTCACGCGCACACACACACACACACACACACACACACACACACACACACACACACACACACACACACACACACACACACACAGTGTAAATAATATATCCAGACACTCACCATGTAAAAACAGAATATTTGTATTAATTGGATTTTGTTTTGACATGGGATGGAGCCATACTGTGCTCACTGAAGCTAAAATTGTAATGGCACAGCAGGCCATCCTGTGGGTTCCTACAAGATACATCAACACAGATTAAACAATCAGCCAGTCTTTTATTGACAGGATTATGCAATCACAAGCCATCCATGTCCTCTCTATGTATTGGTCCCCTTGGATCACATGATTCTTTTGCTATCTTAATTACTTTACAGGGCGTCCTAGCTGAGGTGACGTGATTAGCACGTGAATATGCATGTGTTTGCTGCATAATTAAAGTTCAGAGGAATGCTGGCATGGGATTGGTGAAGCGGTTGGATCATGAGAAAGGCCTCTCTGTCTGTTGGTCTACCAGGGCACAGAGACCTCACATTGTGAGCCTGGCCTGCGTTGGTTTACTGTATTGTCTATCTTTTTCCCACCTCCCTTTCGCTCTCCTCCACAGCCACGCACCAGAGAGGGGGAAGAAAGTGGCTTTTCATTGATGGGTTAGCTGGAGCATGCACAGGAACTGAGTGAAGAGGGCAGTCAGTCAGCTGGCTACAACTGCCTTTCATGATCCTGAGCCATTCCCCAGCAACAAGCAACCTGCATGAATACTACAGAGTGACTCATTACCTCCAACCCCACCATGAAGCAGTGAGCAGGGTGCAAAGGCCCAATCAGAGAGCAGTCATTAACGGAAGGTTTATTGTGATAGTGTAACTTTAGTCAGACTTCAAGGTCCTGCATGAGTGGGAAAGTACATCCACTTATCAGGCTGGGCTCAGACAAAGGACTCAAATGCACAAATCGACTCAGACTCAGAGGACCATGAGTGAAGGCAGGTTTATTAACAGGCAGGGGTTGGTACGGTACGGTCAGAATAATCAGGCAAAGGTATCCAAATCAGCAGGCAATACTCGAGAAAACACAATGGAAAGCTAGGTCTATATGTCTATCACTGGAAACACACTAGGAAAAACTGCTGGAACACTTGACACAAAGGATGAAAACAAGCTGGCAGAGAACAAAGGGGAAGACACAACTTAAATACATGAGGGGATGGAGAGACAATAGGAAAAAGGTGCAACACATTAGTGTGGAGTCAGGTAATCAAACAGGTGGGAAACACGGGGGCAGGAAGTAAATCTGAAAAGAGACACAGGGTTAGAACTACCAAAATAAAACAGGAACACAACACAAAGATATAACCTGACTTAAGGGCTAGCCGTGACACCACTACTGAGCCTCAGGGATTCAGCTGCAGAGTTCAGTGCAGGACATTCTTAACAAAAAGCATTCTTACTTCTGTGAGAGGAATGCATATTGTCAGGAGCAAGTTAAATTTCATGTTGTCAAAACATAAGTCTGTCTCCATTAAGAAGATCAAAGGATTTTAGAAATATTGAGGTCATGAGTCCAGGTCCAGTTGCTGTTCACTAAATCCACCCTCTTTAGTTACTGCAGCTTTTATGAGCTTTAGCAAGAAGGCTAACATTAGCACCATGAGTTGGTTGAAGGTGCTTTCTCCAGCTGCTGCTCCAGCTTTAATGTTTCCGACTGATCTATATTAACATTATAAAATTGTATGATATGAACTTGGTGGCTATGTGCAAAGACTGACACCTCAGTGGTACAGCCCTGGCTAACAGGTATTCAAAATGACAATTATTCTAAATTAGAGTCTCCGTTATAATGAACCTGCATGTGTTTGGAATGTGAAGAGAAACCTCACAAACTTGTGTCTTTCTTGCTGTTAATTCATTACAACAACAAAAAAACAAAACACAGAATTTAAATGTGTTAAAAAGTGTTAATCAGAGCAAGCAAACAGCACTTTTGTAACATTGGCGACATTTCAGTGTCATCTCCAGATGGTGTTTTCCCCTCTTATCCTTTCCTCTATGTTGCCCCTTACTCTATTTCACTCCCTTTTGTGTACACTATCACACCACCGGTTGCGCAACAGGTCTTGGCCAGAGGTCTGAGTTTTCTGTTGTTATAGTGTAACAAGGAGCCCTGTCACAAAGTGTTTTGGCCAAATCCTCCCCTCCTCGCTGAAACTGATGCCCTCCTCCCTCTACTCTCAAGTCTCTCTCAAACACATGTTAACTAGTAAGCTGCCTTTCTCACAAAATAGCCCAAAGAACAAAGCGGCTTATCTGGCTTTAGTAAGGCTGAACGGTGCTAACAATGAGCATACACAGAAGAGTAAGTCTTCACCTCCCTCTTTTGTATTATGTTATTTTGCCCTCCATGCAACAAACATCCCACAGACCCCTGAACCTCTGGGATGCCTCCGTAAATAGGGTGTCAGATCACATTTTTGAACCTCTTTTTCAGAGCTTTGTCATTTCCAAGGAAACATTATCGGTTCCCAAAGATCTTGAAAAGCTACGATTATGCCATAAATCACTACTGGTACTTAACAACTGTGCTTTCTGTGGTTACAGACTAAAATAGTTACACTGTTGCTAATTGAATATGAGAAATGTGTAACAACAAGTGGATGATTTGTTGTGTGATACCCACACAGTATGGCGTGTGGCATGTGGTGTACCACAAGGATCTATTTTGGTACATTCTGAGCTTCCTATGTATTTCAAAGACATTTCTAACATCACCACAGACTAATGAGGAAATAGTCATAGTCGCTAAAGGCTTTAAGCTTATAAAGCTTTCATTCAATTAAAAAAATTAAAAATTCATTACATTTACTGGATGAATATGTAAGGAATGAGGATTGAGAAACTGTGAATAAATAGAACCGAATTTTTTCAGGTTCCTTCTTCCCATTCTGTACATGACTGATGAAAAACAGAACTGAAAAAAACTCTCTATATATATGAGTTGATGACAAAACTGTGAAGTCATTCAGTATCAACATCAGTAAACTATACATTTTTGTCAGTGATCCTTGTTTATTTCCGATTTATCCTCATCTGATTTTTTTTTTAGGTTGGTTCAACTTTAAACACTCATAACATTTTGATCTTTCATTTTTGCGCTTCTTTTCATGTAATGTTGTACTTCCAGAAATAAAAACAAATCTAATCAATAACCACTGTTAAACTTCACCTTTTTAGAGTTAATCTGGCGTCTTTTTGTCTGGATGCTTCTTTTACTCAGCATGTTCAATTCCTTGGTCCATTTCCACTTCTCCTTCTGAATCAGCAGAACAACAGACTGCAATCCTCCTTGTGCAGTTTTTTTTTTAACCAACGCTGTCGGGTTTGATTGAGGAAACAAACTTGCAAACAAGACAGAAAAGAATTCTAACAAAAGAAAGAACAACCAAGTCCAACCCTTGTGGTTTTAATCCCAATCAACAAAGTTGTATTTTTTTGCTCAAAGCCAGGAGTATGCTGTTTTTAACTTTTGTCTTTTCCATGTGCACTCACAATATTTTATTTAACTACTGTTGTGGAAATTGTTGAAATGCTGTTCTTTAAAATATTAAAAATGTAAAAGAATAAAAAAGTTGCACAAACAGTTGGTGTACAAGTTGTTGATTCTGTCTGATCATGTGCATAGGGAGAGAGTCAAACTTTCTCTCTCTAAATTAACTTATTTCCATATACGCAGATTATCTTGAGAGTATATTCACCACAATATGCATAACTCTCATTGCCTAAACAGTGCATTCCACATACAAAAAAAGAGTTTAATATAATAATAATAATTTTTTAAAAAAGTAATAGGAATTGAAGTAAACTTTAAATGAAGGTGCTTGTTCACTTTCTTGTTGAGAGTTTGCAGCAGTCAGTTAGCTTAGCTTAACACAAACACTGGAAATGATGGGAAAAAGAAATTGAACTTTGACTTAAATTTGTCTTCATTCTCTTGTGTCTATGGCCACAAACACCCCCTGTATTCCACATTTCAATCACATCCACTTGTTCTTGAGTTCCTCAACTGAGTCGGGAAAGTATGAGTTAGGACTACAGAAAGAAACCACAAAGTAAAACGCAGCGGTAAGATGGATGTTGAGCTTGTAGAAGATAGGAAGGGGACAAAGATAGACATGAAGTGGGAAGGGTGTAATAAGAAATATCACATCCTGCCTTATCTTTGGCCTGAAGAACAAAAAAAAATGACGTATGATACACACATTAGTGTTCAGGACCTTTGCTGAGTGTCATCCGGTGGTCCTACAGTGAGGATAACCCTCTGACCTGACCTGTGCACATGTGGAGGTTATTTCAGAAGTCCAGGAAAAGGATGAGAGACCAACGCCCTAATGCAGTCACTCTATGGTCTACACTTATTTTTTACCCGGGGACGAGACGACTCAGAACATCTCTGCTCTTTTAGAATTCCCACTAACCTAGACTACAAAAGGTTTGGAGCAGAAAAACGTTATCAAATGACTTTGAAAATTGATTTGAATTGATTATTTTGGCCTTTTGAGGCAGAGGAACAAGCTGTAAAGACAACACTGATATATTGATTAATTGATTGATTGATCTAGGTCAAATATTCACTTTCCTTTTAGTGTTATTTTTGATTCTGCCAAATCCAGAGAAGAAATACAGTGTGGCTCTAAGGGGCTAATGCTCCACTGTGCTATGTGGGAAAATGATGTCCTCATTATTAATCCTGCTTACAAAACTCTGACTGGAAGAGTAGGTTTATCACAGTTTTCCACTGAAAACAGCTGCGTGCTGCTGCTGCTGGAAATAAGGTTGATTAGAGTTGTGAAATGGAACCAAAATAGCAAACTTTTGGGCAGTAAAACCAAAACTATGAGCGCTGAGGGGAACTGCTACGTTGAATGATGACTATCTGCTGGTTCATCGCTGTGGGTGACTGTTTTCATTGTACATTTCACCAACAGATAATATAAAATATAGATTAGTGCATCTTTATGTCTGAGGTGTTTAATATTTTAACTTATGGAAACCACGGAATCACACATTTTAATACACTCTCTTTCATAAAATGGAAAACAGGAAAACAAAAAAACACCATGACATGAAGCAAAGAAAACAGCAGTACTGCTTCCACAATAAATCTGCAGTCGTTTGCAAAGTGTTTTTTTTTTTTTCTCAGCAAATTGTAGTTATAGTTGTGCATTGCTTGCAGTAATACTCCTCCATGTTTTGATCTGTGTCAACTCAGCAAACACAGTCTTGTTTCCATCTCGCCTGTGTTTGTCACTGGATACGCTGCCTCGTCACAGGCAACTCTGCTAATGTGTCTCTCGGTGGGAGAGCCGGGGGGAGTTATGTGACCGTCGACCTCTCCTGTTACAAAACATACACTGCAGCCCAGCGACCTTGCTGATTCTAAATGTCACACAGACTGCAGGAGATCCTGACTCTCTCACATGTGAGGCATTCTTCTAGTTTTCAGTCTGAGCTTGCAGGCTTGAAAGCACTGAACAAAATATTGTATGAGGCTGATGTGTAACTACAGCAGGAGCTGATTTGTAGAGGAACAACTATTGACTCCTACTGGCCTCTGTGTTAAAGTTAGTTAATAACCTCAACAATGTTTTTAAAATGATAAGAATCAGTGATGTTGTAAATCTCTAAATGGTACATGTACATTTCTTTATGCCTATGTTAGTGCGCCCTTAAACTTTATAATTTTCAGGGTTTTTTGTAACATTCTTGTATTTTCTCAGTATGTAAGTATTAAGTATGAATATATATAAGTAATTATCTTGCTTTTCTTTTGTATTGTTTATTTCTTGCCTGGTTATTCTATTTTTTACTGTTATATTTTATTTTTATTTTAGTAGTATTATTTTAGTAGTAGTAGTATTTTAGGCAGTATGAGAATGTATTATATTCAGCATTGTGCCTCTGAAAGCCCAGCTAACTCACTGCTCTGATTCTACCATGGTTCAAATGTGTAAAGCTTGCATTTGTAATGTATTTGTAATATTGTTCTTATTTGGTCGTTTCCTGTGAACAAGGAAGTTTATTTTGAAAAAAAAAAACAACGTAGTAGGCTATGCATATCACGAACGGAAACGGGCAGAAAAACCGGAGTGAACGTAGCAGAACCGGGAGAGAAACAAGTGATGAAGATGAACGAAGAGAGCAGGCTGCAACGGGAGTTTAGCTCCAGACGAGGGAGGCAACGCGGTATGTCAACTGCATTTATTTGTGTTGTAGTTTTGAGTTTATGTATTTGCTGACCTCCTGGTGCAAACAGAATCTCGTCTATTAGTTTTCCTCCAGCTCTCACGCTGGTCTATGAACTACAAATAAGAAAGAATAAACAGTATTAGACTGGAACACAACATTTAGTGTCAGGTCAGATTATCGGAAATGGCTGTTGGCTTAACAGGATGTATTTGTTGTTACTACTTAGCTTAAAGCCAAACAAATGGTGGACAGCATCATATCAATGAGCCACTGATGGTAAAGCATGAATAAAACAGCTGATTCCCCCATCAGCTGATGCAAATACGACATCAGACCTGAACTCAAACAGCGCTCTGTTATTGCCACACAGGCAACTCAGTGATACACAGTAACATAACAAGAAAAAAAAAAACCTTCATTCTTCATGATTTCTGTAACTGTAGCTTAAGAAATATAAGCTAAAAAGAAAACAAACAAACAACAGCAGGAGTCAAACCTACAAGTTATTAAATTGCTGCATACCCAGTAACATGAACACATAATTTAAGTGTCAAACAGCCATAAAGTTGCAGAAAGCAGAGGTGCCAAAAATCAGACCATTTCAGAGTTTACTTTCAACTTTTATTTACATGCCTATAAAAGTGTATATGAACCACACACCCAAGGTAGAGGCGAGGCCACCACACTCGTACATTCTTTGCACACAGTTTGATCCTCTGTAAGCCCAATGTGTAATCTTAAAACATGCTGCAGGTTTATTTTTGACATGTTATGGGCAAGGCAAGTTTATTTTTATTACACCTTTGAGACACAGGGGCAATTTTAAAGTGAATATAAAACAATGAACCTAAAAATAAAATACAAAACAATAAATGTGGATAAAATAAATATAACTGCAGCCAAAGGAATAAAAGTTGGAGCGCTGTTTCTTTAGAGATTCTGTTTTGAATCAGATATCTGATTCAAAACAGATAGGAAAACCAGTCCCACGACCTGAGAGGTGTAGTAGCTTCAGGACACAAGAGAAGACAGGGGACCCAAAACATTTGGTGCTTTTATAGACAAGCAGTGATATTTTAAAATGAACTCTTTATCCCTCAGTTGGCCAGTGCAGTGACCAGTAACTGGGATAATGAGGTTCGGTTTCTTTGTCTCAGTAAGACCTCTTGCAAGCATACTGACCTGAATTTGTTTGAATGCTATTTTGGAGAGTCCTGGACACTAGTCCAGTACCTGTAACATAATCATAACATCTGACATCAATATATTAAATGCTGTGGAGTGGGTCTCATTTTCCAGTCTCCACAGCGGACTAAAAAAGCACCACTCTGGCCTCTACAGGTCAGCTCCACTAATACAGTTCATCTTTGCCCACAAAGCAAGATCCCCATAAATCAACCTCTACAGCCTATAAAAACCCAAACATATGGAACTGATTTACCGAAAACATAGATACAAGAAATTTCTACATCACTGCTTTGTTCTATAAAACAAATAGACTTTATATGGATATAGAAAATATATTGTATGTATTTATATATTGTCAATATATTGTACATATTTATATAGGAAATCTTAGCATTGGCATTACTTTTCATAAGGTTTATAAATGAACCTCACATCTTTTCAGTCATTGGGTCAAGTTTATAGTTTTAGAATGTTTTTCTAAAAATGCACTTCTATAGAAATCTTTTATACAAAGCTTTTTTTTATAAAATTTATATATATATA
>JBBMJY010000020.1:9677054-9693812 GCA_037833715.1 Toxotes lorentzi
ATATATATCTTTGTCTGACCCTGACATATGAAAGTAAATATGTCACTTAAAAGTAACTTATGAGTTGTTTTTAAAAACAAAGAAAGCACTTCTCACCACTCGCTTTATGTCTCCTGCTTATGGGGAGCTAGAAATAGTTAATTAGGCCTCTTGTCGGTCTAAAATAAACCCTTCTAATCTTTTGGCTATAATGTGAGTGTGTTTTTATGCCTCATCTTTTCATTGCCCAGCATTGACCTGCTGGAATTTAAAGCAAAATTATCTAAACATATGATGTACTGTTTTCACCAGTAGAGGGCAGCAGATACACATCAGTGCAAGTGTGTACAAATGCATCATACATTTAACCTCAAGAAAATAAAAGAAGGTGAACAGTTTTGAGGCTTTATGTCTTGTCCCATCAAACCCACTGCTTCTTGCAATAGTGTACTAAAACATAAACACTGAAAACGATGGTGGTAAGAAGCAGCAAACTAACCTGCAACACAATATGTCATGGTTTCTGTTTGGTTTAAGGTAATGTATGTCTAAGGTAATGTATATCTAATAGTTGTATGGAGTATAATGTGATCTATGCTTGTTTGTGTAATAGTGCTTTTACATTAAGTGCTCCTGAGCAATACACCGATCTCAGTCCTGCTTTTGACAGTGAGTGTAGTTTTGTCATAGTCTAACTGAAACAGAAGTTTATAGAAGTATAGTCTGTCATTTTACTAACAATACTAACTAGTAAACCTCTACCTAGAAAATATTGGCTTTCCACAACATTCTAAATTCATTTCCTATTCCTCAGAGTTTTGCATATTTCACATGTACCTATTCCACCACTAATAATCTTTATCACATATATACATTAGTTTGTGTTAATTGTAATTCTGGCAGAATTGGAGATAACAGTGGTTCTTTTAAAATCCTGAATAAGTGGCTTTACAGCCAGTGAACAGGTTTGACATCTTTTTAGGAGTTGTAACATTCTCTCTTTTGGACTGAAAGAAGGGTTAGAAATCTACTATTATTCTTCAAAAGATTGTGAAAAACAAGACTTTTCATATGGAGCTGTAAACAGTATGTTCAATCCCAGTGAGGGAAAACTTTGTTGTCAGCGGTGCAAGATAATAGAAAATGTTGGTGTAGATATAAACATTGTCATCAGTTTTGCGTCTGACCATTATTTTTTTGTCACTGAATTAAATTACAGAATGTGCCTGAGAATGAACAGTTATGACTTGTTGTCTTATCAAAGAACAAATAACGTTTGCATATTTTGAGCCGTTTAATGATGTTTTGTGGTGCTGACAAAACAACAGCCTATTCTAGACTGTATGAGCAAGATGCAGTGGTAAGAGTAACACAGGACAGTAGTGTATGTGCAGACGTGCACATAATGGCCATCAACAGACTGGAGGAAGTGTAACATGGTGATAATAAACCTCCTTTCTCCAATTCTTCTGAAATAATCCCTCCATTCAGTCAGTACCATGCAGGAGCCTCCTCCTGCCGTCCCATGGAAGGGAAGGAGGACCAGTGCCAGTCTTGTACCTAGTTTGCAATCCTTCAATGGGCCTTTGTGGATGCTGCCATCCTTCCCCCCCGGCCAACCCCCGGCAACCCATTCAGGAGTGTCACATAGCACTCCCAGTCTGCGCCCATCTCACAATGCACCCCTGTCCTTTGCACCTCATTGACATGCGCTTATAGTGATGTGCATCGGGGAATGATCGTGCTCCTCCACTAGTTTCAAAGGAAATGAAGTGCCGGGCTGGGTGGCCAAAGTGTGGCTTCCTGGATACGGATTCATATTTCTTAGGAGGAAGTGCTGAAATGTGTGTGTGTGTCTGGAGTTGGCAGGGAGTTTAAAAAAATTTGTCACACCAGCCTCCCACACCTTTAACTGTCAGGTACCATGAGAAAATGTTTGACTGATATTAGAAATATTAAACACCAGTAGTCTTGTTAACACCATATGTTTTACAAGGCTGGCTGAATAAATGTTACCATGGAAAAGGTCATATTTAAATGTTAGTGCTACGCTTTTTGTAATGTGTGGAAACCCTTGACTTTCATGTGAGCAGTACTGTGAGGGTGTAAAAGAGAAGTGAAATATCAGGAAATAAGTGTAGAAAATCCCGCAGTGTTTCCAAACTTCCATATGATGACCCACATCAAATTCAGTCTCATTATCATGTTAAAGAAATGTATGATCTTAATGAGATATGTGCAAGCTGACTCCCCATTAATGGCCTCTTCGGTTAACAGGGTTTCCTAACAGGGTTTGGGCTATAACTCAGAGCAATTATGGGCCTTTCATGTCTAAAGTTTTTAAAAATTATTGATAAAACGTGTGGGTTTTCTGTAAAGCTTACCAGTGCATAATTGCTCTGAAATGACATCTAGAGAGTGATGTGTGAGTCCAGCCGAGTGCTCTCAGCTTGCTGCCTATTAGTGATAATCTTGTTAAATGTGAGCTGATAAGTGATACTCAGTCAGCACATATATGAGTCCACATGCGTAGTCTCCCAAAGTTGACATAATTTTTTATGTTTGTTGTCAATCTAATTTGGGCTCAGTAAACAAAACTAATCCGGCCGCAAATATGGTATTTTGGATTTCTAAGACAACAAAAAGGGGCTAAATGTTGCCTGATATAGGCCGCATTGCATTGTAGCACACCCCAGAGATGTGAGTACTGAGAGCTGATTATGACTTTGTAGCTGACGTTCATCAGAAGACCTTTTCTAAATATTCATAGGAAATAGGCTGCATGACTCTTCAACGTAAGATTAAAAGATTCCAAAGATATTTATTGTCAATTCACTACATGTACAGGACATACAGACAAATCGAAATACTGTTTCTCTCTCAGAGAGAGAGGTGCCATTAAGTAAAATAAAGATAAAAAAAATAGAATAGTAAAACCTATGTACAGATGAGTATTTAGGTAAAATAAAATAGAATGCCTAAGTCCCTTTGTGGCAAAGAAAATCCCAAACTGGAGTCTGAATTGCCTTCCAAATGAAATCTCTGAAACTCAGTTCAGATTATTTTAAATTTGATCATATAGTGTTTATTTTCATAGTACAGCCTTATTGTGTTCCATGTCACCACATACCACATGTATCAGAACAAAACAACGCTGCTTTCATTGTACAGTCATTGACAAAATCACTTAGAAAAACAGCTCTAAAAACATCTGTGACGTCCAAACATATTTAATGAGGCAATTTGGAAAGATTACAGCTATGGATGACTCCCTTTCTCAACCGTTACTGTAAAAGGCTAGAATCACCATCATCATCACCATCATCATCACTGAGAAAGACCAATAGCATTCAGGACACTACAGTAGGCAGACATGAATAAACACTGCTTGGTGCTAACAACCCTCAAAAATAAAGGTTTAATTCAGAACCAAAGGTGGTTCCTTAGGTGGTAAAGAAATGAACCATTATCCTTTCTGTTTGGTGCTTGTAGTAATATATAATATTGTAATTATATATTTTAGAGTTTTAAACTCAGATGGTTCTTAACAGTAATACTTGATATATAAGCCTCTCAACATTCAAACTCCTTTGACTGGTATTTATCATAGTAAAATATACACAATTATATATTCTGGGCCATGCCTATTCAAACTAGCTAACATATAGAAATTATACAATTACATTCATATACGTACAATGATTAATGTAGCTAAACAACTGAAATATAGGCTGTTTAAAGAAATTAACTAATAACGGGTCCTTTTCACTGCTTCATTTAGTCACTTTTTTGGCACTATACCAGCAGAAGCCATATCTATGTTTTTTTTTAATATTCTAAACTATTTATTTTCTGTAGAAAATGACATTTAATATAGTGTATTTGGTGTGTAGTTTCTCTGCAAGTTTATCCCACGGCACACGGAACCTGTGTTGGTTCGAACTCGAAACGGTTCTAAATCGAACCATTATTTTCAAAGATCACTTGCAATCGGCTACGTGACCATGTGCAGCAGCAGCAGCAGCAGCAACCCACCCACCCCCTCTCTTTCCCTCCCTCTCAGGCTAGCATCACTCCCGTCGTACGCGCTGTCCTGAAACCTCCGACGGCATTACACGCCTCGGCCTGTGTGTGCTGAGCTGACTGGAAGGAGGTGGGATCTAGCTACTGGTGGTCGCGGGCTTGCAGTCGTTTACGTTCGAAACGTGTAGATTTGCCAGCCACGATTCCCACTGACAACGACGGGGTGTTTTTTTTTTATCGGAGGGGTGGGAGGAAATCGCAACAAGAAAGACCCTCTTGGGATCCCCTTGCCTCCCTGCCAACGACACACATTCATCCACCCTTGTTATCTATCCTTAATTAATCCTCCGTTTTCCGCCTCTGTTTTCCAGCGAGATTCTTGTTGACTGTAGCCGCCACCATCGTCAACAGTACAGGGCTGTGTGATGAGGTCGCCCTGCAGCAGAGGTTTGGTTACGTTAAGATAAGGCGGTTTTTTTTATCGTCAGCTTTCAGTTTGGGTCGACTTGTCGCTTTCTGAAGCCCTCTAGCACCCCGAGTGTGTGAAGAAAGAGACTCCAGGAGAACGTAGCTATTACCAGGGCTGAGGGAATCGTCGGTGAGTGGATGGTCATTCTCTCCATTGTTTTTTTTTTTCTTTAACGGTTAGCTTCTTTTAACTGATACCCTGAATGTGCTCATACACTGATGCTGTCATATTTCTAGTTAACGACCAATCAAACGTGTGATTTATCAACTATTTGAGACCGTGAGTCACTGTGTATCGTGAAAATAGGACTTCCAGAGTAATGTGTGAATATTTCTATGTTGACATCGTGGCATTTAACGTTATTGTTTTTTAAGTTAATTTGGTCCGTAGACGGCTCAGCAGTGACGTTAAGTAACGCTATGTCATTCGTAGCTAAGGTTAGCCGTCAGCGTTGCTAGCTACCGAGCCTACGCCCAGTTACCTCCCGTTCTGTAATAGTCCAAAATTGCCACACCAAGAATTGGTTTGCCACCACATAAAGATGCATCCTTGCCTGTATGCAGATAACATTATATGAAATTATTCAGATTAGTTCTCACAGCGCTAATTACTGCCTCAAAGTCAGCTTGCTCAGTGATGTCCTGTCACCGCACACTTTTCGCTCATTACCGTCATATCAGTGCTCTTATTGCTTGATATGACATGCTGCAAGTGCAGCCACTGTGGTTTAAACCTCCCCTGGCCTCACAATTAGTCAAACAGTGATGACCCTTGTGAAAACGCATGGTGGGGAAACAGTAGGGCTTTCTCTGTGTTTCTGTCAACACTGACAGCATTGTGTGGGCTGCAACACGCCTGAGCTATAACACGCTAATCCTTAGTGGGCATAGTTGGCAGCAGTGAAGGTATGAGACTGTTAAGGTTGAATGCGTATGCATTCATCCACTTTTTGCGAGCATCCATCAGTATAGGGCGTGGGAAATTAGCGCTCATGGTCTTTGGGATGCAGGTAGTACTGTTACCGACCGTGCAGACCTGATGATGGCAGAAATCATGTTCAGATTTTGTTGCTTACTGTGGAAGCGTGTGTCAAGTGGAGACAATGTAAAATACCCTCCCACAAATAATTAATCTTAATATCTTAACATCTGTGGACAGAATATATTAAATCACACTAGTTGACGACATTTTTTTTTAGCCTTCTTCTGCCCAAATACGGTGTCTAAGGATCGAGGGTGTGTGTTGAACAGATTGTAAAGCTGTCTAAGGCACGTTTATGCTCTAATTTTGATAGTGTAGAAAGGAGCTTATTGATTGACTGGAGTCTTGCACTTAAGTATGGGGTGGATAGTGAACTGCACTACAAGTTCAGATTTGTTGAACTTTCTGTGCATTGACCTCTGAGAGCGATACAAACAACTGCTCTGTACACATGACAGTACAGCTTGTCCACAATGGAACACAGATTGATTGGTAGTGTCATCAGAGAATGGTTTACTAGCTAGATCCCTGCGCACATGCATGTGGCAAAAAGTTCAAATTAGTTGTTTTTGTGCCTTGACCTCTGAGAACAATACAATTTGTGGCCCTGTACACATGACTAGTTGTACAGAATGGAGAAAGAAATTGATGTAGTAGAGTTAGTGAACTTCATGAGTTCTGTAATAAAATCCACTATAAGATGAAAGTAGTACTAATTATGAACCATGCAGTACTGAGGGTGCCAGAACGTGACTTCTTACTGTGGAAGCAGCTGTCACGTAATTTAAGACAATGTGCAGTGACCCCAAATCACTTCAGTCCTTCTAGTATCCATAGAATGAATATAGAAAGTTACAGTATTGAACAGTTTAAATTTGAACCCTTTGTCGTTCAGTGGTCTGAGGATAGAGGGTTTTGTATGTTGTATAGACTTGTGATTTTGGGCTGCGTAAATAAAATTGACTTGACTTGTGTTGAAAGGAGGTTATATGACTGAATGGAGCCCTGTACAGTTTGTGGTGGACAGAGGACTGCACAGCACAAAAAGTTGAAATTTGTCTGTGCACAAACCTCTGAGACTGATACCACTGAAAACCCTGTACACGACTGTACCTCCAGTTCAAAATGCAGGAGAAATTAACTGGTAGTCCCGGTGAATTTCCTGAGTTCTGCAAGCAAACAAGAAGACTTTATTTATGTAGCACTTAACAAAACAGAAGTTACAATGTACAGTAAGACTGCCTGGGAAGCACACAGAGACTACAGATGGAAACTTTACATGGCTTAAGGCCACCCTATGCTTTTTTCCCAGCAGCATGAATCATTATTAAATATTCAGTTGGGCTTAAATGGTACAATGTCTTTGATGGGCATTCATCTGGACGTCAGTGATAAACACAGTTAGTACAACTAACTAAAGTAACAGTCTCAGAACTTTATACCTGATCCAAATGGCCACACTCAAAGATGGAGTGAAAAGCTGGCCCAAAACTGGCCATGTTTAATATTGACGCAGATTTTCTTCTGGGAAGGCATTCAAAGTGTTGCACTCTGTAGTACACAGCAAAGAAAGAGAAGTTCAAACCCAGCATATATTCTCACCTGTGCACAGATGACCAATCGCAGCCTGAAGTGGGTTTGAATGTCGGACCCGTCAGTTTCATAAAGTTACATGAATGGTCGGCACAACCCCCCCAATCCACGTTGGAAAGGTGTCAGGGGAAGGAGTTTCTGAAGCTACCTAATCATCTGACAAGCGTTTCAGATGGAGTATACTGGCCTCTCCAGTCAGTAAAAACTTGTCAAAGCAGGCAGTCCAGGATGTTTCTTGTAAAAGTATTGTTCCTTTGACTTCACTGTTCTTCTAACAGAGCATTGTAAATGGTTGTTCTTGTATTTGGAAAGCTTCTGGAAGGGGTCTTTAGATATTATGAGATACTCTGGGCTTCAGCTGTGTTTCTTGACACCCAGTGTTACCAAATGTAAAAACACACTCCTGTGAGTGAAGGGATTACTTATTCTAAAATAATCTTGTGAACACCCACTTATAAAGCCTACTAGTCAATGACAGTTTAGGGAATGTAATTTCATACTGCCCGTCTGTTAATACCAGTTGTGTAATTTTCCACCTGACAGGAAATGTGCATTACTGAACACACATGAGGTGCAGGAAACTTGCAGGGGGCACTCGTCTCTCACATTGATGGTAAAGGTTAAATAGTGAAATACCACATTACATAAGAGATTTGAGTGTCTTCTTCAACATGTAGAGCCAGTCCAACATGTTCCAAATACACGCTTCCCAGCTTGGAAAAAGCAAGCTTGACTGTCGCAGCACTTGAGGTGTGGGTGATCCAAGTGTGCTCCTTTTGACTCCTTGAGACTCCTTCAGTACATGCAGTGCTCTCATATAAGTACATTATGCAGATTTAGTAAGACTGGGAAAGAACCTAAGGGGATTGTGTTCTGTTTAACACAATGTTGCCTTTTGGCCCTGTTATTGGTTTCTAAATGTAAGTTGTTGGATTAGTTGTAAAACCATAATAAACTAAAACACCCTTTGTGTTGTTAATTAGTTGGCCAGAGGTTAACCATTGCTAAACATGTAATCCGTGCAACAGAAGGTAAATAAGATGCTGTAGCCCATGATTTCCATGATAATAAGCCTCCACAAACAATCACCAGTAAAGTCTTTTTGCAACGGTACCTCTCATTTTGTTTGTAACTTAAACTGTAATATGGTTTGACATACTACATATTAGGTGACATCCTTAATTGTGAATGAAAATTTGTATTGATATTCCATCAGGGAACGCAGCAGATCCATTGCAGAGTATTGCAATTTTTGTTTTGTCAGGAGGAGAAGTTTTGCTCGTGTTAAATGCAAGCAAAGAATCATGTACATGTGGAGTGAATGTTGATCCCCTTCCATGTTATCTTGTGTAGCAGTTAGTGTCTAACTTTTGACATTGTGTACTTCTGTTACTCTTAAGTTTCACCTGCAAAGCATTAGGTTGTTGCTCTTGGCCTCAAGCACAAGGCACTTGGCCGTCTCAAACACTAACTATAGCATTTCTGAAGCTGAAAATAGAGTCACTGTGATTGCGTATAGTCAGTGTAAAAATAGATGATGGAATATTTGATTTACTCAAAGTGTGTGAACTTGACACCTTTGTATGTTTCATTTTGTCTGGGTTAGACTATGAGTTTATTTCTTACAGGTCAATAGCAGATAACCTTAAGATCTGATACGACTTGTATTGCGTTCAGGTTGTTTTCATGTTTCAGCTTGACTTACTCACCCTCACATGACTACAGGTTTTATTTTTAGTGAGTGTGACCCTGTACTTTATAGACCAAGAGTCCTGTTTCTCAAAAGTAGTTATCTGTGTATAGGATGAGGCTTGTCGCATCATGCTCAGCAATAGTGTTGGGGAAAAAATGGATTTTAAAATGAAATGATGCATAACTCTTGATTTAAATGGTTAAAACGTCAACACACAAACCACACAGATAGAGAGAATATAAAATTGAGTTGATAAGAAGGCTTGGCAGTCAGATGGTGACATGGTGCACTGAAAGTGAAAAAACCCCCCCCAAAAAAAACCTTCCAGAAAAATGAGCCACTGGATACAGGAGACAAGAGTGCTATGAGACAGCTGTGTGTGTCAGTTCCTCTTGTTTGTGTCAGCTTGTGTTACTGTCAGAGTCGCTGAGGAATGATAGGCTTCTAGGGGAGGGAGATAGAGCAAATACAAAAAAGCTTGCAACCAACTTTTTCTTTTTGGTTCCATTTAGGTGAGTTTAGTTGATGTTTGAACCTCTCCTCTTCTGACAGTCAGTGGCTGTTAAGAAGTTTGTTACTGTTTCATTTGTCTTATTTATAATTAATTACATTATATTCTTAATTTGATGCCACCCTGTTCGTAATTTTTGTATATATTGGTGAGCTGTTGGCAGTTTATATTTTCTTATTGCTGTTAACATCTCCAGGTCAGACACCATTCTACAGGGGATTAATTACTTGCTACAAAAATGTCGATGGTTGTTTTTAATGAATCACATCAAATGTAAAAGATGTATAGTTAATTAATTCATGACACAAATCCATGTCTTGTCCTGCAGGTGAAAAATAGCTTCGTTTTCAAAGTTTTATATAACATTCACTTATTTTATTTAATTGTATGAATGAATAATAAAACCTTTTATGAAGTCGCTAGCTTGTTAGGCAGTTAAAAGGTGGTCTAAAACTATAATTTGCTTTTCTTTTAACTATATTTACAGTGCAGGGTTAGTCATGGACTGTATTCCACGACAGTGTGACTTTTTGTAAATCTCATCTTGATAACTTGTGCCTTTGATGCTTGCAGGAAATTGCATGCATGTAAAGAATGATCAGTCACTGGTTTCATAAATTTAAAACTTCACACTTATTACAAAAGACCATTGTCTTCAGTATGAACAAACAGCGCGACACTGAACATTTGTTGCGCTGGAAAGGAAGCTTTTAAATGAAATGAAAACAATCTATTGTAAAATCATGATAAAATGCACCATTTATTATATGTCAAGGTCTTTATGTATGCTTTGGACAGGACATGGAGTTATATGTAAATCCAGTAATTGGAATTCTATCAGCAGCCGACATTAGGTTGACCTTGTCAGCTCTACTCAAGTCCTGTGCCTCCCACATCTCCATAACTGGAGTTATTGTTACAGTGACCTACTTACTGTAGAACTTGGCTCAACTTGGAAAAACAAGCTTTTTGTAATGCATATTTCACGGCTTTGAGTGGAAACACTTAAAGCTACTTTCATATCGTAAGTAAATGGGTGCATGATGATCACTATCAACATCTTCATTTTTCTCAGGAAGGAACACATAATCCACCTCTGTACACTGTCTCACAGTTTAAACAGAGAAAGGAGTTTTTCAAAGCTCTCTACACCCCTCACTGACAACTATATCCTAGGTCTGCATTTTGTAAGCTTTGTGACTGATCTGTTTTGCCTCCTCTCTGGCTGAAGGAGGATTTAACTTGCCTCTCTTGTCATAAAACATAAGAAACAATTATGTTTAGATAGATGGGTCAGATATGTGAGTGACCATTGCTTCACAACCTCCCCCACTCAAATTGCTGAGAATTTGGTGTGTTAGTTCAGTATCATATGAATGTGGGCAGTTCACTTACCACAGCCAGCACATTTTGAAGAGTCTCTTGCTCTGCCTCTGAGGCCCTGGTGTTTGTTGCTGCCCTTTGGCATATTAAGTTTCAGATGTGCAAATCTCTTGGCCAGCCGTGGCTGCTAGTGGAAATTTCCACTTCTCATTCGAACAGCATCGTGACGTTGTGGGTTGATCACAAGAAAATCCTAAACAGAGCTAATATTGTGGGGTTGTTTTAAGAAAGATTATAAAACTTGGAATTATAAACAAAAGAAAATCTTTAAAGATACATACAGTATTAACTACTTAACTATTAACTGCTACTTTTTCCTCAGATAAAAAACTAATGGCAGTATCATTCAGCAGCTTCCCGAAGCATATTTTTTCACATGACCAAAATATTCAGAGGTCATCATTTGTCCATGTAATGTGTCTAATAATGGTTCAGCCATTATTGATTGCGCGTACAGTGTAGAAGAGTTCTGTGGAGGCTGATGGGTGAAAGAGCAGCGTGTTCGTTATGTTTGATGAACCTCTACATTCATCACTCTGTACAGTGAATTAGTTATGTAAAGGCTGAGCGAGGAGGGAGGGAGGGTTCTTTGGCCAGATGTTTAAGAATGATTGGGTTTGCCTGTTGAAAACAACAAGCTTGCTGCGTTTGTGTTATTTGAATACTTGTGTAATGATTTTGTTGTTTTCTTCTAGCCTGACTAAATTGGCTCACAGAACACACGGTTTGGTCCATGTTAAGTGAAAGGAGGTTTTGTTTGGAAAGGACAGTCATATATAAAACTACATTAGAAAACAAATGGTTATTTTCATTATTAACTAATCTGCAGGTTATTTTGAAATGGTTTGTCAAAGTCTAGTCTTACAAACATGTTTTCACTTGCTGGTATCACCTAGAGTGAAATAGGATATGAATGCATTGTTGAATTATTTTATGGAAGTCTTTAAACTTGTTTGACCTAACATAGGTCAAATTGAAACTGTTCTTTTATACAAAAAAGTGATGACTCACTGGAAAAGGTCTTTCTAAATGGTTTGTGATTGTTGTCTGGGTTAATATTTACTCAAACATATGAATAGTGAAACTATTAACAGCCAACAGAGGTAAAAGTACACCAATGCAAGGGTGTTGCCTTTGTTTCATTTACTTAGGGAAGTGATGCTATTCTCAGAGGAAGCTAAGAGTTCCAACTAACGGGAGGTTTCATTGGAAATGAAAAGCATACCATTACCTGACCTAAACAGAATCTAACTTAGACTGTTTCTCAAGCTCCGGTAGGGTAATGGTCTATATCAAGTTCAGTGAACTCAAAATACAAAGGTGTAGAATGTACAAATATATGAGGGATGAGAGATTTTTATTTATGTTGTGTGCACTGAGCACTGACTGAATATTTATTTTTCCTGCACATTAGTGAATAGCTTTCTAGATAATTATTTGTAAGCTTCTCAGTGATGGCTAAAAACTGCTTCTGCGTACATTTATGCAAGTTTGGCTATCTTTCTTGTCCAGATGTACATGTAGTAGCATACCCTTGACATTCTATAGTCATGACTAGGGCTGGGTATCGAATTCAGTACTTCCTAAGGTATCTTAGGTAAGATCTTTTCCACATTTTACACAGATTTACACGGATTGCGGTCGGAAGAATGCGCGGGATGCGACAGCTTCATTTGAGCTACGCAGCTCAAGCTGTCGCGAAGCTGTCAGCTACGTTTGTTTGAGCTACGTAGCTCACACGAAGCTGTCCTGTCGCGTGCATTCTCCCAACTGCAATTTGTGTAAATCTGTGTAAAATGTGGAAAAGATCTGGAGTGTGGCTCCATTTAGCAGCAGCTAACAGTGCATAATGGAAAGTATGTATAGGCATGAAGGACACTCCAATGCTTTCTGACTTGGCAAGAACTTATCTCTATGCAAGCAACATCCACACCCTCAGAACGTACATGTTCTACTGCTGGGGACACTGTTAGCCTGGAGCGACCTTGTCTGACACCTGAAAAAGCAGACATGCTGATTTTTCTAAAGAAGAATTGCTCAGTGATATAATGGTAAGCTGCAGCAAGCCTAATATACTGAAAATGTTAACTTTTCAAAGTTATTTGTAATGTAGATTTTCTAGAATAGATTTAAAAAAAAAATAGTATTGAAAAAGGTATCGTTCAGGAATCATTATCCAAGGCAAGGTATCGGTATCGGTATTGGTAATGAAAATTTTTGAACGATACCCAGCCCTAGTCATGACCGTAGAAACGCTGCATTCTCAGCATTGTTCCCTCCCTATATTTATATTTTCTGTTAAGCAAAATTTCTCATTTGAAGTAGTCTTCCACCAAATCTGTCACGAGATACTTCCCCTAAACTTAAAAAAAAATGATTCTGGTATGGTAAGACTGTAATATGAAAACTTCTGTGATATTCAGTTTCTCAAGTTGTCTGTTGTGATACTGCCACTACGAATGGAGTCAGACATTTTTGAACCCTACACAAAGACCTGAGAATGCAGCAACTCAGAAAGGTGTCACCTACTATCCTTACATTATGTCTCATAGAGAGATTGGACTTGTAATTCTGATTAGTAGGCACACCAGCTTTGGCACATGTTTTTTTTCAGACACTTAAAGGCTAAAAGTCTTTAGGTTTCTAATGGGCTGTTCACATTCCTTCTCTTTTCCCTTTTGCCCTTTCTCTGTCTTTCATGTCACAGTAGTTGAAAATATACATTATTTTCTGTTCCATCAGGCCACAGGAAACAGTGTACAATGAATGTGAAGAGTGATTTGCCCACTCATTCATTTACCATTAATGTGATGTGCTGTGCTGGTCTTGTTGCTGGTTATGTAATTCGGTGAGGCCATGTGAAAATGTCTGAGCGAGAGAGACAGATGGTGGCAAAAAAAAAAAAAACAGTGGAATGAGGAGAACAGATGCAAGTCACATCTGCCCTTTCCAACCGGAAGACACTTTTTGTTGCCAAACCATCACGTTCACTGTGCTGGGTTATCTTCTGTGTGAGATTAATAAAATGCAGTAAAAATCTGACAGAGATATATTTATCTTAGTATTTATCATAGTATGATAAACTCTGCTTGAAGGTATTTCCTTATTTTTTGTTTTAAAAATGATGGTGGAGAGTGCTGTCTGACACCTCAGTCCAACACCCACTGGTGTTCAGTTAGTTTGAGACCTGGTGACTGCAATGGCCATAGCATACAATTCACATTATCTAGATTCTCATCAAATCGTTCAGTGGTCCCTTGTGTTTTGTTGTGTTTCCCCTCTAAGTCATTCAGGGTTTTTCCTGTCATCTTTCTGTATGCAGTGGCAGTTCATGCGGGAATATTGTAACAGATCCCTGTGTTTGGCGATGTGACATCCCAAAAACAATTTTGTGGTATGTGAGTTGTTTACAGCAAAGGAGTTGGATTTCTAGATCGCTTGATGTACCCAAGATCCCCTGGGTCAGCGAATCTTGATACTGTAGGGGTGTTGCACAGAGTGAAGGGGACAGCCTTATAGCGTAGCACAGACTTTTAAAATCTGTCCTTTAGTCTAACCTATATTTGCAATAACCAGCCTATCTGCAGTGACATACTACCACATCCTAAACCTAAACTCTTAGCAGGTGATGACCCACATGTCTATCCTATAGCTGTTCCTAGAACTGTATAGGAGGCTTTATGCTTTAGCAGTCCTACTGGAGCCACCTGGGCATAGAAACTGAGTTACAGTTGAGCATAGAGTCAACCCTTTGATTGTCAGCACCACTGCTACGTTTAATGGATGTGTTCATGAACACATGAACACATTTTAAAATTTAAAAGTTGTTACAACAACAAATGCATAGATCACACACATATTATTATTGTTATGAATGATAACATCTCTGTTTTTAATCCCATCTCCAGAAAACTGACTGTCAGTGGTTTTTCTGATTTGGGGAAACAGTTATCAGTCAGCACAGCAGCAGACCTATTGAACAAATGGGAGATGTGGGCGGCAGTTCAGATGTCTGGAACCAGGCTAGCCTTGTCTTGCATTTGAAATGTAAACCATTTTCATGCATAATGAGTGCCAGTATTTGTCTACACATTCTTTCATTGCATGAAGGATTTCTGTGGAAATGGCTTTGCTAGGTTAATTTTCCTTTATAGTCGGGTGTGACTGAAAAGGAGACGATTACTGAGCTTTTCTTCACATTCCTTGATGCTGTCTTCACTGTCAATAAAACTTAGCACAGTCTAAGATGACAATTCACACGGAGTGCATGATCAGATATTGGCAAAAAGTTCAAAAGGAGAAGGAACTCCATTCAACTGTATTTTGTACGATTTTGAAACTGACTTATTGCTTATTATTCAGTCATAGAAAGGACATTTCTTTCTGCCAAATCCTTAAATGCCTCTGCTCTTACTTAATTATCTGTGTAAGATGGATTGTCAGTGTTTGTCTCATATGTCTCCAGAGGTTTTTGTGTGTGTGGGAAGCATTTGCTCCGCTGCATGTTAGTGTGTGCAGATAAGCAGGGGAAGGTTGTTGTGGCTCTGTTAAGAGCGAGGCACCAGAAGGAGTGAGAGTGTAGAGAGGGGTTTAAGTTTGGCATGGGGCCGTTATGATAGGGGCAAAGAAGGGCTATAATCCAAACAGGTCAGGAGGAGGCAACCAACTGACAGGGCTCTCAAGGACAAGTCATGTCCCTTTTCAAAGGCCTATGTTATAAATCTATACAGACCTTTCTGCTCTTCAGCATGAAGGCGCCCCTCGGGTATGTGTATGTTGTATGTGTGTGTTTTTGCATGAAAAAAAAACAAGGTATAATGATGTGGTCATTAGATGTCTAGGGAGGTCGACACCAGTGCTTGTTTTTTTAAGCTAGTTAGAGAAAAGTCAGCTTTAAAGTAAATGCAGTGGTGTGTCAACAAGTAGTTGGATGGCAATGAGATTTTTTCATTCAGTTGGAGCTGAAACTAGTCAATATTTACTCTTATTTTGTCACCCTATGACTTGTAAGGGATTGTTAGTCATATATATGATTTGACAAAAGTCCATAGTCTGTAAGATCAATTAATTAGCTACTGTGGAGACTGGAATGTCATTATGTTGGTTTCATGTATCTCCAGAGGTGCTTGTTAGGTTGTGTAAAAGGCAAGTAGCTCCACAGCATGTTTGTGTGTTCAGATAAGCAGGGGGAGGTTGTGTGGGCTGTGTTTGGAGGGAAAGACGGAGAGAGAAACAGGGCTTGAGTTTGGCATGGAGCCTTGAAATTAGGCAGAGAAGGACTTATGTAATTGTATGATTTATCTACAGCAAATTAAATTGTCAGCTGCAGTTGCATAGTTAGCTGGTGAAATCAACGGATAAAATGCTGTTTGGAAATTGCAACAGCTGAAGTAGCTATTGTGATGTAAAAAGGATGAATCATTTAGCCCTAGCTAAATTATTCCCAGCCACAAATCCACCTGGATCTAGTTGCCCAGGCCCAAGGGGAGGTATTTCATATCTAGAGTGCATCAGCTCATGGGTGGGGCGAATTTAATTTGATCACAGTTAGGTTTCCCTGTCATTTCATTGCCACTGTTTAGACTCTACAAACCCTGCCAATATTAAAAGTGTTCTTTAAAAAGGTATTTAAAAAAGGTATTTCATTCTTGTGTCTTGTGTTAGCAATTGTCTCCCCTCATGGGAGCTGCTTAGGTTTTCATGGCAATCCTATTAGTTTATGGGTTTAGTACCCTCTTGCTTGCTGTTTCATGAAGGTAGCGCACTGGCTTCATCCCTTGTATAAGCTATTTGTCCAATGAAAATATTTATCTTATGCAGTGGACTTTTGACTGTTTAGTTTGGCCCCTGTATCAGCAAATCATGCCAGTGATATTTGCTCTCAGTGCATGCACAGTGCTGAATTTGCACGGGACAACACCATTTTGGGGGCAATTAACCTTTTTTTTTCTTCTTCTCTTGTATACCAGTGACTGAATATGTTATGTATAGTGAGAGCTTTGTGTTTAGAATATAACAACCAAAAAAAAAAAAAATCCATATCGATATAGATATAAGATATATGTATAGCGTTTTGAGCCCCTGTCTCACTATGACTCCAGTATTATAGTTATGTAAGTTTATATA
>JBBMJY010000020.1:9693912-9728795 GCA_037833715.1 Toxotes lorentzi
ATAACTATATACTGAAGTCATAGTGAGACAGAAACATATGTTGGAAAGAGAACTCCAAGTTTCTAATCCTGTCACCCCTGGTCTCTGATATCATTAGCCAGGTGTCTTACTAAGAACACGGTTCCGCATTGAGGCACCCATCATGACTGCCAATACTGGCTAAAGTAATGTTATATAGAGGCTTCTGAGGATAATGTTAACAGGGTGTCCTTCCTGTTCCCCATAGTGAGACACCTCCCTTATAAAACCGAGAGCAAGGTTTTGAGTCACAGTGATACACACATGGTGTAATCATAAGCAGGAGAGGATTGTTAATGGCCACGGCAAAACCTACTAAACCTTCCACTATCCAGTGGAGTGTGGAGGAATGGAGCTCTTGGTGTTTGATAAGGGGAGGGGCACAAGACAGGGTTCCAGAAGCAGCACAAGTTATTCTTGTCCTCCCCTCCCCCTTTTCTCACAGAGTAGGCGTAGACATGTCTGGTCATGTCCCCTTGATATATTGAGTAAGAGCTCTTGACCAATGGATCCTTTTGGTGTGCCTTGGCTTTTATGTATTAGTTGTTCAGCAGGAATATATACACACACACACAACCAACCCACAGTGGGCTAACTTTGCATGGTGTAGCTTTTCCTGAAATGGCACTCTAGACAATTGCCTGTTTGCCTATGCCTACAGTTGCTAATCCCCCTTTGGTCTATTTTAGGCTATACCAGTTGAAGTAAAACTGAACCAAAAAATGAAACCAAACCCTGAAATATGCTCCTGTAATACTGAAAGTAAAACTAATTTGACAGAGGAACTAAATTACTACAGTTTTCATTGGTGCCATTTATTGCTGTTTCATTATTTTTCCAAGTTTTTTTCTCTCCCCAGAATATGTTGAAGTGTGTGGAAATACTAGTGTACTGAATGTCATTTGTCTCTCTCCATCCAGAATATCCATGAGCTCCGATTTCCCGCACTACAGTTTCAGGATGCCAAATATAGGGTTCCAGAACCTTCCCCTTAATATCTACATTGTGGTGTTTGGGACAGCCATCTTTGTCTTCATCCTCAGCCTCCTCTTCTGTTGCTACTTGATAAGGTAACACCCATGCACCCTTTTGCTTTGGATTTGGCTTAACTCAGAATTTTCACTGTGTATGATGTTGCTTTCTTGTGTGAGTTTGTGGCAAAAGTGTCATACAGGAATTTCTCAGACTAGTCAACACTGTCAATTTACTGGGAGCAATAAATCTCATTATAACGCCCCAAACTGCAACTGAATGCAACCAAAAAATTGTCTGTTTGTGCGGCCGTAAAGCAATTACCGCATGCAACAGCATAAAAAACAAGGGTCTTGTGCTACACGTTCCTTGTTGGTCATCGTAGTATTAACCACTGTGTTTAGTACATCATGCACAGCACCGACTACAGTGCTAATGCTGATGGCAGTAGATTACTACCTTTCAAAGACTCCTGGTAGATGCATCTGCATGCCTTTATTTTGCCAACCAGATGGGCTTTCTTTTTTGTCTTATCTTGACTGAGGCTAATTTGTTATTGCATAGTTCAGGAAATTTAGAAATTAAATTGCTACCTCCCCAAAAATGACAGAATTGAATGCTGGGTGCATTGCAGATTTGTTTGTCCTGCAAATTTATTTAGACATTCAAATTAGAAAGCAAATTCTAACCATACTTACCCTGTTCCTGTACACATTTACATGTGAATTTATAATTCGCATAGCTTTGTTCAGAAAAGATTGTATAGTCTTTCTTAGAAGACCATAATAGATTTGAACACAGTGTACCTCTTTTGACTCGCAGACAATAAGTACCACTACTTATGACTTAAGACTTGAAAATTATAATGAGAACTGAATGTTATTTCTCACTGACTGTTATTATGCAACAGTCCTCATAACACATCCTTGTACATTTCAGGTCACTTTGGCTCATGAATTATTCATTTAGAAGTGTCCTCATGTACTATTTCACCAGGTAGCTCTATCCATATTTATGCATAAACAAGATTCATTAACAGGTACTGATGTTTCTTAATGTAATGACTTAGTACTAATGAGAACTTTGCATCTAGAAATGTTAAAAAGCAGAATGGCAGTGGTGAAGGTCAGTGCTAAACATGTCTAAAGCCTGAATTTGTTATCTTCTTGAAATCTTTGTAAAACAGTTAAGTGAAATATCCATTAATCATGTAGTTCTTATCCAACATACTGTATGACATTTGTCAGTATTGCTTTTAGTTGAGTTAAATGTCTGTCTTTTTTCCTTTTTAAAAATGCGTGTTTTTTGTATATATATCTTGCTAATAGTTATTTCACAAAAGGACAAAAGGTTTCAACAGCACAGTTTGTGGAGATGTTAGCAACGATACAATAATTGGTGACTTGATAATCTGAATTGATAGGAAAAACAGTAATATTATGCTGCGATCCAAAGCTGCTTGTCTACATTATTATGATCATGGCACTTGGCGTCAAAGAAACTAGTTATGACCACTTACTTAACTTCCTTAATATCCTGATCATATTCTTACATTAGGTAAATTTACTTTTGGATTGGATTTCATTCAATTTGCATTTAGACGTTTAAATCTCTGGTTGGTAACCATTTATATTCGTCTCTTTAAAACTCCCTTTTTATGCATTAAGCCTCGAGTGTAATCCAATCAAATTTTCCCCTATGGGAAAAGTAGAAGTGGTTAGTAGTCATTCCCCTGCCCCTCTTTTTAACCCCACTGGTCTAATTAAATTGTCCTAGCTGCTGTTGCTGCAGGTGGTTTTCTCCTGGCAGCGACAAACTGAACAGAAATAATGTCCAGCATCTTTTATCTAAGACAGTGAGAAGCAGCAGTTTCCAACAAAATTCACCCCTCGCCACCATGTCATATCCTATCTTGCAGGGCATATGGTAAGTAGGTTAACTACTACTGTGTTCCTACAATTCCTTCTAACTACAAAGAGACACTTAATGACTTTGATGCAGTACCATGATTCAGCACTTTAAAAGTCAAGATTGCCAGTTTACTAAAGGCAAAAGAAGAGCGATTTTGCTCCGTAAAAGGCGTCTAAAGATGCAGTCTCCCAAAGGAACTGGCCCAAGTTGACTTTAATAATATATCAAGCATGATGAATATACAGTTCAATTCAACCACTGATGCATATTGTATTGGGTCTCAAAAAATTTTTTCAGCTTAAACCTCAAATGCCACCTGAAAGGAGAAGTCCTACAGTTTTTAACCAGTAAACATCACTGCTTTTTGTTTTTCACTGGTGGGTGATCGAAGGTACCAAGGAAAAAGAAGAAACATGTTAGAGGTAACATGTGACAGGTCGTTATTTCAACAAGGACAAACACGCATACATGGTTTGACAGAAGGCAGACTCTCACAGAAATACTCAACTGCACCTATCAGTGAGTCCTCAGTCCACACACACATATGTGAAATATGCAATGAAGCATGGAGAAGGATTGATGAGTCTTTCTTGAGCACGGGGTGCCTCTGACTGTAAGGAGCAGAAGGCTTTCGTTGGTCACGAAAATAATCTAAAGATTTATAAATGTGCATTGTATAGAACAGCAGAGCAATTTTAGAAACATAACCCATATCAGTCTACAACATTTAGTGTTCATGAATCGTCAGTGCAGTGATATACTAAAAGGCAGACCAAACCATTTGGCGATTCTTGACTGTAATGGTTGCTGACACACATATATTACATGTTAAGTTGCCCGTTGAGTGCAGTCAAATCATGACAATCATAGTTTTGAGAGGAAGGTCAATTTGGACACATGTTTTTCATTTTTCAGCCGGCTGTTCTCCTTACCCACTTTGACAATGGGCCAGGGGCTATTTAGCAACCCCTACCTGTCACCCGTGACCCCCACACCCTTGACCATGTCCCCTTACCTACCCTTGGGAGTGTCTGCACCTTTACCTGCTGACCTCTTTCAAAATGTCAGTTTCTCTCCTAGACTGTGCTGCTTGTTTTACAGATCCCTCTCACTCTGCTGCGAGAGGTTAAGGTTACTTGTAATGGAGGTAAATCTTACAAACCTATGAATTTCTTCTCTCTCTCTTGTTCTTGTTTTCTTCCCTTTTTCTGCATATTTTATTCTCATTCTCAGAACCTAGACTCTCTTCTGATCCAGTTATCTCTCTCTTTATTCACTGTTTATTTTTGCTCATTCACAAGCGAAGTTGTTACGAAGAGTTACACCAAGAGTTTGATGTAAACCATAAACTTTGATTGTGTCTGTCAGTTCTCTCCCTCTGATTTGGAATTTTGGCAAGCCTTTTTAGAGTGCCTTAATAACCTACAGTATTGTTTTTTTTCATGTCTGATCCAGTGTATTCTGGGTGATAATGTGAGTTAATATTTTAGTTTAGGTTCAGTGTTTGTTTTGGCAAGACACCAAGTCTTAAGGTGTTTTAAGAACGATATGTAATTTGGCTCTCTTTGTTTAGCTGTCTCTTTGTCAGATTGCCTAAGATGTATTAAGATGAAGATAAAAGATATTCTGTGTGGCCTGAGAATTGCTTTTAAATTCTAACACTCATTTGGTACCACAATGATGTGCTAGAATAGACTGGTGTCATAAGAAAAGTATTTATAAGGACTTGTCATCCATGTTTGTCATTTTTCTCTCTTTTTCCAGGATGTATGGATAGATTGTCTGTTATGTAGTTAGCTGGGCAAGGTCACTTTCTAATCAAAAAGATGTTTTGTCTTTACGTTTCCCCAGGTTACGGCACCAGGCACACAAAGAGCTATATGCATACAAACAAGTAAGCACTCCAGTAACACACAAACACATAAAAACTCACACAAACACTGCAACTTGGAAATTTGAAGTCATACGTGACCCATTGTCTAGCAGAAATTAACTGTGAGAGCACTTTATATGTACGTGTGTGGTGAAAATCATCAAGATCCCCTCTGGTCCCTAAATGTGCTGTCATCTGGTGCATGAATTAATTTGCTGAGTCTTCTGGCTGCTGCAGGTATTTCGAGGATTATACTGCTCAGTGGATTTAGGACATTTGAAAGTATTTCCAGGTGTTTGGCAAGCACAAGTGTAACACCAAAAATTCTGAACTGCACTTGAGCTGAAGGGAAGCAAGTGGCTCATCGGAAAAATCAGGTTCAAAGTTAGTTGGGCCTGAGGGATTCAGCAGGGTATAGCTTGCAAAGCTAGTAAGAGGGAGCGATGGAGGGCATAAACACGACTCTTGTGTCATTCTATTATGTTATACCAGCATGAAAACCATCTAGACATGTCTCATTTTTAGCCGTTAAGTCTTTTACTGCATTTCCAGAGCAACTGCTTTCTGTGACTGAAGTACTGGGTTAGTGTCAACCAGTGACTAATCTTCCCTTATCTGTTATTATCCCTCTTAGGTCATTCAGAAGGAAAAAGTCAAAGAGCTAAATTTGCATGAGGTAAGCGCTCATCTTCTTTGTTCGGTTATCATCAGTTGATGACACTTTACTACCAAAAACAGTTCCCTCTAACACAGTTCCAGTAGGCAGAATATTCTGTAATATAACCTGATATGTACTCACTGTACTGTTATATCACCCAATTTTGGACTAACCAGTCATGAGCTATTTAATTTTAACAATGCTTCAGCCACAATGTACTATATAGTTAGGTCATCCTTTTTGTAATTGCATAGTCTTCATTGTGCAGTTACATGGAAACCCATAATGCAGTGGGCCCTCAGTTGATTTGAAATAAATGGCTAAGCCCTGGGACTCTGAAGGGACAATTAATGTGTCATGACCGTAAAGGCCCTTAGCTTTTAGCTGGACAATAAAAGGTTCCAACTGGTACAAACTAGTGTTGCATCAGCAGCAAATACATGTGCCATGTCTGATGGTCTCAAAATACATGGCAATATTTAGACTATCTGCTCAGTTCTGTACACCTCTGGGTTTTTGAAAATGTGTGTGCCTCTGTTTATGAGTGTCTCATGGGTTTGGCCTTGTTTTGCAACAGTGATGACATACACACTGTCATTTCACATTGAGGACATCTGTGTTGACACACTGTCATGTGAAAACTAGCATCTTGTGTTTAGGTCATGAGTGTCTTCTCTACCATTATTATATAATGCTGTGTGTCAGCTCAGCCTGGTTGGAAAATTACAAGCAGCAAACAGTGTAAAGCTACAGCACTGGCTTTGCAGTGGAGAAATGGTAGTTCCCAGCCAAGGGCACCATCCCTCTAGCACTGCAATGCAAATGAAATGTTGACAATAGCATCTTCGTGTGTGCTTTGGCATGGGGCTAAACGGTTTATTGTCAACAGAGCTGGAATTTCCCAGTGTCCCATCAGGCTTCAGGCTTTTATTGTTTATGTTATTTGAAACTGAGAGAAAGCATCGGAAGGTGTCATGTGAGTGAAGTCCATGACAGAATAACCAAGCTGTGTTTGTTTAAGAACAATAATATACACACACAGACACACACACACTAGCATGGGTAGATGACCCAGTTTTAAAGACTCCCTCACTAAAGGATCACACTGGACACATGAATATAGACTGAGCTGTACAGATTCAGACTCAGCATTTGAATAGGAATGTAATGGATACTCAAAGACCCCAGCCCCAGCCCTCTAATACCCAAAAAATACTTTTGTTAATAGGATGATAGTAGTACTCGACTGATTGTGATGTTCTGTGGGCAAGATTTATGTATACAAATTAGCAGTGCAAACATGGTGTTCCTTTCATTCAGTTTGCATTTGCATTCTTAGTGTAATTATGGTCTGTTTTACTAAGGAGGCAGCTCATTATGTAATCAGCTACTGGGACTAACTGCTATAGTTTTGAAGATGAAGGAGGGCTTAAAAGGCACAGTCTATTGGTGGGATTTGCCTTAGATCATCATGTTCAGAGAATAATGATGGGCAAATTAGATTACAGTTAAATGTACAACACAAGAAAGTGTGGAAAAAGGGAATGGTCTGAATACTTTGTGAAGACACTGTACAAGTTAGGTTGCACCATCTGACAAAAATAGAAGCAAACAGATACAGATCTGTAGATGGCAAAAATGAGAACCACTGGTTATGAATTTACTGGGTAATTGTTCTTTACGCAACATAAAAGTAATAAGAAAGGAGGTGGGACTGATATTGAGGTGCCAAGTGCCAAGGTGCCAGGCAACGTGTCCTTGTCACTAGAGATCCAGAGTAAGGACCTGTTGGTCTGAATACATACCCACTTAATTTAACTAGCGCCTATTCTGGCCACAAATTGCCTTTGAGGATTATTCTGAGCCTTGGTTCTTCTTTTCTCTTACTTTAATCTTGCTCTGTTGCTTAGCTCATTTAGATGAAGCTTTTTTTTAAAACTGTATTTATTTGTAACTTATTTCTGCCCAACGTTTGCTGAGTAACCAATTTTTACCACATATTTTTTGCTTGACATACACAGTATATTTATTTGTCTTTGGCAGAACCATAGATCTTGAAACAGGAAAGGTTAATGTTTTATCTTTGATCAAATCCATGATCTGGTAGTGTTTTCCACAAAATTAAGTCCATGTTTTTTGCATGGAGTCTTTTACTAAAGTTTATAGGATTAATTGACTTAATCAGGAAAAAAGAGTTTCTGTCAAAAGTTGGCAAAGAGTGCCAGATCTCAACTGTGAGTGTGACACCACAGACAAGGCACTGAAAAGAACAAAGACACTGATCTATTCACCAATAAAGAGAGCGAAGCAGACATCTTAACAGAGAATTGTTCTGTGTCCAAAAATCCTCAGGATAGAAAGCTCAGAGCCCGCATGCTGTTCTTTTCATCCTCGCTTGTCCATCCACTCCCCATAAAACGGAGTGAGAAAAAGAAAATCTGTGTGACTAAAGAAGTAATAGTTGCAGGGTTAGGCAGCCAAAAAAACAGTTTGCCAAATTAAAACCCTCTTTCATGAAAGTGTTACCCCCTGGTTGGATAAAGTTTAGTGATGGGAATGCTTTGGGGACTTTATTCATTTTTGAAAAGATTTTTGTCTGTTTTCTCACAAATTGAAGTGTCTAGTTTCCTATGCAACCTGCAGCATGCTGTACATGTTTTTACTAATTCTGGTCTGGAGAAAGTGTAGTCAACTTAAATGTTAAATGTGGTGGGGTCATCCAGCCACTTCTTTTCATTAGCCAGTAACTGGTTTCACACACTTATCCTCCAAGTTTCACCCCCTACCCCCCATATTCATATATTGGTGATGAGACATGTTTTTCATGAAAAAACATGTCCCACATAGCCAAAACAGTTAGCTAATGTGGCAGCTGGCAGGTTGTAACCTGTTAGTGTCATGCTTGACACTAACAGTGTCATGCTTGTCATGCTTGTTAGTGTCATGCTTGACACTAACACTAACTAAACAAGGACAAACAACCACAACCTGTCCATCAGAATTTCCTGAATGACCCTGGAAAGATCACCAGTCAGGGATATTGAACTAAGCTGACAGAAAACTGAAGTCTTGAGATCACAGAACAGGGCATAAAGCCATGAAATGAAAGCCATGAAAGCAAGTAAAAACCTGTGATTTTCTTTTGCCTCCAAAGATTATGCTTTAATATGTACCAGTTGTCTCAGTTTGGCTTGGATGTCCATTGTGATGTGGTTTGGGGTCTTTCGGTCTTTCGAACACTTGTACCTGAGAAACAAAATCTTGTTACTTTTTTTAACCCCACCACAGCGATCTTGGACAGTTTTTCTGTAAAGGAAAAAAAACATTGCCATTAAAAGCCTCTGAGCACAAACTGAAGTCCCCATTGTGAGTTAAGTCAGAGTTATGTAATGGAACAGAGGTGGTCAGTCACTGCTCCGTTGTTTGTTTCAGATTTTTTGCAGATGTTGGCCGGTTGTTTTTTTTTCTGTGTGCATTTGACCTTTTCTGTTTGGATAGTTTGCTTCCAATCCACGAACACAGAACTGAAGTTACGACTTAAAAAAACAAACACCAGAGAACAACCAACATGTTCAAAGTCTTACAATATCTAACTCCATTTCTCCATTTCAGATATGTGCAGTGTGCTTGGAGGAGTTCAAACAGAAAGACGAGCTGGGGATTTGTCCATGCAAACATGCCTTTCATAGGAAGTAAGTATGAAGTTTTGTTGACTTTCATGAACACACACACAGCCAAGGACACGTGGATTAGTGCAGATTTCCTTAACAAAATAGTACATTTTCATGTATCCTTATCTGCTCACAGGCATCATAACCCACAGTGAGGCGATGTGAAAAAAAGAAAATTGTAAAGACAAAGACGGACAAAAATTTCAGTGACTAAAATGTACAAGTTATTCTCAAGTCATTGCATGGGTGAAGTGTGTGTGACTACTTGAGCCAACTTTATCCCACACCTCCTCCTGTGCCCTCACCATTTGAACCGAGTTGTTTATATCAGCATGACACCTCCCTTGGCCTAATTTTTTTCCCCCCAGTTGCGGCAAGAGTGGTCACCACTTACTGGATCCACAGTATAAACACTCCTTTTAGAGTGTGTGTGTGTGTGTGTGTGCGCGCAAGTAAAGCCATGTTGCTTGACAGAGAAAAGAGACATTCCAAGCAGACTACCAAATAAACATTGCTAGAATAGCTACTACCGCGTCATAACATCCCTCTAGAACCTTGTCATTGATCACAAACACTTCCAAAACTTTAGAACGTCCACAAGAGTCCTAGACACTCCTAGATGACCTCTAGAATCTGCTAACTGAGAACTATAACCTCTTAAAAGACCTCCATGACCTCCTAAAGGATCACTACAACCTTCTTAATAACTAGTAAGACCTACAATCATCTCTAGAACCTATTTAATGACTGCTTAAAACTTCTAAACAACCCCAAGACTAACCTCAAGAACCTCAAGAACCTTTCAGTCAACCACTAAAACATCTTAAATGATCCCGAAAACCTCCTCTGTAGCCACTAGATCCTTGTAAAAGATTCCTTTCTTAGATTTTGTAAATATTGCACTGATGTGGTAAATGAAATGAAAAAACAAACATAAAGTGTGTTAGTAAGCCTCAAGCAAGGTTTTTCCTTTAATTTGTCACATCTCTATACGTGCCAATGCAATAAGTTTATCAAATGATACTATTACTCATTGTTTTACAGTGCTTCCATCTCAACCCTAATGCATCACAACCCACTAGCCTCTATAACCTTACTATGTATAAAAGCTAGAATAGTGACTTTGAATAACCTTTGAGGCTCAAGCTAAACCCACTTGACATTTTCTGTTCCCTTCACCTATCTCTGCCTTCCATACCTTAACTCTGTCCCTGTTGCACCTTCTTTCTCCCAGGTGCCTCATCAAGTGGTTGGAGGTGAGGAAAGTGTGCCCGCTGTGCAACATGCCTGTCTTGCAGCTCGCCCAGCAGGCTGGCAGCACGGATCCCGCTGTGCCAATACAACAGCCTCTGCCTGGCATTGAGAACCTGGTGTAGCAGACTCAAACCCTCTCAAACAGTACACTACAGACACACAAACACACATCCCATTGCTCATACTCTCAACTGTACAGGTACACTTTGGTATGAGTCTGCGGATAGGCCGGAGAAACTGGAGTTACTGCGCAGATACTCAGTGAATCAGCAGCTATCGTCACCTCTCTTATCTTTGCATTGATTCACAAAAGGATTTCCTGATATCAGTTCTGACTGGTAATCAACTGTATTCATGTTTTTCTTTTCGCGGACAATGAAGAAGAGTTGATGTAGAAGAAGTTTCCTTCTCGGCCGTGATGTGGTCTATAACGTTTTCACAACCAAAGCACTTTTCTGGGGACACCAGCTAAAGACCAGGATGAAAAAAAAAACACAAAAGCCAAGAACTACATTACACTAAAATATAAATTGTTTCTTTTTTTTTCTAACAAGCACTTTACTTGACTAAAAGTCAAACCTTAATTGCTTGTGATCGTAGTAGCAAGGTCATGTTTTATATTTCATCATTAACTATTATTTCTGTGCACAGTGCAAAACCACATGGGTTTTCATTTTGAATTAGTAAACTTTGATTTTTAAACAAAAAAAAAACATATATACATCTTAAAGGGACAACAATACTTATGTCGGTAATGTCAGGAAATTTGGACAATGGTTTCTGTTCAAATTGCACTCATACACATGAGAAAATAACCTCAAAGCAACCTCGAGACTTTGTCTGACTAAATGTGAAAGGTTTGAATGTGTTGAAACCCAGAATTTTACACACAAACATGAACACTAACACACTTTATATGAAGCCTGTAGAATTTGTTCCCTCATCACCTGTTTGTCATTCATAACGATGTTACTGGTGTTACTAGCCTTTTTTTTCATTATTCTGTGAAAACAGAAAGGTGATACAGTGAACAAATTATTAATTAATTTTCATTTAATGAATTTACTGGGAAATTCCCACTACATATGAGTGCTGTTAGGCAAACACAGGCAATATTTAGTCGCCCCAGGCATTACTCATGATCCTTTTTTTTTGAGGGGGGGGGAATTCAGTACCTCTCCAACAGAAATATCTAAATTTTAAAGTAACTACTTCAACTTGTGTGATTATCTAAGCAGTATTAGTGTGTATAACCTGGTGCTTTGTCTATAAAACAGTTTTACAGAACACCAGTTATGAGGCAATATTAAATAAGAATCTGTAAAATAACATAAATGTTCCAGTTTTATCTTGCTCTGCTGCTGCATCGTTTTATTTTATTGAAGCTGAACTGTGTGAACGTTGCAATGGTTTGAGACACTTCACCAAAACAAAGCAACAAAAGTCAAACTGTTATTTTGAATCTATATTGAACTAGCATCACATATCCTGCTAGAATAGGATTGACAATTCGTTTTAGGAAGAGATCAGAATGAACTCCGACTTAAAATGTGGTGCACACACAGTTGCAGTTATCTTTGCTTCTACCCCAGTAGAGAATTTCTATTTATTATTTTTTTTTATTTATTATCATTTCTTGGTACAGCTGCATTGAGTGAATGAGTTAGCGGATTGACACCTGCCTCACAAGTACTGCCCTCAGCATGTTATCAGTATATCTTTTGGTTAAGATACAGACTACTTTGTAAAAACACACATACATGCACAGAGGGAGGGGCACAAGCTTCCCCCCTGCCTGGGCTGCCAGAGAGTCAGTGGTCAGCAGGTTGTAATGAAGCAGCATTTTCATTCATACACACACACACATACAGGGTAGTTCAGCTTTTTGGCTGCAGTATTCTGGTGCTTTCGCCTCTCTGTCTCTTTCTGTACGGTACAGGGTGCTTTTTGTGTTGTCCCACACATACAGTAACTCTGAGCCCTGCTTTTGTGTATGTTTTTTTTGTCCTCATCTCTTTTTAGCTGCATTTGGTAAATGTGTTGTGGGGAAACATGCTGATGTGAAAGGGGGCTAGAAAAAAAAAAGCTGTGCTTCACAGTGATGGACCTAAGATAAGCTTTAGAATTTATTTTACCTGTGATATGTATTGTCCAATGACAACCATACAGTATCTTTAAAGGCGCAATCCGTGATCCAAATGTAAATAAGAGTAGTCCCACCTACATAAAAAGATGGAACCTACTATCAGGACTAACACGATGAAAATGAAATACTTTAGATAAAATTTAAATCTAATTTTGTAGTGTGTTATGGTGCTCTAAAACCGCTACGCTGTTGTTCATGATGAAAAATGAACAGACTATTGGAATTCTGGTAAGTGGAGAAAGACACCAAAATCTCATTTCCATTTGTGACTCAAAGAGAAAACTACTAACACTTCAACCTGAAAATCAAAAAGTAGCCTTAATTGAACAAAAACTGCCTGAATTACAAAAAGAAAAAAAAAAGACCAGGGCTGTGTTAATTGGCAATATCACAACCTCTTCACTCTACAATGGTATTGATGATTTACTTTGTGATTGACTCAGTGCTAAAAAGACAAGTCTTAAAGCTTTGTTCCTGCCAATGGTTTTGTTTTTGAATGTAAGGTTCACAAGAGAAAGAAAAGAAAATGAGGAGATATAATGTGAAAGCATGCTATTTTGCATAGTCAAGTTGCCACTGATATCACCATTGTTAGATGTATGTAGACAGTAGTGTCGGTAGTAATGTGTTTATACATGAGGTGCACAAAAAAAATGCTCCTTCGTATAAACTAAATGGCAGCTGAACACTTTCTGCCATTTGGCCAACTTAATTGTTGTGTTTGATTGTAAACACTTTTAGCCTTTCCACTTGTACTTCACCGTTTCCCTTCTGTGTGCCGTCCTAATCCCACTGAAAACGAAGTGCCAAACCAAAATGAAGTGTTATGAATCCAAGTCCGAGCCAACAAGAAAGAAGGCCCTGCATTTTGAAAAGAAAAGAAAAAAGGGCAGAGTCAGATTATGTCCAAAAAAAAAGGAAACTGAGCCAGTCATGAATATAGTAATAAATGGCTTCGCACAAGTGAAATCAGCATTGACGTCAGCACTGCTTCTGAATTAACTCCATTATAAATAGACAGGACACAATGAGATGAAATACCGCAGTCATTCAGGAACACCGCTTCACATCAAAAATTTACTGATACTCAGAAAAGAAAGCGTCTGATGATGGCATCAGAAAGTCATTTATATGACTGTCCCTTCAGGGCAGTGTGTGATGACAAAACTGTTTTATTAAAAAAACTAAAATAGAAAATTGGTACACTTCCTCTTATAGATGAGGGGATTCATTATATGTCCACAGTTGGTTTTAGCGACTAGCCCATTTAGGATTCTCTGTCACTGCCTCCCTAACGTGAATTTTCTTCTTGTTTCTACAGTGTGTTGTTTCTTCCTCTGTAGCTCTCGTAGTGCCCTTCCAACTCACAAATAACTTCCCCCACTTTGCCCTAACAAACCCTCCCACCTTTACCAGAGAACCCGAGCATACCTTCTGCCCTCACACCCCCCTTTATTGTTAACACTGATTATGTTTGTGGACTCTCACAGACATTGTTTGTAAAACTAAGAATTCTGCAGCAGAATATTTTTGGAGACAATTGCTGTACAGTATTTGTAAACTCTATTTTTGTATATTGCTTTTTTTGGAGAAAATAATATGCATTTTTCTTTTCTTGTTTTTGCTAATTTCATGTTTATTCCTTTTAAGAAAATGTTGCATGTGACTGACTTGAACTGTAAATAAAATTTCCAAGTTTTTGGAAATATTTCTGTGTTTTTTCTTTCATACATGTTCAAAATGTCTTATCAAAAATATAACCTCGATTATGATCCAAAGAAAATACTAGACCATTCAGTGTGTTTTGCTTTTACTAGTGAAACACAGTGGCTTCGGAAAGTATTTAGACCCCAAGTCTAGCACTCTACAAAATACCAAACAATATATTTCAATTTTTGATTTTTAATAAATTTACAAACATTTCTAAAAATATAGAATACTATTTATAATATTTTTCTTTTTTTTGTACTGCTGTCATTATAGGTTAATGTGTGTAAATGAACTTACAAAAAATTAAATTTAAACCATTTTAAATTAAATGTATTACAATTTAGGTTGCAAAAAGTGAAGGGGCCCGAATACGAAGCGCTGGTTCAGATTAACTTACGGACTCATCTCATTACAAGATTAATGAGTACAATGCCTTATTTAAAATAGTATCTTATTTAAAATTTGCTCAAACTGCTAACATGTACAGAACCTTGGATGTTGTGAACTGTTCAGAGAGAGCTAACATTTGTGTAATACCACCATCTTGTGGGTGAATAGCGTCCATTCAAATTGTCTGCATTACCATGTCTACCTGAACACCTTATTTACATTTTTTATGTCTTATGGCTACACTTTTGACAAGAGGACCTGTATCATGCTCCATATTGAAAACAAATTTGAGGCAGTCCTGAAAAAGACTCTTAATTTGTAAGCCTTCTCCAGAGGTCCTACCCCCCTCGCTCCATATGGACACACTGGAGACATCTGGTGGTGATAACCTGAAGTTGAAGAGAGGTAGTTCAACTGCTGTTCCTTGGCACACTAACAGGAACCTGAACCATCAACCATCAGCTTGAAACATCAACTCTACTCTATCATATATTATGTTTTAAGTAAGTATTTTAGAGAGTACGCCACCGGAGTACCCAAACCCTGCTGCTTGTATTTCCCAGAATACAACTCGACCGCTGACATCTTTGTTTTGATTCGGTAACGCCACCGAACTTGGAAAAGAGGTTAAAAGTCTTTTATGTCATTCCGCGAACAGTTTTTTTTTTCATCCAGATGCTTAAAGGAGTCTTTGTGGATTCTGGGCAGTACCTTCAGAACCACGGTAAGTGTTTTTAAATGACACCTGCGACCAGTAAATAACATGAGAGGCAGAAGCTAGTGCTATGGCTAATGCGATGTTAGCATGTAGCAGAGAGGAGGACTACAAAGATGTGGTACTAGGATATCTGCAGGTCTTGATTTGAAAAAGTATCAAATTCAGTTTCCTCAAACAAAAAAAGGTTTGAGAGGTTCTTGTTAAATGTAATGTATTATACATGTTAATTATACTATATTAATTTTTTTTATGTGTTTTGTCTTTTATACAGAAACCCTGGTTAAGCTCAGTTCTTTGTAACTCTTTATAACTCTGGTCTTCTTCTCCAGCCAGTTCTGTCTTTAGATTTTGCACAGCTACCCTCTGGAGTCATAAACGTTTCTTCATGACGTTCACTCACTGTTATGTGAGGCTCGTTGACATACAGTATGACATACTGTATCTTTGCAGGTGTTTTCGCACTCATTCAGACCTTTATGCTGAGACAGACCAGTCTCACACAACTGCCATGTGACACCAGTGACCATTGGAGTAAAGAATAAATGTTTATGTTGTATTATTGTGCCCTGTGTTATTATTATGTGTTTTTGTTTTGCCTCTGTACAACCAGTTTAATTGACTGTGTGTTAATCAAGTCAATCGGCTCCCCTGAGGGGTTAATTGGTATTCACTCGGCTTTTAGTTTGTCCTAGAGAGTTCAGTGGTTATGTTTGGGGTCAAAGCTTATGCGTATCAATCATTAGGAACTTCATGTAAACCTGCTCAGCCATATGTGAAAGTACAAGAAACAGTGAAGCATGTGCTTTAAAGCGGGTCTTTCATTGTTAGCTAAACTTGTGGTCCTGTCTTGCATGCTTCCCATAATTCACCCCACTGAGTTATACTGCGCTAATGCCGAACATTATAAATAAATGTGTGTTTAATTAAATTACCGCAAACTAATTAACACACAGCACATCGGGCCACAAAGGGCTACAGCACGAGAGTAGTAATTGGTTTCTGGGCCCCTAAAAAGAAGGTTCATCTCTTTTGTGTCTGTGTTTGAGAAGACAGTCACTTAAGTACTTGCATGTACCTAGGAAATGAATAAGTGACTGATGCTTTCATTTTGTATCTCTCAAACTAAGAATGTGTTTCATAATATATCTACATTTCATTCTGAGTAACAGTAGAAAGCATGAAAAATGATTGTCTTAAGCCATTCTTTTAATGTGGGTGAGGTCACTTTGGCAAATAGTCTAAGTCTCAACGAGTCAGTTTGATGAATGGTGACGCACCCAGGATGCATTTAAGGTCACTAATCGGAACCTTTTCTCTCTTCCTGATTAAAAAAAAAAAAAGAAAAAGAAAAAAAAAACTACACATAAACAGAACATAACTTGTTTTCAGTCAGATAAAGTACTTGTGTATATTAAATAGTGACTCTGTAGTTAGGATGGGCCTTATATTAAATATCCAAGAGTTTAAAAGATCTTTTTCAAGTTTTGTGTCAAGAGTTGTTGTTCACACAGGATTTTGAGACAACATTTCAAAACTTTACGGAAATACCATCACCAAAATTGGGAACACTGGTACGTGCTCAGCTTGATTAAAGTATGTGAAAATGGTCATTTTAAAATAATTTTTAAGGTAAAAGCCTTAATGACTGGGCAGGAGGAGGCTTGAAAAATAGCAGTCATGAATGAATAATTCCAACACTTTGTGTCATCTAGGTTTTTTAAACCTATCAACAGAAATGCCTCAGAATATGATTATAAGGTTATATATTTAAACATAAATTACATAATATGTGAGTAACAATAACTGTACTCTGTAAAAACAGATAAAAAACAGTACAGCCAAGTCACACCGTAAAGAAGAACTTGAAGAGAACAAAACTGAGGTGACAGAAAACCAAACTGCTCATGTGCATGATCCCAGCGTGTGCAGCAGCGGCAGTGTTGGTGGCAGTGGTGTTGGTGTTTGTCGAGTTTGTTGTTATCTGTGGAGTCATGGATGTGGCAGCAGTGGTTGTCGCAGCAGCGGCTGTGGCAGCAGCGGCTGTGGCAGCAGCGGCTGTGGCAGCAGCGGCTGTGGCAGCAGCGGTTGTGGCAGCAGCGGTTGTCGCAGCAGCGGTTGTGGCAGCAGAAGTTGTGGCAGCAGCGGTTGTGGCAGCAGCGGTTGTCACAGCAGCGGTTGTCGCAGCAGCGGTTGTGGCAGCAGCGGTTGTCGCAGCAGCGGTTGTGGCAGCAGCGGTTGTGGCAGCAGAAGTTGTCGCAGCAGCGGTTGTCGCAGCAGCGGTTGTGGCAGCAGAAGTTGTCGCAGCAGCGGTTGTGGCAGCAGCGGTTGTCGCAGCAGCGGTTGTCGCAGCAGCGGTTGTGGCAGCAGCGGTTGTCGCAGCAGCGGTTGTGGCAGCAGCGGTTGTCGCAGCAGCGGTTGTCGCAGCAGAAGCTGTGGCAGCAGCGGTTGTATTGTCACCAGCAGTTGTAGGTTCTACAGTTGTGTTTTCCTGAGCATTTCCTGATGTTACTAATCAATAAATAAAACATAAATATAAGAGAGGACTGTATCCCTTCTCCAAACATTGCAACCCTCTGAAACAAGAATGTTTTACTCACCAATGATCAGAAGTTGTATCAGAATTATCAGAAGCATTTTTAAACTCTATCACACCTAAAAGAAAAATGAAAACGTTTTCTTACTTAAAGAAAACTGTTTCTCCCAGTTAATAGGTTAAATAGGTTAAATATTAGCTCAGTCTATCAGAGATTTCTAAAAAGTACTTAAACAAAAAATGAAATGAAGAAAATACAACAACAAAAAAAAAATCTGAATAGTGCAATTAAATCAGTTAGGCCATCTGCTACTCAGTACTCTACATGCTAAAAGGCAGAAAAAGACTGTACTTACAAAACTTCTCTTGATTTTATTTCTGTAGCCGTCTTGAGCTGTGCTTTCTCGTCTCACTCTTAAATAAGTTCACGCTCAGAGTTAACTCAACCTCTGAGTTTGTCACAGCCTTTATATGGTGACAGACAGACAAGAAAAATGATGTGAAGGAGACTCATGCGCATCAGTCCATGCATTTTAAAGCATGTCATATTTTTCTGCTACAACTGAGAGGATTTACAAAGCGAACAGGTTGGTCACGAGCTCAAGGAGTTGTCTTGCTGCGCGACACAAAGACAGCAGTGTGTAAATGACAAGTTTGAATTATTTATGCAAAGGCAGTGCTTCAACAATGAAAGTGCCATGTAAAGGCCATGGAATGAGAATAAAGCTGGGGAAAAAGCAGCCTTTGTGTGCAGCCTGCTCTCCAAATTTACTCTGCTATTTTGGGTGAACATACATTAAGACTGAAACCATGTCTCACGATGCATTCATTTACGTAGATGTTGCATTATAAAGTTATGTGTCATGACCAATACCAGTATGCTGTTGGTCAGAATAAAACGGTTACCAAACCTTAACCAATAAAAGAACTTGAGTCTTTATCACATGAGCATGTGATAATCTCTGTCAGTCTTATATGTATTTTGAGCATCTCAAATTTACTTGGTCAGTAACTACACTAAAGAACTGATCAACCTTTCACACTGCACTCCAAACTAAATATTACAAAGGGCTAAATCTTCTTCTTTAACACCCTCAAATTAAAGCACAGTATGACCACCTTAAAGTGACTCTTTGTAACATTAGCTGAGGAGGCAGTTACAGGATAATGAAATACTGAATTTCATTCTGTTTAGGTACAGTGTGTTTCTTTCATTTTATGTAGTAGTTTATTTATTTAAAAAAAAAAAACCCATACGAGTTAGAAAGTCAGCACACAGCAACACCTGTCTAAAGTTTGCTAACTTCCAGCTAACATCAGCCACTGTAAGGAAGCTACTGGTCATTACCAGACCAATTAAGGATGTAGCAGTAAAATCTCTGAGTTGATGGAACTGAATTTTTTTTTCAAATCTAATGTGTTGCAGAGAACCTAAAAAACAGTAAAAATGTGTTATTGCCCAGCATGGAAAATGCAGCGAACTGTATTTTTGTCCCATGACAAGTTTCTTGCTTAACACATCGGAAAATGAACAGTGTGTCTGACATTGAACACAGTGTCCCACCCAAAACTCCCACACACTGTAGATCTCAGATGAAACCATTATGAGACTGCAACTCATGATTATTTTCACTTTTGATTAATCTGCCCATCATAGTTTCCCATAGTCCAAGCTGTCACCTTAAAATATTTGTCACATGATCCAAAACTGAGAGATATTCAGTTTACTATCTGACAAAGAAAAGAATCAAACCCTCAAATTTAGGTGACTGGTATCAGTAAACCTTTGTCACATTTAGATTAAAAAAAAAAGAAAAATTATTAACTAGTTATCAAAATAGCTGCTGACTCATTTTCTGTAGATCTGACTCATTTATGAATCAGTTGTTCAAAAATTCAAACTGCTTGACTACCATACCAGCAACGCACTCAAAATAAAAGGTTCAAGAAGCACAAGTCTGCCTTAAAACATTAGTCAGGTGCGCACATGAGCACTGGAACTGGTTTTCCTTGCTGTAATGTTTCCTTAATCATGGCTTCTGTGGTTTTTTTCGCTGACCCCATGTAATTTAAATTTACCAACAATAAACTGTGGCCTGATCAATACAGGATCTCTGTCCTTTAATCAGGTGTATTTAAGTGACACTACACCCAGAGCACCTAGACTTAACAATGGAAAAGAACGTACTCCACTTTCATCACCACACCTTTGGTGTACCTTTTTTACCTTGTGTGCAGCTTTTCTAGCTTTTCATACATCATTACATTTTACTGTGACAGTTTAATATAAAATTGTGTAAGTGAAACTGAGTTGGACATATGTGATGTTTACTGGCACAGAGGCTCTTTTAAGATAACAGGGCACCAGGGAAATTACTAACAGAAAAATCTGAATCTTGAGTGTTCATAGGTGATGACCTTAGTGCTCACATGACAAGAAGAAATCAAAGCTTTTGTGCAGAATGTTACACTTATTTATTTACTTTTATTATTTTTAATACTACTATATTTAGAAAACTGTTCTATGGTTAAAGTCTGAATTAGTCCTTCAGAGAAACGTGTCTGATCGTGTTTGTTGTATTTCAGACACTGAAATATAAGACATTTAGGCAAAGTACTGAACAGATGCATTTTTATTATCTCAGTCTTTATGTTAAATCTTTGTCGGCCTTATTGGTTTTCTGCCCTTTGGCTTTTACGTTCTGCTTCTGTGACTTCTGCAGCAGAGCCAGTGTGTCTCTCTTCTCTATTTTCCTGAGTTGTTTCTTCTTCATCCTCTTGATCTTTGCTGTATTCCGGATCTGGGATCACAAATGAGAGAAGAGAAAATAAACAGTTGGCCAAATTACCAACAGAAAGATTGTGTGTGCTTGTATCTGTTTATGCTTATGCCATCCACTGCTTTTAATCCTCATTATGTCTATTTGTATTGTACTATTTGAAAAAAAAAAACAAAACAATTTTTTAGAGCCATGTGTTGCACTATTTAAAAAGGTGCTTGTTAAATTTAATTACACAAACATATATAAATATATATAGAATATAGTCAGTATATTATACTCAATGTAAGTATCAGTGAGTGGATTCCAGTCATGGACCTATGTTACCAGTCCAATGGAGCCTGATATTATTTTACAAATATGGTACAACATGCACCCTGTATGATAATGTTTATGTCTTTCTATTGTGTAGATGGTGGGTAGATATTCAGAAATAGTGTGCATCTGTTAGGCGCAGATCAGTGAAGGCCTCCTACAGTGTTTGGCCATTTGACCGAACAGCAATCTTGAAAAAAATCAACGTACCACTTGCACAATCTCTGCTTTGCGTTCATTCTCCGCACGCCGTTTCAAGTTGTCTTCTCTCCTTTTCCTCTTTTCCTATTAAGGCAGAAAAAGAAACCGAATAAACCAAAGGGTGCAAGAGCTTAAATATTACGATAGACGAAAAGACCATCATCATGCAGCTTTAGTTTACCTCTTTCTGTTTGGCTTTTTCCTCTTTGAGCTGCAAAGCAAACTGTTTTACCAGCTCCTTCTCTCGCTTGGCCTCCATCTTCTTTCCCCAAGAGGAGCACAACGGCTTATCTCTCACCAACGCAGAGAACCTGGAGGCCAAAAGCAAAAATAAATAAACGTTTAAATAATACAAGAGACTTTCTAACAGTGTTTCATAGCCACGTAACCTATAGAGAGCTGGATTGCACTGATACCTGAGTTTCTTACTTTGCTCACATTTTACAAGAAAGATTACAAGCTCTACATGTTGCATAAACACACACTGTCATACAAGACCTTAGCATAAATATAATAATTTATGATTTAATGTCAGGTAACATTTCATCAAATCGAGAGATTTTGATTTAGTAGCCAACTTTGAATATATGACAGCTTTCAATACTTGCAGCTAGTAGCCTCGTGCTGTCAGTAACCATCATTAATCCATGTTTCAGCTGCGGTTTTACACAGTGAATGACTAAAAGCTGCTTTCTAAGTTCTGTATCAGGGCTGCCCCATGAACACACACAAAACCCTTTAACACAACATGGTGCAGGGAGTAAAAGTCCCAAAAACAGGCTTCTAAGGCAGAAAAGTTAATTCACAATCCTTTGACCGGATGAGAGAAAACTCATAAATATGCAAAAACAAAAACAAAAAAACAACAACACTGGGTTCTTGGACTGGATTGAGTCCCGGTTCTCTTCACCTCTGCTTTTTGCGGTCCTTCCACACTCTTCCAGATTTCGGTTTTCCCAGCGGAATGGCCGGATTTTGGTTTGCACTTGGAGCCAGACGAGGCTTCTTCTCTGGGACGGTCTCTGAACTCGTGGGGCCCGTTTCTGTCGCTGCAGGCTCGGACAGATGACCGTCTTCACTGTCGGTAACTTCGGCCCTGCCTGCTGGCTCAGACACGGTACACGGCTCCGGTTCGGCAGACACGCTGGACTCCTCCTCGGCCAGACTCTCGGGTTTCTGCTCCGTGTTTTTCTCCTCCATCACGGGCAGCTCCTGGAGCACAGACCTCCTGGTTCTCCGGGTGGGAGTCCTAACCGGGGCTTCAGACTCTAGCAGTGCGGCAGGAGTGCGCACTCTGCGGCCGCTGCGGGTCCGTCTGGTCTCCGGCGGTGGATCCTGGACCTCCACCTCCTCCTTCTCCTTCTCCACGTGTCCCGCTTCAGAAGCGGTCTTTTCTTCTGTCGTAACTTTCTGCCTCCTTGACATGTTTCCTAATTAACTTGGCTACACAACATTACTCTGATAAACGTATGTATCCACGTGTGACCACCGCCTGCGATGTGTACGTAGCTGTGTTTCCGTTTCACTGACGGATGGTAAACAACGTGGGGAGCGCAGTACCGCCCCCTACAGGTGTGGAGTAGGAACTCTGAATCTGAATCAGAGCATGTTGTATCCACATGACAACCAGGAGACAATAAAAACAGACAAAACTAAAGAAACTAAAATTTAGACTAACTTATGTATACATGCTTGTAATAACGTGTACAAGCCCAACAGATTTAATAGTGTGTTTTTACAAAACATGTTAATAAACATCCACTTTAAATAACATACTTAGGAAGTAACTGCAAGGCTGTGTCTCATTCAGAATCTTAAAAATGTCTAAACAGTTCCCATTCTACCTAATCATCCATTGTTATCCATTATTATTTAGCCCCTGCAGTTCTTCCCATCAAACCTTGTATGATGGGATGTTTCCCATTATAAAAGGAAGCCCATGATAATTACCCTTCGTCCTTGAAATGTTAACCCTTTCTGTCTCCTCCATCTTTCCTGCTACTTCCATCGACTGAACTATTTAATTTTCATTTCTATTGTGTGTTTTATTTTTGTTATAGTAGGCTCATCGGTTATTAGATTCCCCTGGAACCCCACATGAGCTGGTCCCTTTGCACGCAGCATCCATATAAAATGCACAACACTGACACCTACTGATCGACACGCGTTTTTACACCACACAACAACTCGATGGCAGCACATGACTTCACTTCCGCAACTCATGATGCCCCTCTCATTGACAATACCACAGTGTACACTCCGGGAAGTAAGTACTGTAGCTGACAGTGTCCAAGTACATCCCGCAAGTAAAGTTACATCAATTTAATTTTGCATTTGAAAGGGGGGGACAGCAGGCCGCGGTGAAGACCCATCATGTCTCTGCTCAGAGTTGGAAGCACACTCCTGCTGCTGCTGCTGCTGTGTGGACAATCAGTAAGTACTTCTGAGTGTTTACAGGTTTTATTTTCAGTTCAGTTCTCAGCATTGGGGTAGCTGCAGCCTCACAGCCGCAGGTAAGATTAAAAAACAAATGCTTTATGCAAAATTACATGTGTTATTAATGCTTTCTGATGGTGCTAAAGGTATAACATCAGTAATGCTTGTGAAAATGGGAGTAAATCATTTTGTAATTTGCCCCTCATATGATGAGATATTGTCAGTTGAATGAAACAAACCCAGGGTTATTTTTCATCTGTAGGACCTGTATTATATGGTCCACGGCACTGATTAGGCCTTTAAAAACACTTTAAACAGGACGGTATTTTAAAATATGTTGATTGGTAGTGTAGGTACAGTATCTCATATAGACACATTCACGAGTGACACATGCTAAAATCAGCTGAGGTGTCAGCCCTGTGCCATAAAACATGAAACTTTGATCACAGACTGGAACATAATATAACTGGATTTAGCGTTCTACGAATGGTGATCACTGCAGTACCTATAAATGCAGTTCTGAGTCAAACTCTGTTGTGTTTATGTGCAGCTCAGTGCATCTCGTTCCTTCAGCGTGGATTACCAGGGTGACTGCTTTCGGAAAGATGGGGAAAAGTTTCGTTACATATCAGGAAGCATCCATTACAGCAGGATCCCCAGAGTCTACTGGAAAGATCGACTGCTCAAGATGTACATGGCGGGACTGAATGCCATCCAGACGTAGGTTTGCCTCATGTCTCGCTCCCTGAAGGCTTTCGCTCTGACTTTGGTTTGTTGTCTCAGTCTCAGGCTGATGTTGGTTCTGTGTCATGTCAAGGAGAAAGAGAAGAGGCTTAAAATGTAGGTTAGCAAAGGTCAGCAAAGCCATCGTATGTTATATCATGTGTCTGCTAGAAGAAAGTTCACTGGGATGTGAGTTTATATTATCTTTGTAATCAGTGGGTTAAATGAACAGAAATTCATATATGTTAAGTTAAAGGAAGAACGTTGTATTTTTAAAATTAAATATAACAGCAAGCAGAGCATGATTATAATCGAGCCACAAGATACAGCCTACAAAAAAAACAAAAACCTGAGTGTTTGTTTGAAAAATACTGACACTTTGCTCATTTTAAAGATACGTTCCCTGGAACTACCATGAGGCGTTTCCAGGTCGGTACAGTTTTAGTGGAGACAGGGATTTGGAATATTTCCTTCAGCTGGCCCAGGACATTGGTTTACTAGTCATCCTTCGTCCAGGACCATACATTTGTGCAGAGTGGGACATGGTGAGTAAGGCTGTCAGAAAATGTACATGCTTGGTGTTTTAGGGCATTCAAAGCCAAATAGGAAATACTGGGTATCAGTTCTACATTATACTGTGTGACAAGAGCTAAGTGCACAATACCAAACTTATCACTTCCTCAGCAGGGACTTCATTTTCTAATTGTTTTCATACCATTGTGTGACTTTTTAAGGGGGAAAAAATGAATTTGTCTCAGTCAATTTTGTCGACTGACCCCAAACTAATAGCCACAGTTTTACAGGTGTTACTGTATACTTTCACTCCAGCAATCACTTGAATTTCAGTTGTTCTTAGACTCTCTGTGGTGTGTTTTGTTTTTATGCATTGAGCTGTTTTAATCACACGCCAAAAAAAATGTTGTCTTTGTTTGTGTAATTCTCTCAAACAGGGTGGGCTGCCTGCCTGGCTTCTCAACAAGAAAAACATAGTGCTGCGGTCTTCAGATCCAGGTGAGAATCAAAGCTCAGAAGGACGACTGAAGAGTGGATGGCATGCTGCAGTATATAAAACGCTATAATTCGTGATTTTTCAGATTACATCGCAGCAGTAGATAAGTGGATGGGGAAGTTGCTGCCTATGATAAAGCCTTATCTGTATCAGAACGGTGGTCCTATCATTACAGTACAGGTGAGCGAGTTTGTGCTTGTTGTTGTTCATTATGTATCATTGCAGCGCTGCATTCAATATCGGAAATAAGATCTCCCGTGTGATGTGTCCTTGTTCTGTAGGTGGAGAATGAATATGGCAGCTACTTCGCTTGTGACTACAACTACCTGCGTCACCTGACCAAGCTGTTCCGGTCCCACCTGGGCGAGGAGGTGGTGCTCTTCACCACAGATGGGGCTGGGCTCGGCTATCTTAAATGTGGCTCGATACAAGATCTCTATGCCACTGTTGACTTTGGGCCTGGTAGGTGTCCCTCCTCTTCATATCGGTATCTTCTTGTCACTTTTCATATGTAGTTTATAGGAAATGGTATAAATACAGTTACACTGTATTTATACCATACAAGATGGGACTTAAATGTTGAATGTTAAGGAATGGAATAGACACAACGTAAAATGAGATATAGCCTATAATAATTCTTTTTTGTGATTTTAAGTGGTCGGATTGTTGAGTGCTTATTTTGTTTTCTCTACATTGACTCATTTTCACATTTTATAGAAGTCACAAGGAAGTTCCACAAATGTGTGTGTATTTTTTGCTTGTTTGTTCCTCCAGGTTCAAATGTAACCGCTGCCTTTGAGGCACAGAGACACGCTGAACCTCGTGGACCTTTGGCAAGTATTTCCCTTGATACATCTCTTCATTTTAGCAACGCACAATATTTTCTCTCAGATGCTTATGTGGTTGCGTATTTTATCTCAGGTGAATTCAGAATTTTACACCGGCTGGCTGGACCACTGGGGATCACCTCACTCCGTTGTGTCTCCTGCCTTAGTGGCCAAGTCCCTGAACGAGATCCTGGCCATTGGCGCAAACGTCAACCTGTGAGTCTGCAGATATCTGGGAGAGGTTTAGACACGCTTGTGCAGACTGATGAAGACAGTTACACAACAGATATGCTGATTCACCACAAGATTTCATAATTTTCACATTCTAGTGTGAAGTACCAGCATCCTGTCAACAAAATAACTTACTTACTAGAGATTATATTACTATATTTACGCCAGCAACATGAACCCAAGCTTCCCTGATCTCTGCTGCTACATGGTTGCAGGTAGTTGGGCATTTTATTCCTTACCAGTTTTCAATTAAATGAGACATGAGCAACACTGTGACATTGTCACCTCAGTAGTATAATCTTTTCTTTGTTCTTCTATTTTTTGGGGTCTGTAGCTGGAATTATTGTGGAACTTTGTTCCACCTACAAGTCAGGATTATGTTATGTGTTGTTTTAGTGGTTTATCAGTGTATTGTTTTACAGTGCTTTTCTGTAGTGTGTAATCTTCTGTAAATGCTCAGCCGTCAGTTATTCAACTGTCTCTCCTCACAGGTATATGTTCATAGGAGGAACAAATTTCGGATACTGGAACGGTGAGTGTGCTTGGACAGGACAGACTGGTTTTATTCTTAGTGACTCACAGCTGAGCCACTTGTGCCTCAGCAGTTACACACCTTCTGATTGCCTCTTATTACCCTCAGGTGCCAATGCACCATATGGCCCACAGCCCACGAGCTACGACTACGATGCCCCTCTCACAGAAGCAGGAGACCTCACCGACAAGTACTTTGCCATCCGAGAGGTGATCAAAATGGTATGTGCATCAGTGTAGACCTCCACCTTTACAGTCTCTTCTTTTTGCCATTAAGGGTAACCATAATGGGTGTTAGTAACGTGCAAAGCCAAGGAGTATAAAACATTTAATCTTATTAAATCATATTTTTGAGCTTGGATGCAGAATATGTCATCTAGTAGAACTAATGTGTCTTCTCACAACAGTATCGTAAGATACCAGAGGGGGCGATACCACCAACAACTCCGAAGTATGCGTATGGGGCTGTTGGGATGAAAAAGGTAAGTGCTCAGCGGACACTGTGTTTCTATGAACTCCTGTCTGTATTTTAAGTTAAGTTGTTAAAGCCTTTGCTTTTTTAAAGTTGATCAGATAATTTCATATTGTTCATTCCAGCTCAGTCACCACTGAAAAACTTTTTGTCTCATGATTTAAAACATTGAGAATAAGTGTTAAAAAGCGACCCTCTCCCACCACAGCTCCAGACGATATCAGATGCCTTAGAAAAACTGTCTTTCTCCGGCGCGGTCAAAAGCATGTATCCTCAGACCTTCATTGAACTCAACCAGGTATCGTTTAATGTCTTTAAATGTGTTTAACGTAGTTAAAAAAAAACTTATTGTTGCTTTTTGTTTTTCAAGTGTACCCAGTAATCATTGAGCTTTATTAATTTAGCTTTGATTTGTTCACATTTTTCCCATCTGTCCTTTAGGCTTTTGGTTATGTGCTCTATAGGACTACTCTGCCTGTGAACTGCACCAAACCAACTCCACTGTCATCTCCTCTGAATGGAGTTCACGATAGAGCATATGTGTCCGTGGATGGGGTGAGTCTGCCTTTGCACATGTGATTGTTTCTTTATCAGATATTATATACACAAAGTGCTTGTATTGTTGATTGTGTTTAGACAACACTGAACCTTGAATACACAAAGTGCTTTGTAGAGAAACATATTGTTTAAATTATACAAATTTGAGGTCTGTCCACATAAATGCTGGTTTCTGCTCAAGGTGTCTGTGGGGATTCTTGAAAGGAACAAAGCCATAACCATAAATGTGACTGGGAAGGCTGGCAGTCAGGTGGACATACTGGTGGAGAACATGGGCCGAATCAACTATGGAAAAGACATTAATGACTTCAAGGTTTCTTTTTGTTTCAGCTACTTCAAAGTCAATGCCTGTGTGTTGAAATATTGGTGTATGCTTAAGTATCACAAAACTTTATCTGTGTTTAAATTTTAAAAAATCAGTAAAACTAGATTAATTTACAACCTAAAGTTATTTTAATAGTTTAATTTCTATTTTTCTGTGATATGAAATTCCTTAATACTTAATGACAAGCTCCACCCCATCTTCTTATCACAGGGTTTGGTGTCCAATCTGACTTTGGGGACAGACACGATCACTGGCTGGACCATGTATAGTCTCAGTGTTGATGAAGCAGTCAGCCAGGGCCTCCTCGGGCAAAAAGAGGCCACACCAATGGACCCCCCTCAGCCTACTGCTCTCTCCCTTCCAGCCTTCTACGGGGGGAGCTTCATCATCCCTGATGGCATCCCAGACCTCCCTCAGGACACCTACATCCAACTTCCCAAATGGAAGAAGGCATGTAAACCATACAAAACATTTAGTTAGAATTGTGGTTTTGGTCATTTAAAAACGCAAAAGACGTGTTCTTAAAGTACCTGAAAATCAGCCAATTAATCTGTCTCTAAATTAATCTGTTTTTGCAGGGCCAGGTCTGGATTAATGGCTTCAATCTGGGGCGTTACTGGCCAGCTCGAGGTCCACAGGTGACACTTTTTGTTCCTGCCAACATCCTCAGCACAGCTGCACCCAACAACGTGACTGTCCTGGAACTGGAAGAGGCTCCCTGCAGCTCTGGGCCGTGCACTGTAGAGTTTACCAACACCCCCATCCTGAATGCAACAGTCCCCTCTCACTATGATCAGCACTGGGGACTGTTTGCTAAAAAGGATTTGTTGTGATGATAAGTTAACTCACTGCTGCACGAAATTAATCAACTTGCACTACTCGCTGATTCACAGTCCCAAATTGTCATGTGTCATCTGAGCTCGACAGATTTTTTTTAAAAAGCTCTTATTAGAAAATATTAATATTTGACATCAGTGATTGAATGATTGTGTCTCTGTGAAAGGTGAAGAAATGTGTTTCTAGCCAAACGCTGTATTTTACTGTCACATCAACTCTGGTTGTCTCTACCTCACTGATTCTTTTCCTCCTCACAAAGGGATTATTTCCAATTAAAGCACCGCCAGCGCATAGCAACCTGTGTTTCAGAGAACTTTTTATTTTTTATGTGAAAAACATATCAGGGAAATACTCTCATGTATTGTCATACAAAACTTACATGCATTGTGGGACTGCTGGAATGAAACTTTGCTGGCATGTGATTTTTAAATGACAACCTGTGTGACTTAATTCTTGCAAAGAATAAAAATCAAAAAGTATTTCGTAACGCTTCAGTGATCCCCTTTCTTTGTGAAACAAGATGCTATGTACGGTAGATAAAACTATTTTGATATAACTTGATAGATTTAACTTGTAGTAAAGATGGAGAGTATAAAGAATGTTAATCTCTGACTAAACTGCAACACTTTTGATTTATTTTGTATGTTTTGATCACCAGTAGATGGCAGCAATACATTTAACATTCAGTCTACTGGAAACAAATGTGTGGCAATACACATAATGGGAACATTTGCATATAATTTTAACATTAAAGCCAATTCAACATTTAGAGACACAGAAACAGATTAAGTCCTTCTAACTTAAACTGTGAGAAAATACTAAACATAGCCTGACCGCTATATGATTTTTGAAGCCAAAACCAATACTGATACCTGATCTGATATTATATCAGCCAATATTTACAAAATATACATTTTGTATTTTTGTTATTTTTTTTACAACATAAACATTTTGATGAAGATTCCATGTAGTAGAACATTTTACAGCAGGAAAAACAAACTCCTGAGGTTTCTATTTTGAGTTTGTTACCTCAAACACAGCTTTTTGCATTTCTGTTCTTACATTTGATTTATCAGCTGCCATATATGTCAACATCATCTGTGGGTGAGGCAACATCGACAGATATCCTCCAGGGCTGATTTATCTGATTCTAGCTCTAATAGATGGATAAATAGTTACATAGCAAAGCTGGAATTCAGACATGTGGTACACTCCGTACCAGAAGGTGGCGGTAATGGGCCTAATGAGCGGGTTTCCAACCGCCGATCAAACCCAGGACGAAAAGAAGAGAAAACAGCAAAGAAGAGGGCGGAGGCCTGCTGGAAATTCAACTATTCACGCTAATGTTTGGGCGTTTTGTCCAGCGATGAGGTAAAACAAACACCTTGAATCAAATATTGAACGTTTAGTTCTCAGATAAATGTCTCGATAATTGTGCCGCCAGCTGTAGCTAACTATGATTAGAGTCAGTTAGCAAGTAATGCTAACTTCGTTACAGGAAGATGTCTTTGTTGTTATTAGCGGGTTGGATTAGATAAAACATTACTAAATACCTCAGAGCTCATTAGTTCTGTAATTTGTAACTTAACAGCAAACTTAAGAGGACCGCTAAACTGGATTTACGGCAACATTTGGTTGATAAATGAGCTAAAAATCAACCTGTGTGTACCTTTTGATCTTTCTCGACAGGTAGTGAACGCATCTGTGTGTGGGACACGGCTCAAAATGCAGCACAGAAGTAAAATAATTAAATAAAGTACAATGCTTGGTTACTGTGACACTATCATACCGATTGGCCATAGTTAACAGACATGCCGTGATGCCAAAACACCAAATGGAAGAGTAATTTCTATCCACACGACCCAGGCTGCTTCACACAGCAGGAGTGAAAGCCAAACTGAATTTGCGTTTTATATCAGCGAGCCGTTTCCTCTTGTAAACACAAGCTCAAACGAGCTGTTTTCCTCTAGACGATGGTAGACAATCGGTATGCCACAGCGCTGGTCATCGGCTCAGTGCTTAGCCTGCTGGCCACAGTGTACCTGTCTGTGGCTGTGGGGACTCAGCAGTGGTACCAGTACAACAGCCCGCCAGTTAAACACGAGGGCAGCAACGCCTCCGAGCTCAGAGAGGAGTTCATCAATGGAGACTTTGATGAGAAGAGCTACAGTGACACTATGTTCCGACTGAACGGCACTCTGGGACTGTGGTGGAGGTGCATCCTGGTGCCCAGCCAGTCACACTGGTTTAAAGAGCCAGGTAATGTTTAGAACAAACTGACTTCTTTCTTTATGAACTTGAAGTTGCTATACTGATATATGTTGTGATTTATTAGGTGTTACTATAATTCAGTTCACAAGCTGATTATAGATAAAATAATCAGATGGCTTTAACACAGAAAATGCTGTAAAATGGAAAAGAAAGTGCCCTGATGTGACTGCTGCACATTAAATACAGCCGACTCAACATTCTGGTGCTACAGTATTCCTGGTGCATTATTTTATGTTAGTTATTGCTATGTGTTGGGTATCAGCTCATTTTTCTTTACTCACAGAAACCCAAAATTTAGAAATGGGAATTGGTGTTGTGGTCGAGAAGGTTGAGTCAGCGCATCCCTACTTATAATTCCAATATTGTCACAAATCACTCACTGCTCTTTGCAAGAAGAATTAAGGATAGCTGCCTCCGTATGAATGATACAGCAAAATGTCTGATGGTGGATTTCTGTTTCTGCCTCATTGTATACAGTATATCATCATACTGCCCAGCCAAGCATCACATCTTATATATTAGTAAATGGCTAAGGCAACTCAGTCGGATTTTTGCTCTCTGTCTTTAGATCCCAAGATGGAGACCCAGTGTGTGAGCTTCACTCTTCCTCAGCAGTTTATTCCAAAGTATAAATACTCTGGATACCAAAACAGTGAAGAAGATCTGCTAAGAACATGTAAGTCTACCCTGTTGAGATTGTGTTTTAGTTTGTGTCTCAGTTTTCACCTAGTTGCACCAGGCTTGAAGGCTAACACAGCTTTTTTTTTCTTGAAGCAAACATGTTGTTAAATTTAAAATGCACATACTTGGATTTTAATACTTTATCCTGTTATTATTGTCTATCTGTGCAGATCTTTGGAGATGCCAGTTTCTCCTGCCCTTGGTGTCTCTGGCCTTGGTGTTCCTCAGCGGCCTTGTTGGGGTCTGTGCCTGTTTGTGCCGCAGCTTCACCCCCACCTTGGTCGTGGGGGTGCTCCATCTTCTTGCAGGTGAGAGAAATGCTGCGTATTATAAACCATCATTCAAACCACAGACTGGTGTAGACTGACACTGGTATCCGTCGTTTCACTCCGAGGTTTGTGAAAGGGACATTTGGGTGTAGGCCTAACGCTCACCACCATTTCAGCAGTTACATTAACGAGACACAAATTTAGGCAAAGTGCAGAGATTTATGCAAACGTCAGTCGTCACAAGAGCCATCGCGCCCTACTAGGTAACCTCCAACACATGACCACGTTGTACAGCAGTTTGAAGCCTGAAGCGTTCAGCTGATGCATTACACATGGTGTGGTAGGTGGGATGTGCCAACTGGGGGAGCAAATGTGATTAAAACCTCTGCTTTTTTGGAGAGATGACGTGTGTCAGTGACAAAACAGATGTGACAGTGGCGAATCCTCGTGTGTCGTCAATGATGATGCGGGTCAAAACACTACCAGTGAGTGGGTTTACATAGAAAACAATTGGAGTTGATGTTTGTGTGTATATCGGTCACCGTCGGTACCTTTTGTCCCAGAAGGTGTCAGTATCGCCAACGTCCGAAAGTCCCTCCCCCACACCTTTCCGACGTCAAAAATGGGTACAGCGTCAATTTCTGAGACTTTTCTGTATTGCAGCAATTGAAATACTTTTCAGCGAAGATTGAAATCATTACTCGGCCCTCTCTATGATGGCTGACTTTTCACCCAGCCTTCAAGCGTGGCTGTTTGCAGCAATTTTGCTTTCCAGCGTGGTTGGACGACGCGTCGTACAAACTAGTTCATTTTGAGCGTACCCCTGCCTCAACACGTGCCGCGCTGGTGATCCAACTTCGGACTAACGTTAGCCTGGTGTTTCACCAGCAGTGATGCAAATGCGCCTCTGCAGGCGAGGTGAGTTTTTACTCAAACGTTCTCACCACACTGTGAATGATTAATCCATTTTCTTTTACTTTGCCTCACTTGAAACTTGAAGATTTTCTTATTTTCCCCAATATTGTGATGTGCTGTTCTGTTTTTTTTTTGTTGTTTTTTTTTTTTTACTGTAAAAGGAACACATCCAGCTGCAGTTTAGACCTTTTAAACTGTGGGCTGTCTACTATTTAGACCCAACTGCCACAACATATAAATTCATGCAGTTTTTCCTTCTCCTTAACAGGTCTGTGCTCTCTGGGCACCGTCTGCTGTTTCTTGGCGGGGGTGGACTTGCTCCACCAGTACTCCACACCACCAGAAGGGGTGGAGGGCTCGCTGGGATGGTCTCTCTACCTCGCCCTCATCTCCTTCCCCTTGCAGATGATGGCAGCTGCTTTGTTCCTGTGGGCGGCCAGGAGTCACCGCAAGAACTACACCCGCATGACTGCTTACAGGGTGGCATAAAAGAGAGAGACTACTCGTAACAACAGTGTACAGTACCTTAAAACAGCCTACTGGTCTGAGGACTTCATTACATATCTTTTTTCTTATGAAAGGATGTGAATTGAACAGACTGCAACTCCTCCTCGGTAACAATATTTTAGTTAGAATAAACTAATACATGGTGTCACAGACCCAAAGGCAGGAATAAACTAAATCAGATTGCAGCTAATCATCATAAGTGCTCATAAATAGGAGCTTAATATCGTTCTGTTATCTCACATTTGTTTTTTGTTTTTTTGCATCTCTAAAATATATCTTACCCAAAGTAAGTTCTTAATGCATTTTAACATTCAGATGTTATTGATCATTTGTTAGTTCCGGTGTTAACTGTGTTGTCGTACAGTTATTAATTGCCTTCTTTTTGGTTGCCATTGCTTCTAAAGCTGCTCACCACATTGCCCTTAAATCAATGTGCAACGGTCACAAATAGCACACCTGCAGTTATCTAAGTCAGGATATCTTTCTCTAATAGTGCATGAAAAATATTGCATAAGATTATATTTTTTATTTTTGTTCTCTTTTTTTTGCATTTTAAATATCGAGCCTTGACTGTGCATGCCTTTTAAGATGACATTTCCATCATCTGTGGTAATTGTTTATTTTTGTCTGTGGTATGTGTTGACTAAATGTCACTAAATGTCACTTACTAAAGATGTAACCACTCATCTTCCATTGTCAACCGTGTTCATAGATCTAATATTTATTAATGCCGTTCATTTGAATTTTAAAAAGACTGAGTGGATTTGATGCCACTCAAGCTCTCTTCTGATGTTTCAGCCCCAAACTATACTGCTGCCATTCTCAGTTCAATGTTCCTTTAGAGCTCAGTTTCAGCAGTAACTTAACCGACTGATTAAACAGCCACATTTTTGCACCAGTTGTGCAAAAATGTCTTCCAGATGTTTGGTGACTCCTAACCTCAGAGTCAAAGAGACTTTGAATAACATTTGAATTACAAAATCTTTATTTGCAAGTTAAAATCCTCTTGGGTTAGGGTTAATCTATATCTTGATACTTAACATTTATCTGGAAAGTGAATGAGTTTACTTTTGTGTGTGTGTGTGTGTGTGTGTGTGTGTGTGTGTGTGTGTGTGTGTGTGTGTGTGTGTGTGTGTGTGTG
>JBBMJY010000020.1:9739968-9825774 GCA_037833715.1 Toxotes lorentzi
TTTTGATTGTGGAAGGCGCTATATAAATAAAATTGAATTGAATTGAATTGAATTGAATTGAATTGAATTGAATTGAAAACAAATGCATCCTTTTAAAATCCTGGTGGTCATCAGTGTTACTAAACCACCAGTGTAAAGAGAAGTCATGTGCATACCAGCACTCATGCCTAACATGCCTGAGCACTGAGGATGTAATGATTATGACACTTACTACATATTTTCCATGTAGCGATTGCATTTGTTTTTAAACAGACATTAATTTTGACAAATATGGTGAGTGAGTCACAGTGACCTATTCTGCAGAATGCCAGCTGTAATACTGGCAGTGTCATGAGCATTAGTTCACAACCCATGACACTATTGTGACCTTTGCCCTGTAGGTACATGGCCATCATCCACCCGCTGAAGCCTCGTCTGTCAGCAAAGGCCACTACGGGAGTGATCGTCTGTATCTGGAGTCTGGCTGTGGTTCTGGCCTTCCCCCTCTGCTACTTCTCCACAACTCGAGCTCTGCCCCACAGGACCCTCTGCTACGTGGCCTGGCCCCGCATGGCCGATGATCCCTTCATGTGAGAACAGAGTCACACTGGCGACCTCTTTTGTTTGACTCATGTCAGGCTTTATCATCATTACTATGGCAAAGCTGGATTATACCGATTGTGTCTATCCTTAACTCCACTCCATGTCAGTGTTCATCCTCTAGTCATCCTGCTGATCATTGTATTATAATATACAGGTGATTTGTTTCCTCGCTTGTGCAGGTATCATATCGTAGTGACAGTTCTGGTCTACGTGCTGCCCTTAGTTGTGATGGGTATCACCTACACAATCGTGGGGGTGACGCTGTGGGGAGGGGAGATCCCTGGAGACTCATCCGATAACTATCATGGACAACTCAGAGCCAAACGGAAGGTAAACACCACATTTATTCAATCTATTTATACTTTCTCTATTAATTCAGTTTGTGTTTTTGGATTGTGCACACATGTACATAAGGTTTTGACAAAGCCTTACAGTTGTCAAGCTTGCTCCCTCTCCAGAGAAAATTAAGACAAGAAATAAATGGTGACAAGAATATTGACAAAACCTTAACATCATAACATCACACACACACACACACATACACACACACACACACACACACACACACACACACACACACACACACACACAAAACACTTTAGTAAACAATTTACTTTCCCAGCAGCAGGGACACCGGCCCACAACAGTAACAGGCTCCACATGTCGAGAAAGACCTCTGCTGTTTGGGGAGGAAGCGAAGCGCATTGCACAGGCAACTGAAACCATTGTGATCAAACAGTGTGGGCGACTTAACAGTTTACATCTGTAAAAAATTTGTCGTGTAGAGCTGCAAAGCACATCAGTTCAGTACCGTGACGGAAATTCACACTTTACAATCCGAAAAGCAATCATTTCAGCACAAGCATACGTTATGTTGTCATGCTTTTGAAGACACATGTTGTTCAGCTGCAGCCTAGAAGAAAAGAAAAGCATCCAGAGGCACTCGTTCCACTGTAGTTTGGCATCAGCTAGACTATGCAGTGTGAGCTTTGCAGCAGTTAGTGTGAGGGTTGGGTTAAACAGGGATTAAGTTAATCGCAGCTGTCATGATGCGCATCTATTGAGACAGCTCTGGGATTAACGCCAAAAAATACAATTTATCGATACACGTCGCAAATACTGCACGTTAAGATGTCAGATAATTCAGAGATGGCACAAGGGTTAGGCTGCGGAAGTATTTTGTGACAAAGGATGTTATGGATGTAAAAAACAAACAAACAAAAAAACAAAAACAAATTGTGAAAGCAATTTCTTAATCTGTGTACCATCAACTTTTTTTTTGTCACTGACCAAATTACACTGCTCAATTTCATCTTACTTAGAAACTCTAATTTATTCCAGAAACTCAGGGTGATGAAATAAGCAGAAATGTAAACTTCAAAATAAAACTAACTTGAGATTTCCGACTTAGATTAGCACAAACACAGGCACACACACTTTGTACACAGAAGTATAGGCAGCAGCAGGTTTGCCATTTACAATCTTTTAAAGGCTCTTCATAGAAAAAAAAATCATCAGAGGCTCAGATGTCTGGCAAAATTGAGCAGAAGAAAATAAAAGAGGTTTATAAATGCAGGGAAACAAAGCTACAAGACAATGTCAGGCTCGATTCAAAGGCTGATGATAACAAGTCACTCTCATCACAGTCTCGCACATGAGTTTCCGCTGATGGTATAATAGTCGCCCTGCTCCTTTTAACCCCCCACAGCTCTGCATTGTGCTGTAACACACTGATGAGTTCTGCAGCGCTCTCTCATCTATCCTACCTGGAACCCGCTGGGTCTGGTGCGTCATCGCTGACCTTTCCCTATCTTCATACGGCAGCCATTCTAGGACTCGTCAAATGGCGATGTCATTGTGATCAGTATGAAGGGAAACAGACAACAAACTCGCTTCTTCTGAGACAATGTGCACGTAAAGGGCTGCCATGGCCTCAAATGTCCAAAATCAGAGTGAAATGGCGTTTAGAGAATGTGTTGATCCTGTGGTATGATATTTCTCCAGTTTTGAAGAATGATGATGGGGGACACGATGCAGGGAGGAAACATAAAGTCAGCAAGAAAAAAACAGTTTTACTTCTGCTCCCCTTATCTAAATATTTGAATTATTAACAATGAATGTGAACAATGAAATGACTGTGTATTTCTTGTAGTCGCAAACTCACAGAGGACTATCTTCTGACTCTGCCGCTCCTCTCAGCTCCACAGAGTGTTGGAACATCTGTCAGCTCAGTGTTTTGGTTTGATGACCTGCAAACTTTCTGTTTTATCTCATGGTATGTCCACATCACGCTGGGAGAATTTGAAAAACAGCCAGTGTGTAAATCTTGGGTGTAAAGTGTGTAAAGTTTGGGGGCTTTATCCTAGATTTGATTTTGTCAGGTGAACATAGTGGAGCATTTTGCGGCTAAAGACCCAGATATTTGGTGGAGGCAGACATTTCAGTGCTTGTAATCAGTGTGCATGTGCTCCATTTTATGGGTATTGAGTTGGCCTCTGTAGGGAAGATACTCAACAAAAAAGCAAAAAGCAAGACAGAGACAAGGTTTCTGGGTTATCTTGGCACTTAACTCCCTCAGTCTCATTGTCTTATTTTAAGCAATAACTAACAGTGGGTAACATAATAACATTTGCATTTGTCTCTTTTCTCTTGCAGGTGGTGAAGATGATGATCATTGTAGTGGTGACCTTTGCCCTCTGCTGGCTGCCCTATCATGTCTACTTCATTGTGACGGGTCTCAACAAGCGTCTGAGCAAGTGGAAGTACATCCAGCAGGTTTACCTGTCAGTGCTGTGGCTGGCAATGAGCTCCACCATGTACAACCCCATCATATACTGCTGCCTCAACAGTAGGTGAGTACAAATACGCCACAACCCAAAAGCATAAATGAAAGTACTGTATGTGTACACAGCAGCATAATTACACATCAGGGCTTGATTTGGGTGCAGGTTCCGGGCTGGTTTCAAGCAGGTTTTCCGCTGGTGTCCCTTTGTCCGGGTCTCGAGCTATGATGAGCTAGAGCTCCAAAATACAAGACTTCGACCAGGTCACCAGAGCAGCATGTGCACCCTCTCTCGGGTCGACACCAGCATCCTCAGCAAAGACAAGAGCACTTGTTCCCGCGGAAACAGGTCAAGACTCAACTCTGAGCCCAATAATAAAGGCAGTTAGTTGTCTCCAATGGGCACACTCTATTTGACACAATATTTTGAGCTGATAGATGCTGAGGGGAGTGATTTTGTTTATTATAGAGCTGGGTAATATTAATTGTTATGTGTGGTGTACGGGTGTGGTGAAATGTGACTTTATCAAAACCGGCAAAACACAACTGAAGCTTAATTAGCAATGAAATGCTGCTGTTCATTAGTTTGCAGTCTTGTTGTTATTTTGTATCTTATAATGCATTTATTTGTGTAAATAGACAAAATGATGTGTGGCAATTTTGCAAAATCCAAAAAAGATTGTTGTCAACCAGTGAGAGATTAATATATATGTGAATTTCTAACATTGGTATGTTCAACATTTCAATATTGCTAAATATGCCAGATTTCCTTAATGGGATCTTGCATACATGCTTAGGTTCTGTACTTTCTCGGGTTTGATTCATTTTGATTATAATCATCATACAGCAACAGTCCACAATTCAACACACTGGTTCTTATAGACTTCTCTGTGAACAAATACCCAAGCAATGTATAAGTGGCATTTCTGTTTTGTTGGTAAACGCTCATTTAGTTGTTTCTGTGTCTGCGATTTTATTTGTTTTAGATATTAAAGAAACAAAGATCCTTTGTCAGCATCACAAACCATATACTTTAAGCAGCTTTCGACATTTTGTAATCACATTTGTTAAATGTGACCCTTGCATGTGCTATTATATAACATTGTAGTACATGTATATAATTAAATGCTGTAGTCATTGTAGACATATTTTATATTTAATGCCATCAAACCATTACTCAGTGGATTTCATCAACAATAACTGTAGCAATACTGCTCTAGCAACATCAATGCCTTTAAATCTACGGTAGTGACGCTGATAATAAATGAAGCTGGTTTGATGTTACCTGCATTTTCTGACCAAATGTAAATTCACAAGTGCTTGCTCATGTTTTTGTTAGTTTGAGAAAGAATGTGCCATTTTAAAATGCACTTTTTGGGACTGTTACGAGTCATTCTTTATTGTATGTATCTGGGTTTTTTTTTTTTTGGTACATGATAATTGTACGTACATTGTGTGTTATAATATTAAGATATACACACACACACACACACACACACACACACACACACACACAGAGACACAACTTGTATATAATTGTGTATATTACACTTAATTGGTGTTTTATTGTTGCAATATGATACTATAAAAGCGAACATTGTCTCTGTGAACAACACTTTTGTTACATTTTTGTCTGAGGTTATTTGATTCTGATGTCAGATTAGAGAATGTTTACAAGTGTCATTCTGTAAAACATGAATCAACAACATTTTATCATTTAATCTGGAGCTCTTGTTGTGAAAGGAGCAGCTTTTTGGCTTACATTGTCTGCCATCTTTCTCAGAGACACAGTCACAGTCGGCACATGAAAAGATGCTCAAAGATCAGTCCTGGACTATACTGTACATACCTATGTAAAAAAGTAAGAAGCAAGAGAAGGGAACAGGATTTCAATTCTAAACACATGGTAGTAAGTAAAAAACAATTATATGACAGCTATATGACTATATTTTTTCAGCCTTCAAAAGCTTGCGGCACCTTAACTGGCAAATATTAGATTTTTTTTTTGTTGTTCTGTTGCAAGCACAAAGCAGTGTTTTGCATTTCAATGGCTCTCAGCTGTCTGAGCAGTCTTAGATGCTAATTGTTAGCATGTAAAAGAGATATAGCCACAAGAATCAAAACAAGCCACTGGGTGGAGACATCAGCTGGAGACCTGGAGAGACAAACAAAGAGAGATGAATATATTGTAATATCAAAATAATTTAAATGCCTTGAAAACTTATATTCTTAAAAAGCTGCTTGCATGGCATGTTGGCATGGTGAAATTTTTTTAATGTGTATTGACATTATTAAAGAAAGCATGATAAACATTTTAATCATAATTTAATCTTTGCTAGATAAAAAAACCATGTGCACTTATGTATTTCTATATACATATATAGGCCACAAAGTCTATGAGAAGCAGATTTGCTTCTCATAAACAGAAAGTTTTTGTTAATTTAGTCGATATTTAAGGTAGAAAGGAGACATACCAAAGATTTAAGACCAGGTTTTCAAGGGATTTAAAATATACCATATATATATAGCTGACATTTACAGATTTACTATATATACACTTCATTATGTGGGCTTGGACACTAAAGTGACTATTTTAGGTGAAGTTCCAATTCACACACAGTCAGGTAAAACTATATGGTCTTTGTATTTGTTACAAATATTTGAAGCCAAACAATTCTTCATTTATTGGTGATAACTATAATTTTCAAAGAACAAACACACAGTTTTGATAAAGAAATCTCATATAGTGCAACCTCATGATTCATAGCTTCCTTTTTGTTAATAATTGAGTAACATGTTTCAAGAAAATGTGTCTTACCTGGAAAAGATGTAGCAGTTGTGGAAACTCTTTAGATCTGAATGCTTCAAAACAATCTCAGTGTACATAGTATCATCAGTACTTATTTCTTTTATAGTCTCCACAGTGAACACCTCAGCTGGAGATAAGAGTATATTATTCTCGTTTCTCTTGCAAATGTTGTCCCCCAGTTTGGCAAAGAAGCAAGAAGTGATGTTAAAAACGACTAAACCATCCAAATCATTTAACTTCTTTAGCTGAGCAAAGTCTTCCTCTGCTCTGATGAACCTTCCAAGCCTCACTTTTGACCCTTTTTGTGCCGTGTAGCTATCTTCCTCCGGGAGAATATACACAGTCTTGCAATTATTTGGCTTCTGCAGCTTCATGTAATCCATAAGCAGAAAGTGAAGAGACTTGAAATGGAAGTCGTTTTCATAGGTGCTAACATTTCCACCCACTGTCTCCACTTCATTGTTCAAGGTCATTATAAACTCTCTATCCCCATTATCATATGCCAAAAGTGCAGTAGTATGTTCTTGTCTTCCTCCTGGGATCAACATTGAACACTGGGTACTTTTATTCCATGCTTTCTCGAATGAAAGGCTGTGTTTTAGCTCTCGTTTTAAGACGCCTGACTCAATAAACTTCTTCATGGCCTCTTCACGGCAGTTTTTGTACAGGTCATCTACAGCCTCTGGGGCCATGTCCAGGACTTTTGTGCACTCTGCAGGCACCTTTAATTGAAGATAGAAATGAAACTTTATTTTCAAGAAGATAATGTTTTATCTTTCTAACACAAAAAGTTTTGAATGGCTGTTTGTAAGAGAAATACTACTTACACTGTAGTAGAGAGCTGTGAAAGTGATCGCAGCAAGAAGCACTTTTCTTCTGTTCCACATTTTAAAGGGCTTCTTCTTGTCTTTGTCTACACAGGCCTCTGTAACAGAAATCAGAGAAAAGCACTACAAGACAAAACTTGTATTAAAAAAGTCTGCCGCATAATACACAATCCAAGAATGCAAGAATGGGAAGGTCTGGTTTGTTGCTCACACACTTTATTTAGACAAGCCTTTAATTGTCTTTTATCAGTTTTTTTCCCAAGCCATATGGCACACTGCCCTCCTTCCACACTAGATAAAAATATAAAATAAACAGCAGATTTTGTAAACACAGAAAGCCACATACCTTAAGCAAAGAGAATCAATTCCTGGGAACAGAAAAAAAAAAAAAACTCAGTCAAGTCTATGAATATCAAACTGCAGTGGTGTGATCACTCTCTGCAGAACACTTCTCTGGGAGTTGGGGGGGGGGAACGAGCTTTTATCACCAAACCGCTCCACTTCCCTTCCTGAGGAAGGAAAAGTCATCCAGTACGAGCCCTGATGTCTAATTGTTTCTTAACCCAGAGCTACTGAGTTACTGTAGTAAGCTTTTGCTGATTTGTTGCAGATGTTTGTAGTTGCTATTACTATGAAAATGTATTTAGACTATGAAGAGGACCAGTGAAGGACACTAAGGAGAATTAATTTTAGGAGAAAAAGCATACAGCAAAGTAGCTTATATGATTTTCTGAGAAGCATTGCCTTGTTCTCCCTTAAGCTGAAATTAATAGTCTTTTATTTTCTTTTTATTTTCTTTTGTCATCTTTTATATTTGTGTGCTGTGTTCAATAAAACCAAGTAGACTGTCTTGATCCACTGAAAGAGAAAATGCTTATCTTTTTGGTCTATTCACCGCACGGATCCTTCCTGTTTTCTAACGATTCTCTGTCAGACTGATACGTTTATCTGGCGGAGAAGAGGCCTCTTTAGTTTGGTGGTTAGAGCTGGGTGAACTGATAAACACCTAGATTTGTTAATTTAATTGTCCGTGGTCTGTAGCAATCATACAAACAGGTAAACCATCAATATACACAATAACATCAATATAACACAATTAAATTAAGCACATACACATATGCGACCAGTTCACAGCCAACATTACAGGTTTATAAACAAGAGAAATTACCAGCATGCTACCAAACAATCACGATAGCATCTCATTTTTATATTTCAAATTCAATCAGACCCACCTGTGAGCATTCAGGCACAGCAGTAACAAAAACAGTGTAGGTGTGTAGGACAGATGAACACCATCAACTTCTAATCAGCCGCGCACAGACGCGCAGAGTGAACTAAACTTCTCTAAACTAGATCATAAAACGGCAGCCGATGTGCGTTCAAGGTCAATCTGTAAATGACAGCTCCAAAGTGGGAATGAGTAAATATTAACGTGAAGCAAGTAAACTTGTCATACATTGTGTGTGCAGTCCATGATGAGAGACTCTGAAGGTCCAGCTATAGCCCTGCAGATGCATAGTGAAATGTCAGGGAAAGGCAGTCCATATTGGCTCATTTAAAATGTTAAATAAATAAAAATAAATGATCACAAATCAGTTATACATAGGCCAAACTGAGCAGAAACCTTTGTAAGGCTCAACCTAACAGCGAATATTTTTGCTTTGATTGTGAGAAGCATGCTAATGACTATTTGAATGGTGTTTTCTTTGGTGTTCCCTAGAGATGGGGCTTGTGACCAGCTAATTCCTGTTCTGCAAGGCCATGTTCCACCTCCAGACCTCCTCTTGCTTCCTTCCTTCCTTCCTTACTGGTACAGTGAGCCTGCTGGAGTGCAAATTCCTAGAGCCCTAACTCAGTGTCTGCATTTTATTTTTATTTCTAGCTGTTCAGTCAGAGCGGACATGAGGACTGGTACTGGACTGATATCCCTTCCTCTCTGGATCCGGCAGGTCTATGGAGTCTGGAATATAAACACACAAATAAAGTCAAACACAACACGCGTTGTGATAATAGTTTCATTTGTGCATTTGTGTGTGTGCATTTATTGTCAAATGGCATGTTTCAGAGCACTTCTATGGATCTAAGGAAAACAGTATGAGCACTTCTGGAATCAGCAACCCCACCCACTTTACGACTCTACTGTGACATGACATTTTCCATGCCACATTAAAATTAAACTACAACACAGAAAAGAGGAAGATGTGTATTTCATTTCGGTGTCAGCAGAAAACATCATAGTGAAACTGCCACCAAATGCAAAGTACTTAATTTAGTTTTCATGTAGGGGTGCAAGGATTTTTTTTCTTTTTTGAAAAGGAGACACAATTTCCTTTACAAATGAAAACAATGAACTCTCCAAACGCAGCTTGGAGGTATGAGCTGGCAGGAAAGCTATTGCTACTGATGATCTGATTCATTGAGTGGGCTTTTATTTTGAAAACTATAGCCGGAAGTTTTGATCTTGTGTGGTCGATGCTGACACAGTAAGCAGCCTTTTTTTTGTTCTGTTTTGCTTTTTGTTATACACCTTTGTTATGTGTAATAAACAGTACCGGTTGGAATAAAAGCAGGGACAGTCTAAACTAGCATTATTGTGTGATGCGGCTCCGTTTTGTAACCGGAAATAGCGCTGTTTCCGGTTCCATACGCGCCAAAAAGAAAAGTGGACGGAGTGGGCGAAGCTTGTGTGTTTATGTTTCTGTTTCTACTGTTTTATATAAACTCAGCTGTAACGAAACTTACTGGACAGTTTTATCACTGCAACTCCAACAATGGTGAGTTATGGTCAGTTTACTCCAGATGACACCACGTTAAAGTTCATGTTAATGCTGCGAAATTGACTCTGACACTTCGGCGCTGTTGGTCTACAGAGCAGAACAGGAATTTAAGTAGCACGCTGTAAAAGTACTTCATTACAAATAAAATGCATGTACTGACAGTGACACTCAAATAACAGTATGCAATCAGGAAAATGTACTTGAATTATCAAAAGTTAAACGTCATGCTTTTTTTTTTTGAGAACAAGTAAATGCAAGTCCTGCAGACAAAACAAGTCTTTCTTCAAATACTAATGCACCGTTACTTCTTCTTTCATGAAGCTAAAAACAGAAATAAGGTGTTAAAGTTTGGGCATTGCTCTACGTCTGAAACACACAGAGCCTTAAGTGACTCATTGTCTGCAACTGCCATTATGAATTTTCTGCTGATGACAGACCCAGAGCTGTTGCATTCTCTGACTCTTCAAACCTCGTGGTGACATTCAACAGCCATGAACTCCTACCAGTAACTGACTAAGTACCTGAAAATGAAACTAATGAATGCCAAAAAAAAGCTGGGAATGCAATTAGAAAGATTCCAGCTTGACATTTCCACTGTCTGAAATGTCACTAAGTAAATGGCAGCTAAGGGGAAGTGGATGCCAAGACAAGATCTGGAAGACCGAGACAAGTATAAAATAAAACTGCACAGCTGCTGGGAAGAAAGGTGAAAAGGGGAACCCCTGGTAAGACCTGCAGCCAGGTTTAGCAGACACAGGAGTGGTTGTGCGCCTCTTCACTGTACAGCGCTGATGCACAAATATGATCTACATGGAAGAGTCATGAGAAAATAAATCTTATCTGCAACCTCATCATAAAAGTTAGTGTAAGCCAGCATTTGATAAAACACACATTTCTGACTGGAAAAACGTTAAGCATGTGGCTGGAAATATTTTGTTTTGTGTTTTGTTTTTTGTTTTTGTTTTTTATGGCTGCCTGTAGCATAGGCAGAATTGTAGGTAGGTAGTTTGATTGATTGATTGATTGATTGATTGATTGATTGATTGATTGACTGATTCATGGCAATGATCCAAAGCAGACCTGAAAATCCACCATGAACTACTTCATTATTGAAAGTATGCACATAGGTCTTATACATTAGACAGCCTAAAAATATCTCAGAAGTTGACTTGATCTGCATGAAGAGTGGGTGAAAATTCCTAAAATAAGGATAGAAAGACTCTTAGTTGGCTACAAGAAAATTCTCACTTTGTAAGGTGGCCAAATCTCTTTTTGAAATTAACGACATTAAAAGTAACTGTGCATTAATATTTGAAGAATAGGAGAATCATTTTAACTTCTGTTTGCTTCTTTTCACTTCAAATCAGCAATAAGGTACTCTGGGGGTGGCCAAATGATGAACAAGTTGCCCTGCATGTGCAGTAAAGATTCCCTTATAAGTGGTTAAAGAAACACTTGAGGATGAGTAAGTGGGGAGAACGACTGAAGAAGGTTGAGGAGCTTGCTCAGTCATTCCAGCTCCATCCTCTGGCCACACGCTACAAACCTCGACTGTGGCCGTGCCAGCCTTCCTCCGTCTGGAAGCTCTTCCCTCGTCAAAGTCTGGCTATCAGCTTTGCTCAGAGCTGCAAAGAGGTGAGACAAGACTTTGCTAATGCTGGACTATCTCAGATTTTTCATCCTTGTATGGTCATAGTTATTTTTTCACTCATCAGAAGACAATGCTTACATTTGTACCTTGTTATCTTTAGGCTGTACATGTTTTTGCTCTTGAAAAAGAAGGCACAACTCTAGGCCAAAGGATCTTCCTGGTTACCAGTTACAGTGAGCTGTGGCATTATTACAGGTAAATATTAGCTCTGCATTGCAGAATGAGGTGCATCTTCCTACATAGTTTGTTGGAAAAAAAATCTAGTGCATTAAGTGCATTAATGACCATTTGTCTCCACGTTTTGTTTTTTTCAGGACTTTCACTAAGACCTTGATGCACTGCTATGAGGTGATTCCAGAGGGCGCTGTTTGTAAACTTTACTTTGACTTGGAGTTCCACAAGCCCTCAAACAAGGGATCTGATGGGAAAACTATGGTGTCTTCTCTTATAAAGGCAAAGTACATTTTTATGTCTTCATTCACAATTTATACATATGTGTTTTTTTTTCAAAGCATAACAAGTTTTGTCTAAATATATGGTATTAATTATGTTTTCTGGTCACATTTTAATGGGCGGGAATGTCATTTTTTTGCAGTATGTGAGAGTATTTTGGGTGAAACATCTGGATGGATGCATGTGTGGTTTAATTTGGTACTTTCTTACCTTAAAGATGCAGGACATATAGTTTATTTACCTGTCTGTCTTTTGTTTGTTGACAGTATGTCTGTGACAAGCTGAGGGAAGTTTATGGGATTGAATGCTCCGCAAAAAATGTCCTCAATCTCGACTCCAGTACAGAGGAGAAGTTCAGTCAACATCTCATCTTCAATCTCCAAAATGCAGCTTTCAGAGACAACATACACGTTGGTATGTTTAATACCGTATGGAGACAACAAAGACATCTTTTTTTCACATGTAACTTATTTATATATTCTGTTTGTTTTTTAGGTAGGTTTATCCATGCAGTACTTCAACCAATCCTGAGCAACAGTGGAAGTTTCCTCGAAGCTGTGGCAGAAAACAGTGAAACACGGTTTGTTTTTCTTGGCTGTGCAAACACATATTTTAATTTCTGTGCCATCATCACTATGTTTAACTTGTATCTCAATGAAATACTGACAGCAGAGCACATGCTGTTCCTGAGGGGAGGGCAGCAAAAGCAGGTGAAAGTCCACAGACCAAGAGGCGTAAGCAGGAAGAGACAGACCTCGGATTCCTCAAGGTGAAAAACAAGGATGGACAAGACTGTCTCTTTGTTGATCTTGGTAAGATAAACCACATGTTTTAGTTTGTGTTTTTTTACTCTGACATGAGACACATGCACTTTACTAGGGTTAAATACTTACCTTGTTTTATTCAGCACCAATTTTACCCATCGTTCTTTGTAAACCTTGCCAGTATGTACATATGGGTTTTAATTGCAACGGCTACAATGTAGGTGTCTACACCAAGAACAGAAATTTCCGTCTTTACAAGTCATCGAAAGTGGGGAGGAACGCTGCATTCACTGTGGCAGACAACAACCAGTTTATTGCCAAACCTGAGAAGGGGATTTCTGTGGAGGAAAGCATATTCCTAGCGTCCTTGGTCTGTAATGTGAGGTACAGTGGGCACTCTCACAGACTTTTCTGTCTGATGTAAATATTACCGTCATCAAACCAAAGCATTAGAGCTTATTTTTGTGTCTCATCAGTTTCACAGGTCAGAGAATTCTTTCGTGGGACGTCCCAGAAACAAAGGAATCCAAGACCTGCAGATCTCATTGCCAGCAGGGATCTGTCACAGATCCAGGTATCGCTGAGGCTTTTTCTCTGTGCTCTGCATATGCACACATTGTATTATATAATCAGTCATCTTATTTATCTTACTTATATTTTATCTTGATATCTTTAAACATAAGTAATTTTAATTTATGTAACTTTTTCTCATCCATCTTTGGCAGGCTCACTTTCTGGCAGCTTGACGTCCCCTCATCAAGAAGTGGACAACTTTGTGCTAACGGTGGTTAGAAAGGAAGGAATACAAGGAAGTAAGTGTTTGGACTGATACAAGATGTGCTTTTGCAAAAGATGTGCCATTTTCAAAACATGTTCCTGTGTACTTTGGGACCTAGGGTTGCTATTAATCATCATTTTCATTATTGATTAAAGCACTGATTATTTTCTGAATTAGAAAACAGTGAAACATATGTGTCCTCTATCTTTGTGCGTGTGTTTTAACGACATTCACAATATCTGTCACGTCTCTTATGTTTCCTTCAACAGGCATCAGGCGATGGAGCTACTTTGTCGCAGAACAACTGCTTGTCTATGACATTGCCAAATACCGCTGGTGTGAAAACGTGCAAAAGTTTCATAAAAGCAACAACATTATGTAAGTACAGTGCGTTTCATGTCCTGTAAACTGTTTTTTGATCGTGCTCTACCCATCTCATTTGACCTCATCCTCCTTCTGCAGGATTGTTGTGGATCTCAAAGAGGAAGTCTGGTACCAGAAGTGTCACGATCCTGACTGTAGGAACTTCAGATCTTCAGGTATGTTATGACCATAAAGAGCTGGTATACTGACTTTTTATATTTAAAAATAACTCAAAGGGACATGATCTGTCTTTGAGGTAATAAATTGCATAATTATTAATTCAGCCTGTATGACATGAACATTCCTCCTGTTACAGGTTACCCACTGCCACAGGAGATCTGCGTCAGCTACATTATAACACTGGTTTGTTTGCTTAACTTTACTTTAACTTGCATCATGAGTTAGTAAGCTAAATTTTGCCAGAAAATCCTGCCTGTCAAAGACATGGTGTTTTTCACAATACGTAGCAGCAGCTAGTGATCATATCATGTGTGCTCTGACAGGATGAGGAGGACCAGGCTTACTTAATGGACGATGCTGGCAACATTAAACCCAGCCAGGCACCAAACCAGGCCCCACAGAGCACAGTGTGTCCAAAAGAAGAATCTGCTGGTGTCTGGGGAGACGGACAGGATGATGATCGGGACTATTTAGAGAGCCTGGATGACTTCGAACAAACCAGTGGGGAGATCTCTGATCAGCTTCTGCTCAGTTGCGTGTCAGAGTTTGATTCGCAGTAGAAGGTAATATTATCTTGCACTGGCTGTACATAATGAAATATACTGTTAACGCTTTTCCTCCTTTTAAGCATTTATAAGCAGTGTAAAAACATGATAAATAGTTTTTAGCACTATATATTTTTAAGATATAAATGTTTATGTATTTCTCATCCACTGTTACTCGTCCTGTAGGCACTCATAAGTAAAGGCTGCTGTATTAACAGATAGGTAACAAACAATATAGTAAAACACAGTTGTAAAAATATAAAAAATGTCTTCATAGAAGTTATAATTGTTGACATATACCGCACATTAGTAAACATTTCAAATGTCCTTACAGCCGCTTACAACTACATTAGTGAGTTATAAAGCATTTATTACATGTTTATACACTGTTTATAAATTATAAATTGGGGTAAATACCAACATTTATATATAATAATGCACTTTATTGACAATTATAACAATCAGACATACGTTTCGAGCTACCAAAAAATTGCACTTTTAGGGACCAATCAAAAATATATTTTGCATTATAAAAAACAAACTATACACAACAATTTTGGAAGAAAGTATTTATTTGGTACAGTTGACAAATATAGATACTGTACTTGTAACTCCAGCACAAAACTGCACTGTTGCCCTTTTCGTATCACGGGAGTCTCTAACAAAAACAATACCAATATGGCTTGCACTGTCAAGGAGTCATTGACACGATTAGATGTGCATAATAATGATCACAATTCATCAAAGACATCAGAGTTCACAACAAAGCTTTTTGTTAAACAGCTGAAATGCCGTTCCGTTTCCCACAAGACTGATGGTTTCAAGGACCATCAGTGAAAGTTAAGGTGAAATGCTGACAAGGACCTGGAATTAATTTTGAAAAACTGGCTTTGTTAAACCAGTGTTACCAAATCTTTCCCCTGAATAATTTGGGTATCGTACAATTAATAGAATGCACCTTTCATCCTGCAGCTTGTGGCACTGAAATTTGAAAGGACATATGAGAGAAGGAACTGCATGTACAGTATTATAACATTCAGTATTTTCCATGCAGCATTAAAAGAAAACAAAAACAACCAAAAAAATAAGCACAAAACATCTGTGGAGCAGCATGATTCCCAGTAGGCTGTTAGCTGAACTGTGCTCTAGAACAGGTTAATCAGTCCTTTAGCCTGCAGCACTGAGAAACATGGGAATGCAGGGAATTAACAATACGGAGTGTCAGGCACGATACTCTGCTTACAAATTTTCAGCAAATGCACTATTTACAAGTTTAATGATTACATTAAATATCAGCTTAAATAGATAACCAAAATATTAAATAGTCTGGTATAGAAATAGTCAATATTTGTCACCTGACTGAAATGTTAGCAGAGGCTGGACATTTCTGACCATGAAGTACTCAGTTAAGGCATGAGGAAGTCACATTTCCGTTTTTCAGCCTTTACTCTTTTATAAATTATACCAGTAACACAATGACATGTTCTGGGATAATCCAAACTAATTAGCCAGTGATACCAGGGAAAATTTAGCCATACAGTCACTAACTGAACATCAAAGTGAGATTCATTATCCAGTTTGTTTAAAAGCAGTCCCACCCCCACACAAAATTGCAAAAATTGTCACTGACAGAAAAATCAAGAGAACTCCCCGTCACTAGACTATTTGGTTCTGGCTGTGTGCTCCAAATGATTGTCACCTCCCTACATTACTCCTCGATCCCAGTTTATATCTTAATTTTGGCATAAAGTTCATCAATCTGCTCTCTGAAGCGGCTCCGAAGCTCAGCCCTCTTGGCCTTCAGGGTGGGTGTCAGGAGGCCGTTCTGGACAGAAAACATCTCGGTGTGTAACGCAATATCTCTCACCTGCAGAGGAAAAACAGACCGAAAGGAGGATGAAAAACAAAAAGTGAAAATGCATATATTAAAATAGTGCTGCAACTAATGATTATTTTTTAATCATGGATGAATTCTTTCGTTTACAAAGTGTCCAACTAGCTCTCAAGAATCCAACGATTTCCAGTTTGCTATCAAATTAATAAGATGTAACTATGACATTTTTGCTTGAAAAATACCTTTAACAACTAATTAATCTTCAAATTAGTTGGCAGTTTAGTCGGACAGACTGATTAATCAACTAATCATTTCTGTAATTTGAAGATGAGAAATAAAGAATTATTGTATCAAATACATAGGTGCTTTTAAAGACATTGCTGTTCCCAGACCACAATCAGGAATGAAAAAAGCAGAACTTGGTGGTATTTTGATCAAGTCAAACATGGCAGCAATCACCTGTTCAAAAGTCTTGAGCCCTGCTTCTTTGCCCAACCTCAGGATGTCCTCCAGAATGGCGTTCTTCACCTCCTAAAGACAGTCAGAAAAATGTTAGGCATGCGTAGAGAGGCTGCTGTTTGTTTGGACTGATGATGGTAATAAGTCTGACCTTGCTCTTGCACAGTTCAGAGTAGGATCCTTCAAACCCTTTCTTCTTAGCCCATATAGGTAAAAAGTCTGGATCGGTCACCACTATCCCCACCAGGCAGGCCTTTAAAAATACAACAGATAACATAAAAACAATGAAAAAAATCAGTGGTTTAGGTTCTTCAAAACAAGTTAAAGCAAGGTTAATTAATTACTGACCTGTAAGCTGTCACCATGGACAAATATCTGGGCCACTGGATCACTGCGATTATAGATGGTTTCTATTTTCTCAGGCGCAATGTATTCTCCTTGTGCCAGCTTGAAAATGTGCTTCTTTCTGTCAATGATCTTCAGAGTGCCATTCTGCCATAAAGCACAAGAGAAACGTGACTTGAAATGATTCTGTGCCGCTCGACTCAGATTTTTAGGTCAACATTGGCATTCAGAATGTTTCGCTTACAGGAAGCCATTTCCCAATGTCTCCTGTGTGCAGCCATCCGTCCTTGTCGATTGCCTCTGCTGTTTTCTCGGGGTCTTTCAGGTATCCCTGGAATACATTTGGTCCTTTGACGCACACCTAGAGTGGCAGAGAAAAGCAGTAAAAAAAAATAAAAATAAAAGTGTAGTTTTAACTTTCTAGCACACAGATATTTTCTCATTTTATTATTTTTATTCTTATGTGTTAGATTGCTGCAGATGAATCCAGTTTGACTTGTGTTTATCATGATTTACAATGCCCTTTTTTTTCCCCCCTGCATTATTGTAAGAGAGTTTACTGTCCCATTTCTGTCGCTTGTGTCGGGTTCAAAGTTGTAAGTAAGAGATTTTCAGGTGCTGTTAGACAACGTGATAAGCACTTTGTTTAATGGATACTGAGGCTCTAAATCTGTCAATCTGTTGTTTCAGAATAAAATACGCTGACCATGTTCAGGGTAATGAAGGATTATATGCTTTTAACAGTGTTTGGAGTGAACAAAGTTCTGTTGTTTATGTTAATGTCAACACACTGAAATAACACCTGCATTGCCCTACAAGTAAAACTTGAACAAAAATTCTACAAAACTCTGCTTGTTATTGTATAAAGTCTAAACAAATAAAAACATTTTTTGGCATCCACTGTGTGCTGTTGATTGATTTAGAAGGAAAACTCCTCACCTCTCCTTCTCCATTGGCTGCCAGGTAGTTCATTTCTGCCACATCCACCAGTTTGACAATGTTGCAGGGCAGAGGAGGCCCGACATGACCTGAGGACACAGAACAGTCACAGCTTACTTAAAAATACAAATTAAAAAAAATGTTACACATGGGCTATAATACACCACAGTAGACAACAGTAACAGTCTTTACCTGCTGTCCAGTCTCCAGGCACTGACATGGTGCACCCAGCTGTACATTCAGTTTGACCGTAGCCTTCATAAAACTGGAAAAAAAACAAACAAACAAACAAAAAAAACGTATGGGTGACATTCATGGAAACAAAAATTTGCCAAACAATTAGTGAGACAGGTAGGTCGACGTGGCTCACCTGACAACCCAGAGCAGCTCGCAGGAACGTCAGGATGGTCGGGGACACCGGTGCTGCTCCTGTAATCATGAGTCTCACACGACCGCCCAGACTTGCCTGCAAAGTGCCAAACAAAACAGCAAGACTGAAATGTCAAACTGAAACACAAAAGAAAAAGAAATGATACTATTAAAGAAAATGTACAAATATAGAGTCTAGAATATACAATATGCTTAAAAACAGGTGTTTATCAGCCTATGTGCCTCCTAACAGAACCAAACCCCATTCAAAGTTAAATATGCCAGATATCGAAGTAATATCCCAGACTTAGAAAAGCAAGGGGGAGATGCTTTTACAGAACATGTCACATTTACCTGTACTTTTTTGAAGATGAGTTTGTCCCACATGCTGTCCGTCCTCACCACGCCATTTTTCAGCTCGGCCTCCTTCCTCCTGAAAGCAAAATCGAGCAGCCATCTCTTCAGCGGAGTATTCGCCTGACCAAATACCTAAAGAGAAGTGAGAAAAGTTCATTTTAAGGAGCCCCGCCACAGAGATTTGACATGTTTCATATTAAAAACTGAACAAAACAGCAGAGCAGAGAAATGGGACTAGAAAAGCGAGCGAGTAGTAGAGTTGGGCGGTGTCTAAATTTTCAGACCGTCAAACCTCCTCCACATTTTACCCCGGTATACAGTATTACCGTGACCTGGGTTTCCGTTAAAATCTGCCGCTATTTTATAACCCCGCCGGTCTAAATGCCAGGTGAAAATATTCCCTACAAGTACAATTTGAATTTTGAATCAAAGACATTACAAGTGCGGACAAGTCGGCTGCAGCTACAGCCCCGCTCATAGATGCCACAAGTGCGCAACAAGACGCCGTCGCTTCTCCGTGATTATGGAGGCTTGAACCTCTCAACAGCATGAGAATTTCTCATTAGAGATTCCAGCGAAATCTACCCTGAGTGGGCTACACTGGTCAAGATAGCTTGGGTGATCCCAGTGTCCAGTGTGCCAGCAGAGAGAGGTTTCTCTCTGCAGAACCGCGTCAAAACAGCGCCCATGGGATAATGCGCATTGCAAGTTGCGTAGAGACGCTGCACACTTTTGATTTTAATGCAGCTGCTGTAGTCTACAATTCACTGCAGCAAAAATGCATTAAAATAAGCCTGAAACATGTCAAGGGATCTTTTTCAGTTTGTTAATATAGTTTTTATTGCTTATATAGGCTATTTGAAAACGCATATAGCGAACGGACTGTTCAAATGGTACGAGCCAGTCCAGATGTGTTTGCAAATTGTTTCATCTGAGAATACTTTCTTTATATTCATGTTAAAAGAGCGCAGCTTTGTGCAATATTTATTTTAGAAGTTACGCATGGGAGTCAATTGACGGCACTTATTTTATTTGATAGAGCCTATACGTTTTAATAAACAGATTCTAAATTGACATGCTTTGATATCATTCTTATATATCCTGCATATCATTTATCATTTTAAGCTCAATAAATTCAGATAATACAAACATTTGTCCGGTAAATTGAAAACCTGCCGGTCACGTTGTCCGGTGCCAAGTTTTTCTAGTGGAAATCCTGAATAAAAAATGATGAACGTAAGGCTCAGTCACCAAACTGTTGGCTTGTGCCTACACCGTTCAGAAACTGAATACCAAACACTAATACTGAATCAATAAAAATGCACAATATTAACAACTTTTATTAGCAACTTGTTGTGCGACTAGCCATCTTTCTCCCTGTCTCTCTTTCTCTCTCTCTCTTCTCCGCGCTGTCACGTAAGGACGTCACGTTCATAAACTTTATCAAACGTCTCCAAAAGTAAAACATATTATACTACTGCAGTAAAACTGAAAATTCAACCACACAAGACGTTAAATAAATGATGTTTAATATTTAATCCTTATCTCCTATATAGGTGCATTCCGTTTTTAGCGAGTAGTAAATAACTCATAATCACAGAGAAGAATGTTTCTGAAAAAATGTGGCAAAAAAAGTTGGCTCTGAATTTTCATGTGCAGCATCGGATAAATTGCAGAAGTGATACTGTGTCTGACCTTATCAAACATGCGATTGAGGAGACGGGGGACTACAGGGAACACCGTTGGTTGCAGCGTTTTCAAATCGTCCATCAAAAGTCGAATGTCCCCTTGGAAGTAGCCGATTCGGGCCCCGTGGACGAGGATGACACCCTGATGAAGAGAGAGCTGCTTATTCCTCCTGTTTCAGCCACAAGGGGGCATTGTTGTTGCACTTACACACTACTCTTCCACTGTTAGTTATTTAAACCAACTGCTGACTCGTTGCTCAAAAAGTATTAAGATTAAGAATAAAAGACGCAGAAGTAAATTTCAGAGGAAATCAATCAACATGACACTAAACTTGAAAATTTTAATTAAAAGAAAATGTCAGAGCACTGGTACTATCAATATTCCCAAAGCTCTGACATTTAATTCCTCCCAGGTATAAATAAAACCTACTTGTTGCTTACCTACTTACACTTACAGCTGCTTTCAAAACACAGTTTAAAGAACCAAAGACCCAAAAGCCTTGAGCCTTTTGCTTGTTTCAAAACAGTTCTATGATTCTTTAATCTCCACTTATGATTTCATTATGCAACAAATAAGTAAACAAGTTCACACATACCTGTACAACCCTCTCAAACATGTGAGCTAAGGGGAGATAGGATACGTGAATGTCGTGGAGGGACAGCATGCAGTGTACCTGCAGAGGACACACAAAACAAAACACATGCACGTATGCAGGTCAAGCATGGCGTACTGTACCTCCACCACCCTCTCAAACATATGGGCCAAAGGGAGGAAGGAGATGAGCACATCTTTAGCATTGGGCCTCAGTGAGCCCTGGACAACATCATACACAAGGGGGATGAGAGCACAGGAAAATATAAAGGGGTCAGAGAGGGTCAGTCTGAGTCAGACAGGATGTTAAAGCAAGGCCCATCAAACAAGCCAATGCTCATATTTTAATTGATCCAGACCTTATGAATGCAAGGGTGTAGATTTGGTTTCAGAAGTTGGGCAGAAACAATTTGGTCAAAGGTAAAAAAAAAAAAATTGGTTGGATGCATTATTAATAGTAATAATAATAATGATGATGATGATGATTTCTAAATACAAAAGCATGCAGAAGAGGTGGAAGTACTCTCTTTCAAGTAAATTCCCCTGCTGTGGGATCAATAAAAGTGTTATCTTATCTTTCAGCCCTGAGTCTTGCCTGCAGGTTGTATATGGCCCCAGCGGCCTCCACCAAAATAGGGGTGCTTATATGTTGCCTGAGAGGCAAAGTCTGGTGCCAAAAAAAGTCTACAAATTGCTCTCTGATGCTTGTAAGGCTTATTACTGTGAGTAACAACTCAGATGTCTATGAAACTTTTAATCAACTTGTCTCTCATCTGGATTATAGCAACACTGTTTAAAGCGTTTTTGTTGAGTGAATCAAACTGTCAGGGAGGGAGACAGCTTGAAACGTGTGGGTGTGTGTGCGCCGCCAACGGAAATTACACCCTTGCATTAATGAATTAAACATGTAAAGGAATATTTATGAAAGAACAGAAACAGAAGCATCCACCTTGAAAAAAGAGGGCTGGAATCAGTTACGCATTATTTAAAAATGTAATTTATTGGATCTTGAGGGTAAGTACTGTGTTTGTTTACCTCTGTTACTCTAATGAAAGCTGCTGTGTTGCAGATTACATTTCCATGAGTGAGCATTGCACCTTTTGGGTCTCCTGAAAAGCCATTAAAGATTATGATTATACACAAGGTAAAGAAAAAAAATAAAACAATCTAAAATATCGCAAGATGGTGTGCAATTACCTGTGGTTCCAGACGTAAAGCAGATAAGTGCGAGGTCCTCTGGTTTAGGGGGCTGTAATCAGAGCACAGATCTACACTTATGCACACAAACTGCTACTGCTCTAGAAGTGAACATGATGCTAAATTTCTGAGAAGTGCAAATCCCATTTTTCCTCTCAGTCTCCTGGTGGTTACAAAAGCAGTAGGTAAAAGCTGATTCTCGGTTAAATAAAAATAAAGAGTTTTTTTTTTAAATTGTAACAGCAACAGGTCAAATAAAGTGTACCGTTCCTACTCACCACTGGTTTCTGGAGGTTGGCTTTACCCAAGGCCTGGAAAATATACAAAACATACAGTGAGTTATAGCATGTCTGCAGGAAGTACTGATAATAATCGAACACACAGCACCCCAGGGGCCTAATTTCAATTTGGTTCTAACTAGAACATACGTGAATGACAGAGTGACTCATATAACAACAAGAGGCTCAACCAGTTGCAAGTATGCTCAGACATGAGTTGTAATACAGCACAGAAAAGATAATCAATCTTTTTTTTGAGTATCTGACATAAATAAGATGTGAAGATTAGGCCGCTGTTCTCACCTCAAAGTCCTTCAAACTCAGGATCTCCAGGCCACACTCTTGTCCGCGGGTCACCAGGTCGCTGTCAAACGCCTCCATGAGCACAATCGTCTTCACCGTTCGCCCTTTCCCACTGACGCAGTCCAGAATCATCCGAGCCTTTTCGGGAACATCGCAGATCACTGTTGAGATGACAGCTGAAAAACAGGTGCCACCAAATGAATCCCTTAGTTTGTATCAGTGTCCTTGATCTGTGATAGCCCTGCAGGTGGCGTGTGGTTAACGATGTGTGAAGGTGCCCTTCTGTGTACCTTTGTCGAGAATGTAGGCGATGGCCTCTGCGCCGAGTGTGTCATACAGTGGGACTGCCACCATGGAGTATGTGTAACAGGCCAGCTCTGAAATGGTCCACTGAGAGAGACAAAAAACATATAAATATTACTAACAAAATCTACTAAATGGTCCAGCAATAACTTTGTAAGTGATAAATTTCAATTTCAGTACTATATGAACATCTACAAAAAGGTGGCTATCATCAAATACTGATGTGGCTACAGTAAGAGCCAATGCCAGCGAGATGTATCAAAAACATTTACAAAATAATTTTTACTTTCCCCCCCAAAAGAAAAAAAAAAAAAGGTCAAGTATGTATTTTTTTTTTTACCTCTGGCCTGTTCTGTGAAAAAATACCAATGTACTTGTCTCCTGTATGAGAGTGTCCTCTGTGAAGGAGAGCAGAACCGATGTGCTCTGCTCTGTCGGCCACCTGCGCAAAAAAACAAACCACAAAGTGTAGTGGGCATTGTGAAAGAGGACGATCGTAGGTGTACATGTCCCTGGTCTGCGTCTCACCTCTCTATAAGACTGCCACTCGTACGGCTGGTTCGGTTTCCTGGATCCTAGACAAGGTCCGTTATCTGTGACAGTGAAGAAAGCTCACATTTATCTACATTCACAGGGAAAACGGTGATCTTATATCTTCAAGCACTCCCATATTTAACGGAAATAAGCGCTGCACTCACTCGAAACTCTGAGCCCTCGCTGGAAATTCTCGTACATTGTGCGTGAATCGTTGTAGTAGTATGTCATGTATTCGTTATCGCTCAGTACCGATCTTCTTGCACGATCTCCGCCCTACAAGAAAAAGAAATGACAATGTGTTTCTCTGATATTTTGACCACACAAACATGGATCATGTACAGTACATGATGGAACAGTTGTGGTTTGTGCTAAGAATGTAGTGAGAAAACGGAACAGGTGGTGTGAACCATTTATACTACACACAGAGAGACCTATGTTAGTCATTTCATTCATCTTTATAAGATACATTTAGTTCCCAGCACAGGTACTGTCTCATCAGTTGTATGACAGTCAAGTGAAAATGTTTAGTTGTTTAATACTATTATGAATAGGGTTAGGGTTAGAATATGAATCATATGAATACCTATGGGTTTTGGTCAAACCAACCGTCACTTTGGATTCTGCAGAGTTGTGATTGGCTTTTTTGTTTTCTCTATTTCTTTACATTTTATAGAACAAAGGATTTTTAAAAAATCAGCAGATTCATCAATAAAGAAAATTGTTGTTAATTGTAGGCCTAGTTGCCTCTACACATCATGGCTACTCTGGACTAACACTGCTCTGCTGGGTCTGCTGTCAATAAGTCAGGCTTTTTAGAAAGTGGTACAATACTAATAGAAAAAAAAAAAATATATATATATATATATTGATAAAGCCGACTTCACCAGCACAGCCTGATTTACCTGTGAGATAAACGTTTTAGCTCCTTTAATGTGACAAGGAGTGAGGACATCAAAGCATGTAATTTGAACAACTGCACCAAAATCAGCTGTGGTAAAGTTCATGCATCAATTATTCCTCTAACACACAGCAGTACAAGACAGTGGATGGACAGAGATCTTGCTTTCCTGTGTTGTATTTAGGACTTCACAAAATATCACAAAAGAGATCTAAAGAAAAGGGAGATCACCTACTGGTATTTCCACTGACTGCAGACCGAGGTCACATGGCGCTTTGAGGGCTTTTGGCCGGGTGGCCAACCAGTAGGTGGTGATGGCAGCGAAAGCACCCATACCCATGAACGCGTTGGTGGGCAAGCCGCGCACGTACTGCCGAACGTCATCCAGCTCGGGAATGCGCAGCTGTCTCAGGACTTCCTGAGCCTGCATGGCTGTTCTTCACTGATCCTGCAGGGAACCAGAGAGGGGAACATTAAATTTGGAAACTTTCAGTCATATAAATATTTCCAATAATTTCAGAGGAAACTGTCGTTCATGTGAGGTGGTGTTCCTATAGAGTTCCTTAAGGATGTGGTCATCTAGCAGGATGTAGTATTTTATCTTTTTATCAATGGGTCTCTTCTGTCAGACCGTCACATGTCAACATGAGACCCTGCTCTCATAACTTTTTGAACTTATTTTCAATGTATAGTTTCACCTTCAATGAAGGTACAGAAGGTAGAGCTAGTGAAAGAAACAGGGGTGATCACATGCAATGGAGCTCAATGATTAGACAGTTTATCAATTAGTCAATCAAAAGAAAACGAATCTGCACTTATCGATTAATCGTTTTTAAGTAAAAAAAAAAAATCTAAGCCTTAAAATTATGGTAAATTGAATATCTTTAGGTTTTGCGCTGCTGGTTGGACAAAAGAATAGATTTCGGGACACCCCAGTTTGAACTTTTTCTAAACTGCTTCAATCCAGCAAATAAAAAAAATAAATAAATAAATAAAAGTTTGAAATCAACAGCTGCCCCAGCGATGAATACTGTCCCCAATTTTGGACCACGTGCCACAAAGTGAACAAAAGTCACATTGGTTTCTTGTCTTATTTCTTCCCGTGACTGTCAAGCAACTGACAGTAAGCAAGGAGTTAGTAATGGGGCAGTGACATAACACAGAACTTGGTATAAAACTAAAATAAAGCTTCACGGACAGACCCACAGTGAATCATTCAGGGCAGGGTGATACAGAAGCAGTTTTCAGTCCTGTGATCCTGTCACTATGTGAGTAGTATAGAGCATAAAATTAAATCCTAGTAATATTTTGTTTAAACAAAAAACAAACAGTTAAGAAATACGCTGCTGCTGCATGTATATGTTTGCCATTGTTCAACTCTTCCACAAATGTTGTATACAAAAAATAGGTGTGCTATCCTAATCAACAGCTGTACACTTTGAAACAAAGTCACAGGAAGGAAATATGACTCCATTTTCACACCACAAGCCTCCAAGGAGATATAAGGACACAGCCATGTACAGTACACTCCACAATACTCGTGTCTGAAGGGAACTGAAGCTTTCTGGTCTGGATGTTTACGAGATGAGCTCAGTGGGCTCAGTCAAATGATGGCCAGAATTAAACCAACTCTCTCTGTAAAATGCAAATTACATGAGTCTGTGGCAGGACATAAAACTCATGGACTAATGTATCTAACTATTTTTCACTTATTACATCCAAATGAGGAAATACATTATTTAATAGCACATTTAATGCCTCTTTTTCTCTTTTCGACTGGGCGTCTTTCTGTATATCATGTTCAACTCATTTGACCTCTAGATTGGAAGGTAACAGCGCTGTAGGTAAATGAACAAGGTAACAATTGACTTCTCACCTACTTCTATTATCAACATCGACCCCATGACATATGGGACTGGTGCCAACTGGGACAAAGTATTGTAGAAAAGCTGCCAAAAAGCCACTTATATTTCATAGGCTTACTTTAACACAGTAAATTGTGCTTAAATGGGGATCACTGTAAATCTGCTTAGTTTTTATATTCAGACATCCAAAGAAAAGGCACCTGCAGGATTAATCAAGGTTGTTTTGCTTCCATTTGTCCTCTATGGAAAAAAAAAATAGAGATATATAAACAATCAAAAACTCCACATTAATCCTCACAAAAGACAATGATGATCAGAAAACTACTAAGTCCTCTCCAGCAGTCTTAAACGCAGTTAAATTGATTTTGAGAAAATTTGTTTACAAAATTAATGCAGAACTAAGATGATTTAAATCTCTATACTCACAGTCCAACAGTGTTTATATGAGGAAAGGGCAGAGATTGTGTCCAAAGGTGGAGAGGTGTAGTTTATCTGAAAGGCCCCTGTGCTGCAACACTTGCTATTAGACAGACTCACACTGACCTCTAATAGATCTCAAAGCTTCTCGCAACTATGAATAGCAGAAACACGCCCCTTTCAAACAGAAACACAGACACATGTGACACCACCAGCCACTCAGAGTGCAATTCAAGTAGCAGGCTGGTGTGATTTCTTTTTTTCTTTTACAACAAATCTCCCGTTACGAGCACTTTGTCCAAAGGAAAACACAGCAAATGCAGAAGTTGGCTACTATTAGGTATCAGTTCAAATTCATGTGTGTGTAGTTTAAAAAATAATGATGGCTCGAAATGCACTTCAGAAAGATCAGTTCAGAAGGAAATGTTTGCTGATCTGAGTGCTTCATGCATTTTTCAGTTATGTTTATTCAAGAGTGAATGACCAACACCTTATCATACATTATCTGGACACAGTTTGTGCAATTCTTGTGTTGCTGAGCATCCAAGCTTTTGAAACTATTCAAATAAAGAATTACACAGTAATTACAAGAAACTCTGTGTATTCTACATGACAGATATGTTTACAAATCCCCCTGTTTTATACTGATATCCCAGAGTACGTGAACACGTGTGATACACACAAAAGTAGAATTTTTATGTGCAGATTCCTTGGCGTCTCAGATGGATAATAGGTTATAATTTCCAGGTAACTGACTAAAGTTGAGACAATCGACAACTTATTTTCCCAACATATTCAACTGAGGAAACAAGTGAAAATGTGGGAAATATACAGATACGTATTATATATGGATTTACCTATTTAAGTTCTCAGGTACAACAAAGACAGAGTGAAAAAGTAGCAAGCCTGAGAATGAACTAAGTGTAACCAGCTGTGAATGCAGAAAGACAAATACACGTGGGTCTCTGTGGTGTGAAACAGAAACGTGTGTGACAATGTTGAAACATAGAGGTGGGTGCTATGGATTAAATCCTATTCTAAATCTCATCATGGTATATGTTATGTCACATGTCATTTTATGTCATCATATCAAAGTATATGTAATCAGTGTTATGGATATGAGCTGGTACAACCAAAACAAAGAGTAACCAAATGTCAGTGTCTGGATAATGCAGCAAATTAAAAACCAGACAAATCGAGGTACTTTATCACATCGATGCAAAAACCCAATATTACCTTACAGCAGTCATGCTCCTCATCAGTGTGTAACATTGCTCACAGTGGACAAATAGATACCATGATATTAACTGCATGGCAAAACCTCTGATGGTTGACAAATTTATATCATCTTATGGTCATTAATCAACATAAATGTAAACAATGAAACTTCTTACTTTATCACTGTCATTTACCAAATTACACATTGGCTTTAGAAATGTTGGAATGTAATAGATTTGTTTCTGTATTATGTATTATTTTAAAGTGTTTTGTTTTTTAGCCTAGTTGACTGTGATATGGATTTGGGCATTTTAAGACTTTTTTTTTGGCCCCTAAAACTTTTGTTTTTGGCATCTGCTGTGATGTTCTTTCTCTCTCACATTTTACAGACTAAACAATCAGTCATTGATAATGGAAATATGCGTTGGTTGCAGCTTTACTATGTGCGTGGGTCTGTCAGTCAGATGGCCAGCAGCAGGCGCATGCCATTGGTGTCAGGCTCAGCGGAGAGTTGTTTGAGGCAAAAGGTAGTCCAACAACCCCTCCACCACCTCCACTCTCCATACTTGGCCTGGGAGAGTTACAAGCCAATGGCAGAACCAGCTCTCCAGTCACCCCACACCCCAGCACATACAAGACACTGGAAAAAAGAGGTAGAGAGGGCAGCTGGTTCATTTGACACATAACAGAACATCGAGATTACTTGGCAGCAGGCTGCAGCTCTAGAGCAGCCTACACATAGTAGTTTTGAAAAAGAATCACCCCAAACCACGGCCAGGAAGTTAAACAAAACACACATGGTTGGCCAGTCATACTTGAATTTCTCTGAAATGTTCATGTTCCTCTTCCTCTGACAACAAAAAGCAGTGTGACACTGAGCTGATAATCGGTTAGGGTGTTGAGCGTCAGGTCAGATGATTTAAGCTCATTATTACAGCCTTACCACCAGAAGATTAGCACATGGAGCCTTCAAAAACACAAACTGTAATCCCATCTTGAGAAGAGGAATGCTTTCAAATCTCAGAAGTAGCTTTCTCTCAGCTGCTACATGAATCTACATAATGTGGTAAATATGATGAACCGCTGAAAAAATGTGCAGATTAATCAATGAGTTGACTGACAGAAAACATGTGTTGTTACATGTGTTCTCCACGTATCGGAAACTGGTGAGGATGCCTCAGTCTTTTGGCACAACCCCCTTTACAAGATTTTCATTTTAAATGAGCCAGCTGGAAACATTAAACAGTCAGCCAGAGACAGCCTTTTCCAAACAGCTCATGGCTTGTAGCTTGTTAGCATTAGCTAATAACAACTGATGACATCTCTCAGACAGTTGACATTGCAGTCAACAAAACCCAGAGTCCCGGCTAGAACCGAGAAACTGCTGTTTGGAAAGTAACTAAGAATCTCAAGTGTTTCCTGCTGTTGTTGTACGAGAACAAAAAGCTTGACAGGTGGAGCTCTGGTGACTACGGAGGGAAGCGCTAAGTGAATGGTCAGTAAGGATTTGCCGTATATCTTATAATATTTTATTTTAAGCTCCTCTGTAAATCAATGGCTCCTTCACATCCTTGTGGTATGTCAATGAGTATCTGTTACAGATTTTCTGCTTCATATAGATCACTTCAGAGGAAGTATTTTTTTTTTTAGTCAAGCTGAAACCAAACATGATCAGACAGTGTTAGCATCTAACATCTTCATGAGAGAGGGGGAAACTGATAAATTGTTACATGCCGTGCCAGTGCAGTCTTAACTTTTAAATTCTTCCAACTCGTCTACAACTTCCTGATTTGTAGACAAACCGATGCACATACGGAGGTTCACTATTGATTCAGTTCTAAAAATGTAAAATGTTGACATGTGAAATTGACGTGTTATTGACTTATTGGACCCAGCTGCCCGAACCTCATTGATAATTCAGCAGTTTTACAAATGGTACAGGATGCCCCAAGGGAAGAAATCTAAATAGGAGAATGAGTCAATATATTTCTGTGTAAAACTATTTACAAATAGGCTCACAAGGGTATAGTGAGAGGATGCTCCAAGGTAACTTTTCTTCATTAGGATGGTGGATGAGAAGCAGTCTAAAGGCAAGCTGTGAAAAGGTGAACAGGAAGAGACATGGACTGCCGTGCCTCAACAAGTCACTGAGAAGCGGGGTGAAGGGAGTGGAGAGGTTGTTTGTTACTGTAGTGTGGCTTCAGTCTTTCATCTGCTTCAACCCTCTGCCTGACTCGAGTCCATCCTCCTCTGGTCACATTTAACCCTGGCTTTAGGACACAGAGACTGACCTTGCATAAGACAACCACGCTGAAGACTGCAGGTCCTGACACCCCCCACCCCCCTTCCCGGTGAAATCGCACACTCTCGGTCACATGGTCACACAGTGGAGAAATGTAGGGGGCAAGGAAGGGAGGGTGGAGGATGGGATTTGTGAAGTGGAACAAAGGTCACTCACCCGTCAACTGCTGCCAACACAGCATTAGGGCACATGACCTCTATACTGCAGGTCAAACAAAAAATTGTTGTCATTTTGAAATTCTAAGTAAAATATGAGGGAGCAAATCACACTGAAGTGACGCAGTGATCTGAAGCCACATTATACTTTAAACAGAAGTCTCGCTTATTAAGGGAATAGTTTGACATCTGGGGAAATATAAACAAACTTTCTTGTTAGAATTAAGGAGGATTGCCATTCTAAATCATATTCTAACGTCTGTAAGGTAACGTATAAATGAAATTACATGCATTATTGATGAATCTAACAGTTATTTCCTTGATCAATCATTTAAACTTTTTGTCTATAAATCGTCACTAAATAGTTAAAAAAAACAGTCCGCACAGCAGACCTGTCACTCATGGCACACACTATATAGTTTTTAAACAGCACTGCTCTTAATCTAGCAGTGCTAAGCACTGGTATTATCCCAGGAAACCATCAAAAAATTAAAAGGCATTGGGCTGCACTGTCGACCGACTGAGCTCAAACACCAAAACTGGTTCAAGACATGAGGCCAGCTTTCCACCGCTGGCCTTCACCTTCACCTTCCACCATTCACGTCTAGAGTAAGTATGGTCATTTGAGGCTTGTTTGTTGAGCCAGATCTGCAGTTTGCTACTCTCACATGATTCTTTTAAATTCAGTTTAGACAGTAACATTGAGTTAGCTGGGACGGATTTTCTGAATCCTGGCCTGAGCTGAAATTCCTGCTTTTAAAGCCCCACATCAGAGCTGCTCTTGGTTGTTGTGTAAATATCACCCTTCTTGTTTGTTTGCATGCTATCAAACCCAAAACAGACAGACAGGTTGATGGTATGGTATTCTCAGTTGACCAAAGCAGAGGGACGACAGGGTGGCGGTCTGCTCCCAAATCACATGACCACAAAGTGTCCCTCTGTTTGCTCCAATGAAAGCTACTCCTGTACTCAAAGGCAAAAACACATGACCGAGTCTGCACGGTCACTTTGCTGTCATCTCATTTCTGTCGTGTAACCGCTCATGTGACTTCCCCACACGTGGCCAAAAGAGCATTACCTAGTTTTTAAAAAATGTTGCTTAAAAGGGAGGGAAATGACAAACACAACGCTCGAGCTACATTCCACAGATTCCTGTTCAACAAAGTTTTTCATAAAACGCCTTCAGTGTGAAGCATACCCCTGAATTCCACCCCAACCACACATTATAGAGAAGTACGGGACTCCCAGATATTTTCATCATAGACGTTTCAGACCACCATCTGTCAGCCACTTCCAGTCTGAGAGTTTCTACTGTCTGCCTCTGCTGTGAGAGGAAATAACAAAAATAGTCCTAACTTTGATCTGAATAACGGCCGTTTCTCTAATGTTTGCAGCGAAGTTTAAAGGACTTAACTTATGTCTGTGTGGTTTGAAAATCATTCAGCAGAAACACGTTTGAGTTGTTGCAATGCACATCAGCTGCTTGCACTGGAAAACATGACTGCACTGAGCCATTTGTTTGTTATGGAATACAGTAATCCTTGCTAAGTGTAGAGACCAGAGAAGGCTGAGACCTAAACAACCATGTTGTCCTGTAAAGCTCTCTCTCTAAGAAGGTAAAAGGTCTTTACTGATCACCTTAAAAACTGCTAAAGAAGGTATCACGTCACAAATTGGTCCAAACAATGCAGATTAATTTGAAAAGACTACAAAACCACAGCTCACAAGAACAATGTCAGAAAGTAATCCACCAGTGGACTCAGAGTGCAACTCTAACGTCCTCATGGATGTGCGCTAAGGAAGACTGCTTTAGGGTTAGCAGGTCAGACACACAGACAGACACACACACACACACACAGCTATAATTGATATGGCGAGGATGCCACGATAGGCGCTTGATAATGGTTTCACTGTTCCTCTTTTACCCTCGTTATAATCGCATCTTATTAACTAACAATGGCGTCAGTGTGCAGGGCAGTTTGATAGAAAGTAGGTAAAGCGGAGATTAGACCACAACAAAGTTTCAAAAAAAAGTATTGTTTCACACGCGGTGTCTAATCAGCTCCGCTGCTACGTGTCCATTTCTGTTTTTATTCCAGGGAACAGCTTCATTCACACACACACACACACACGTTTCTCAGCGATACCGACGGACAAAGAGTGATGAACACAACCATGATTAAAGTCATGACAGAGACTGAACATACTGTCGATGCGAACATTATGTGATAGGCGTAAAATGAAGATACGCTGTGGAGAAGTGATGTAGACCGTGGCTTGGCTCGGGTCTATTTTAAGGGCAACAACACAAAAAGCGAACATCAGCCTGTTTCTGAGCATCCTGCCTCTAACAAGCCTGTGCAAACACGTAGCAGCCTACACTGATCTGCAGCTCGATATGTGGGTTTTTTTTAAAGCGGTAAATGTTTCTACTGACCTGTGCGCGGCGACAGATCCGGAGACTTTAACCAGATTCTTGAAGCAGCAACAGCAGAAGCGGCGGTCTACATTCCTTTCAGCTGGTGCAGCTCTCAGCCAATCAGAGGCAGCGTTGCTTTGCCTGACGTTTGAGAGACCCGCTGTCATTGGTCGATATTTGTCGTGACAGAGACGGATGTGCATATATCGTATATATTGTACTGTGTGTAACAGGCACAAGTGGCCACATCCTGTACAGACAAACTAAAAGCTACTTTACAAACGTTCAGTGGTGGAAAGCAATGAAGTACATTTACTCAAGTGTTGAACTCAAGTGCAGCACAAGTAAAAGTACTACTAAAGTACATATTCAGAAGTATTAAGAGTTAAATGTACTTAAAGAATTAAATGTAAAGGAACTCACTGCAAAAAACGGACAATATATTGTCATACTATATATTAATTAATTGTTGTTCATCCTGAGGCATCATTGCGTAAAAAGCATTTCCTTGTATGTAACTGCTCAAAGTGGAGCTAGTGTTGGCTACTTCATATACATTTAAATAGTTTAGGCCAATGGTTATCAGCCCAGGGGTTGGATCCCCTCAGGGTCACAGGGGTCCCAGTATCAGTCTGGGAGGGTCATGTGAAGCTCAATGGGGGAGGAAAAAGGTCAAATTAAAGCTCAAATTTGTTTTCAAAAGGCTTCGAACTGCAGCGTATGTGGTGAGTTCATCATAGGTTTTTCTGTTATGTAAAGTCTGAATCTGAAAAGTAACCAGTAACACAGCTGTCAAATAAATAAGATAAAAGATAAGATAAACCTTTAAAACTCCCGCAGTGGGGAAATGATATGGAATACAGAGTCCATTGTTTCCCTCTGAAGAATCATAAAATTGGAGTACTCAGATGAAGTATAAATGCCTAAAATTGCTTAATCACAGTACTTTGTACTTTGTTGCTTCCACCACTGTTTAGGTATGAGCAGTGATATACAGAGATGCACTGACCATAGGCCCATGTATTGCTTACACTGGCTTCTGACCACAGAGAGGTACAGTCCCATGTAGAAAACCAACAAATCAGCAGCAACAAGAAATAAGAGAGCCTGAAGAGAGCCCGAAGGATAACCCCAATTATCAGAGAATTAATAATAATACACAATGGGCAGCACAGAGAGGTCATGACTTTAGGTGCCCCATTTCCTGCCCTACATCTTTACAGCCTCTGGTGAGCATACAGAGTTAGAATAAATGGAAAATAGAAACGTAGATAAAACCACCACTGGGGAGAATTTGATGAGTCTAATGATAGTCAAAGTTGCCTTGTATCTTTACGTACAACCAAACTAGTGGTGTAAAATAACCAAGAACATTAACTGTGCAGTGCAGTACTGAAGTACTATTATAATGAACTTGTTTTGAGGTACTTTACTAAAGTATTTACATTTATGCAACTTTATATGATACATTTACATTATACTGACCACAGAACAGAGGTGTACAAACAGGAGAAACACCGAAGTAATACTACTGAAGCTGACTTCAAAACATTTTTTTTAATTCTTAACTAAACATTGCAGGTTTAATGTCACAAAGCAGGGAGTTAATCTGTAAAATACCACACATCAGCGATCTGTAGGTCTACATCAAGCATAAGCCCATATGAATTTAGACAAAAGTTACTGTGGCCTACAAAATGCAGGCTACAACCCAAAAATTATACTTTCACAAAATGTCCTAAAATGTGTCTGTGATACAAAACAGGATGAATTTACAGTGATTATATCATTTTCAGTCTATGACACAATATTACAATATGGATTTTCCCTGATAGAATATAACTGTGGCTGTCAACTCACAATTAAGCGTCATAATGCATTAATATTGCTCTAAAAGAAATTATAGATTTTTTTTTCACTATGGTGTCCTTAAGAGATAAACAGTTTGCTTAAGTCTGTTAATATATAAAAAAAAATATGCATGTATATATTTCTCTTCTCTCTCTCCACTCCTCCAGTGATCATGCAGGGAACTGCAGTTTCCAAAATGTACCACAAGAAGGAGCAGTTTTGCGCGAGTCTTTCAGGTTGAGAACTTTATTTACAAATTCACTTTTTAAGAATCTAAATTCTTTTCAAAAAGTGACATTATAGGTAAAAACCCCATTAAAAATAAGTTTATCACGGGTCAGTGGTAAAATTGTGACATTAAATAAATATTTCAGGTGTCCAATATGGTAAATCTTTATTCCAATGTCTGTAGTGATTAATGGTGACTTTATATGGCTTTATATATGGGCTCATGTTATCTCCCAAGATACAATATCACAGTGATAATTTTGTAAAGATATAAGGAGTTTGTAGTGATTCATCACTCTTTTAGCCACTGGACACAGTCACTGTGATACCAGTGATATAAGTGCAAATTACGCGAGATGAACATAAAACATTTGTTTGCATTTTTACACGCTTTAGTCGGTTAAAAAAAACCCGTTCGCTTAAATAGCCGCTGTTTGTTTCTCAAAGGGGCCTGTAGCTGCTGAACCATGGAGTCTGAACTCAGCTTAGATCATTTCCGCGGGCTCAATAGGGACCGTGTGAACTGCTGCAGTTCAGGCTGAGGGTGGCGCACCAAGCCAAAGGATTGTGTCGGGGACCCTCAGAGGTCACCACGGGTCAGAGCGCAGCGCCTGACAACACAGTGGAGAGCTGGTGCTGCTGCTGCTGTTGCTGCTGCTGCTGCACACAGAGCTGCTGTCACTAATTAGGCTTCATGGCTGGAGGCTTGTTTGTGTTTTCCTGGAACGGGCTGGTGTACAGATGTTCTACGGACAACACTGGAGATCAAAGAACGAACAGCAGACAGTACCCCACGAGTTCAGTGAGCAGACACATTAGTCAGTCAACATACTGACATATTCTAAGAAGAATATAGCTTTTTTTTTCAATTTAGGCAGTGGTGCCTGTGACTTTGTGCGTGCAATAGGCAATAGGCGTGTTTTTCCCCCACGCACAACTAAAAGCTTCTGTATCAAAGCAATTTATACATGCACATTATGTAATTCCTCACTGAAACAGTGAACTATTTTCATACAAATATCACCTTCTTAGGGTGATATTTGTATGATATTTGTATGAATCTAACGGTCTGTTGTGCGCCTGATTGATTTCAGTTAATTTGTACAAATTAACGAATCCCAATCGTTTTAACGTGCGCATTTTCTTATTATAGGGTTGTATGCAAAATAAACATGGATTTATCATAATGTTTGCTGCTGTATCCTGTTGCAGACGGACTTTTAAAAAAAAACTGGGGGCCTAAGTAACATTATGCACTAATAACACAGGGACGATTTAGATGAATATGTAGCAATTTGTAATAGAGATTAAATAGTGCGTTAAAATGCCAGAAATGGAAATAAAAATGCTTTTTTGTCTTGGTTATGTTGAATCAGGTGCTGTGGACAGCAGATGTACCTGCACTGACCCATCATGCCCTTGCATCTTCTCTTGTTTTGCATATTAGTGTCTAGAGGAGTCAGTGTGATAAATACAATGAGACGTTGTCTTACATTCAAAATCATTTCAGAATGCATGGGATTATTTGGACTACGTTTGCGGAGAGATTGCAGCCACTCAAATTCCGACATTTAAAATGACCTTTTTAGTTTAAAGATTAAAAAAAAAATTCTACTCTAAAAGCTAAAGAAGTTTGATTTTTTTCATAGAAACAATGGCACCAATTTACTTAAGTTGCCAAAAATGTATAAAATATAATGTGGTAAAAAGGCGGAAGCGCAGTGATTTGGCAACTATTTTACACAGAAGAGCCCATAAAAAGAAACCTATTAAATGCTTATTCAATAAATCAGATAGCTGTGGGAGCATTTAACAAACACGGAAACACACATTTCACATCAATGTAGCGTAACTGTAAGTGTAATAATGAAAAATCCTGACGCATCGTGTGGTTTCCTTCTGACGCAACACTACGCGTTACAACATCGGTCAGCAAAAACTTCCAGTATTTAATTCAGTTACTTAAAAAAAAGCATCAGCACACAAGTCCCTCCATATTCTAAAGGACAAACACATAAAAAATTGTTAAAAACTGCACAGTCAAGTAATTGGATTTTATGCCCCCGTCCCGCTCGCTCGCGCTTTTCTCTCCATGGTGCTCTAAAAACTCTCCAAACGCTTCAGATGTCTTGTGAGCTTTTCTTTCTCAATCTCCGCTGCTTTTTATTCTTCGACATCGCTCACAGGATCAAATATATCCAAGCACGGCGAAAGTTTCGAGATTAAAACGTTCTCAGTGAGAAAAAAAAAAGAAAAGAATCAGAGCAAACTGTTTTGGCGCATGAGAGCAGTTTGAATCTGTGAGAAGGAGCGCACACAATAAACCTGTTGTTAACCTTGCTGTGAAAATATGTTTGAAGAAAACAGCCAATTGTTGTATGAAATGTATTCAAGTATAAAATAATGCCCTTTGTTTGGGGGGAAAAACTTGAGCAATGTGAGGGTACAAAAGTCCCCTGTGGCATTTACTAGCACCCTTTGTGCAGTTTGCGCTTTGGCGTCTCCACTTGGCGCATTACCCAGGCCCCTTTAAACGCGATTGTTTCTTTCTTTCTAATGACATTTACCGGATCAAAACATGCTGTTAATTCGATCAGAAAGCTTCACCCTTCATAACAATGGCAGTATAATTTCTCCCAAAGTTTGTTAAGTTGACCGAAATTAGGCAAATGAATAGGGGTCTCCAGGCTACCCATCTTGCAGGTGACGGGGAATAATGCGCGTTCACACCAGCTGCATTCTTCTTTATTTCTCCCTTTCTTTCACAGCATTATTAAAATTTAGGCCAATGAAACTATTCATTCGACTGAATAGACATTTTCTTATAGGATAATAGGATACAAATTGAGCCTCTCCAAAGAGTCTCCAGTGGTGGGTAACCCTCGTGTGCCAGAGGCTGCTGGAGACGCTGGCCTTGACGCAGACGACGCTCGTGTGCCAGGGCTAATCACACACCTGCCGAGGAGTCCAACAAAATAAAGAATGTAAACAAAAAGCTTGCCATCTCTCATAAAAGATGGACGTGTCACCAAGTCGTGTGAGAAACGCCGAGAACAAACGGGGGGACTCCGTCTCCAAAAGATCTCCCCTGAACTTGGCGGAACAGCCTATTAAAGGCTTACTTAATTACTCTAATGACACTGGACAGGCCTTAAAACTCGGACCGGGCTTGGATGAGAGTTAAGATCGCTTGCTGGGATTTGTAAACAGGCGATCGTGTGAGAAACGCGAGTTGGAAGAAAGAGGGTTTCTTTTTTCGCTGGCTTTGTTTTCAGTGCGCACAGTGCGCCCCGCCGGATCAGGCGATCCCAACGCTCAGTTCTTATTTCCCGCCTGGGTTGTTACTATGCAAATAATATTCCAAAAGTAATCACGTGTCTTTTGAACAGCCACGTGGATTAACAAAGCAGGTTTGCCCCCCTGCTAGCCCATGGCTTTAGATTTTTACTATTTCTTTAACTGATCCTAAATGCACACATTTACCCAAAGCATGGCTCTAATCCCACGGAATAATTTACACCATGAATGCCAGAGTCCCTTGGATGATCCCTTTATAAGGGCCAGCTTTCCCCTCAAACCTTAGTCTGCTTCATCTCCTGCCAGAGCAACACATCTCTCCAACTTCCAGCTGAACTCATTTTTAAGACGTTTGTCAGAAATTCGTCGATGGCATCTAAGATGAAAGACAGGAAGGTACGCGCTCCTTGTGCGCTCTGCATTTTGAGGACTGAGATATTTTGGCAACATGACACTTTCAACACTTTTGAGTTACAATGTGGAAATTTTTACTTCATTATCTACAAGATTTATTGTCGAACTACTATTTGGAGAAGTTTTTACGCTGATGGAATAGATATCTACTGTGCACCAGCTTGTGGCACGCGTTACAGGATGACTAGGCGCTCTCGCTGATGTACAAGAGCCCATCTGACATTTAGGCAATATTTACTGACAGTAATGTAGTTACAACAACTCACAATGCGTTGTGCTTGCTAAGTGATTTGTTAACTATGTCCAGTAAAGCCTCAGAGTTAGACAGTCTTTCCGGAGCGCAGATGCACGCTGCGCGCTCTGGAGCAATACAGCGCGCGGCGCGCAAAAGGCGCCAGGAGTTAGTGTATAAACTGTTTCCAAATTATTCCGGTGATCCACTATATCTAATTTCAGTTCATTTTTGCGTGTTTTGGGCTGATAAAATAACTGGAAACGAGATGAGATGTACTACAGCGATTCTGTGAACTCATGTTGTATTTCTCCCTCTTTTTACAGAGAACTCCCATCTCTCACAAAGTCATTGAGAAACGAAGACGGGACCGTATTAACCGCTGCCTTAACGAACTAGGAAAAACAGTACCGATGGCACTGGCAAAACAGGTATTGTAAAATGTGTAATATTTCTATACGGGATTTATTACTTATTGGACATTATATATTCATAGATCAGTGTGTGTTTATTGGCGATTCTAGTTATGGTTAATATTTGGAGTGCAGACATTTTATTATATTGATTTTTTTATGTGTCGGTAGAACTCTGGAAAACTGGAGAAGGCTGAAATCTTAGAAATGACAGTTCAGTACCTACGAGCGCTCCACTCTGCGGATTTTCCCCGTGGGAGAGAAAAAGGTCAGTACTCTTTTACTTTACGCATCCCGTCACCAATGATCTGTCAGCAAAATCAAATTCATTTTCAGCATGTTGGTTGCAGATGAATCGGGGTTATAACTACTATTGTGTAATTCCCACTTCAACTCATCTTTAAGTTTTGCGATTTTAGTCAGTTAACTTTAAGTCCACTTTTACGCACCGGGATCAGCCCATAAAAACACTGTCAGACTTGTTTATCATTTCATTTGGCGGGATTGTAATCGCCGTTTACTTTGACTAATTTCAGGTGAACTTCTTGCTGAGTTTGCAAACTACTTCCACTACGGATACCACGAGTGTATGAAGAACTTGGTGCACTACCTGACCACAGAGGACAGAGCTGAAACCAAAGACATCAAGTACGCACGGATCCTCGCCTTCTTACAGTCCAAGTCTCGTGTGGTCACCGAGCCTGTGTTCGGCTCTGTCGGCTCGATGCCAGAACCGTCTGACTACCTAGGCCAGCTACACTCCTCTCCGGAGCACCAAAACCACAGTCCATCTGACTCAGTGTACCAGCAGAGTCCACCGGGACACTTCTCCTGGCACAGCTCGGCCCGCAGCCCGGGCATCTCGTACCCGACGGTGCCGCTCTCTGCGCACACACAACAGCACGGTGGATACTTGTCACCGGTGCAGGGACTCGATCACCACTATTTCAATTTCATCGGTCACACGCACGCAAACACGTTTAGTTTGCACAGTGCGCAACACGCCATGTAAATACTTTTGCTTTGTTTTGTTCTATTTATACACTTGTGAATGATGGAAATAGGTCCCTGTATATGTTGTGAATAAATATTTCTGACTAAAACTCAGCTTCTTTTGTCATCATTTACGCAGTTTTTTTTGGTGGTTAAGTAACACTCTCAGTGCGTAAAGATCGCCAAAATTTCAAGCAATTAAAATCCTGTTACTTTCCTGTGAGAATACAGTGCTTGGAAAAAAATATATATATATAAAAGAGGAGACGAGAGAGACATCGTTTTCCAGGGCAGCTCACAATCTTCAGTGAATTATTTATGGTGTTTTTCCTGGCGAAATAGACGGAAAACAAACTACCAGCTATAAAAGAGCTTATGTAAATATTTTTGTGACATAAATGAGACAAAAGGTGCTCCGTAAATTATGACTGTTTGGAATTATTTCCAAAAAGGCAGTATTTGTGGCGTACTATTAGCTCAAGAAATATGGTCCACAGACTTTAAGGACTGATCTGTGGGTTTGATGGGTGACATTGCGGGTTCCAGGGCGCGGCCATTAGTCCTATTCCCACCGGGACACCCTCTCCTGACTTAAACAAACTTGCACTTAACAAAATCACTGATTCATCCAACACACCCCCTTCCTTAAAATTCAAATCTGATAATTTCATTCAAAAACCTGAGGCTTTTGTTTCTGATGAGGTTAAATAAGTAAGTAAAGACTTTCACACACACACTATAGAATCTACATCATTTGATACTGAAGGAATCCAAATTAATTGTGATATGTTTTGAATAAAGATTTGAATTTAGAGGATTTCAAAGAGTTAGAGAAGAAAGTTTCACAAGAGGATAAACGTTGTCCCCCCGAACTTTAGCCAAGTTTTACTATTTCCATATATTTAGGCAAATGAGGTTAACTATTCATTAGGATTAAGAAGGGATGTTATGTTATGAAGGGAGGAGAGAACCACCCTGGTTAAACGTTTCCATTTATTGACAAGTAAAGTTAGATTTTTCTTCAAACAAACGGAGAACCTAGAGAGCAACATTGCATGACCACCAACCATAAGAACTCGGTGAGAAAAAAAGTGCTTTTAAAGCCTTTGAAACTTTTTTCCGCACTTTGTGAAGGAGAAGCCTTATTAGGACCAGTCAGAGGCTCTTTGCATCCCACAGAATAAGGAATTACTCTGATCAAAAGAGAACTGTTTTTGGCAAGCTTGTGTCTGCGATATGTGACCACAGCATCTCAATAAATGCATTAAACTGCTTCCAGGCCCCTTCTGTCTTTCTTTAAGTAAGTTGTGTAGTGTTGGATTGTAAAAAAAAAAAAAAAAGAAGTAAGAGTAAGAGAAAGGGGGAAACTCCTTGTTTCTTTTTTTTTGTCTAAACCAAGGAGCCCCATTGTGGTGCATCTGAAAGGAGAACAATCTCTGCGTCCTTGTGCTTCATCCTTGAGTGACTGCGAAGAAAAATAATCAACACCATGAAATCAAAGTTTCTCTTTGACAGGAGTACAAGAAAACACCTTTTTCTCCCAGTGTTCCTTTAGAAGCAAAACTGAAATCATTGCACATATCTCTGTTCTGTGTCATTTTAGGCTCCTGTGCCTGGGCATGGCACTGAAAGACAAAAAGTAAGGTGTGTTGTGGGTGTCCTCACATGTGTGCTTACATGTACGGACAGATAGGATGGAGGCAAGAATGGTTTCTGGATGGACGGGTAGATGACGGATGCATAGATAAGCCCACATTAATCGCCTGGATGGCTGGATAAACCCACATTAACCAGCCCCTCACCAAAAGGACAAGCAACAAGAGGGCAAATGAAAGAAATGAGAAACAGTGGCCATGCAGATGGGAAAGAGACAATACAATAAAAGAGAAAAGGCTTTGAAGGAACACTTGGATCCCTACAGCCTCAATATTGGTTTAAGTCCTGACTCTGAACAGGAAAAAAAAAACTCATGTGCAGCCATATGAGAAAGATTTAGCCACAGCACATCACATGAATAATAATAAATTGAGCAGGGATAAAAAACCGGACTCCACATCATTTATTGTCATGTAAACTGAGCTGCAGTGGTAAAGCTTCAGTTGGAGAATGTTTATCTTTCGCATTAATATCACATGCTGAACATTAACAATCTGATCTTTTGAAAAATTATTCATCACTGGAACGTTAAAGAAAACCACAGTCGCACTCAGATCTCATACTGTGATGAGCATGAAATCAGGCAAATTTATATAGAGAAACCAAAGTTTCCTCCTCCTGTCCAAACAGGCACAATGATGGGAATAAGTTCAACACTTTGTCAAGATGGATAACCAGCTGACCCAACATGTTTGCCGATAAAAGAATCATTAATAAAAATAAAAAAAAACAAAAAAAATCAACAACAATCTGTTAATTGGTATTGTTTGTGTTAGGCTGTTATGTGAAACAATGAAACAAATTTCCAGGGTTTTCCACCCCCTTTTTGTGTGCACATATATTTTCCCACTACATATTCACACAGAACGCTCTATTTTTACAGCAAACTAAATTCACATAAAGAATGCTGTATTAACAAACCTTCACATATAGTATATTATATTCACACTATATTGCACAAAGCACGCTATATCCACAATAGGTTTGTGATTTCCTGGTAGAGTGTAAAATGTTTGAGTTTAATGTGTCTGAGATCTTATTGTGAATGGTGAGGGATTAAAAGGCCAGAAAAGATACCTGAAAGGTGAGCACAGATCTCCCTGGCAGGTGGTTCAGATAGCTGGTTGGTTACTCATCATGGACGATGGACTCTCATTGTCCCTTTGGTCGCCCTGGTTTAGGTCACAAACACACCCACACATAAACAATGTTTTCAGTTTGCTTCTTTACCTTCACTGTTTTGTTTTTGTTTGATTTTATATACCCCAAAATCAGAAATAACAAACGTTAGCATTTGGAGTGTGTTTTATGTTTTATGCCACAAATGTGTATAGATCCTGACTCTCTAATGCAAAGGAGGACTGAGGAAAACCTACCTTAAGTTATCAGGAGGCAGCGCATCATCACCATTATCACCATCATCACCTGCAGATTACTTAACTAAATCTGATATCTTAGCACACTTTGAAGAAGTGCAAGACACTTTCACTTCTGATGGCAACTGCTACCTGCTATTATGGATGGTAAGATAACCTATTGAATATCTGTATATAGGCTATATAATGCCAGGGTTTGGAAAAGAATGACTGGCCCTTATGAGACTGGCCCACATTACATTAAGAATATTATATGATTAAATACTTAACATTTTTCTGTGTGCTGTGGTTTCCAATTTGTTCTGTGTGTTTGCGTACATATAGCATGTACATGAGCATAAAACTCAGGCGTCACAACATCACTGCAGTAATCTTCTTTTTATTTAAGTTATTTTTGCTTCTTAGTCTCGTGTTCTTAAAACAAGCAAAATCTGCCAGTGCAGTGAGAATATTTCAATTTTTTCTTATGCAGATCAAGTATTTTCTGACATCACATTTCTTTTTTCTTAAGTCTAGTGCAGCAGCTGATCTTATTATTATTATAGGTGGATTTTGTCACCTTACTGTTCTCCCTGTTTCCAATGTTAGAGCTAAGCTAAGCTGTGGACCTTAATATTTGATGGATAGAAGAGAGAATGGTATCAATCTTCTCATCTAGCTCTCTGCAAGAAAGCAAACAAGCACATTTCAAAAAATGTTGAATTATTCCTTTAAGGGGTCACAAGCCAAAACTTTAGAACTTGCACCTGTACAAGTTCTAAAGTCAGGCTTAGGCAGTTAGCTAAGCTTCTGAGAGTACAACAGCAAATTTTCTTTCCTTTACCATAGTGTAGTGTGTTTGTGTTGCCTTTGTGTGTGTGTGTGTGTGTGTGTGTGTGTGTGTGTGTGTGTGTGTGTGTGTGTGTTTGTGTCTGTGTGAAGGAGGGTTACAGTCATGCTTTGGGAGCGAAGCCAAAGAAGTACACACTGTGAGAAATCCAACAGTCAGCCAGTCTGGTGGGTAATCAAAGTGCTCCAGTGGCATCGGATCTCTGCCGGCTCACCTCAGGATGGTCGTCTGATCTACAGCATGAAAAGACAGAGACAGAGAGTGGGGGGGGTGGAGGGGGGAGGACGGGGGTGAGACAGAGGGAAAGAAGAAGAAGAGGGTGAGAGAAACAGAAACAGTGAGAGTGCTAAGAAAAGGGGGGAAAAGGATGAAGATCATTCCCACAACAGATAGCACTATCTCACAGGGTTTAAAGGGCCCCCTTTCTGTACACCTCCCCCCTCCCACCTCTCTCCTCCTCCCCCTCTTCCCGTCACCCATAATGCCAAAACTTGGCAGCCAACCCAGCACATGAGCAACAGTTTCCCATCAGAGAGAGGCAGCCATCCTACTGCCTTGGCACCAGCGATGTCTGAAGAATGACGGCCACTGTAAGAAGAGAGCAGACATGAATGGAGTCTGTCAGTAGAAAAAAAAAACACTGATATCAATGCCTTTTGATTGTCTGGGAGCACATCACTGAACTAACGTGGGGTGTAAGTGACAATAGTTGATCTGAGAGTGAGTATTTTTCATAGAGAAATATAGCTGACTCTTAAGAGTAACTCAGAAAATAAACATCAATTGCATTTTTCCAGACAGCCCTTTGGTATTTTCCTCATCCAAGCTAAAAAAAAAAAAAAAAAAAAAAGATGTCAAGTATCTGCTATGAAATCTGACAACATTTGCTGTAGGAGCACTCTCCATAGTCGTCTCTGCCCCCTGCTAAGGGATGAGGGTTTCACCTTTTTGCACTTGGCACAACCCTCTATGTGCTCACCAGCAATACCATCAGATTATGCAAATCCATGGAGATGTCCTATTCAACACTACCTCCATTTAGAACTGAGATATTTAAGCCAAAAATGAATAGAGTGATAAAAGAGGCAGTGTTTTAAAGGAGGGAGAGCAGGGAAGGGTCAAAGACATCTCCGATATAAATGAAAACATAATGAATACTGTACAAAATATCCCACTGTGGACTGTCATTTCAGTCACGCCCTCACTTTTCTTGCTCCTTGTTTTTTCCTGTTGTTTTGAAAGTTTTTCTCATGTACAGCTCGGCCGCCACCACAGATGATCTGAGAAGTATGGAGGCAGAGAGAAGCATGGGAACAGCCCAACAAGAGTGCAACAACACACTATACGCTCTGACTTAAAAAAACAAAACAAAAACAAAAACAAAAACTCAACAACAAACAAAAAGAGACAAAACTGGACCACACTCTTTGTTATTCATGGGAAAAAAAGAGCAAGCTTGTTAACTTGCACAATTAAGGCATCATTTGCCAAGAGAAAGTGCAGTTCTTTGTTTTTTGGGGGACAAAAGGTTGAGAAAGCGTGTTTTAGATCGGCGCTGTGAGTTTCACGAGGGTGGGTTTGGTTATCTGGTGTGCCACAACAAGGGACACTTTTGTCACGAGCACAGACAGTGTGACATCAGAAAGTGCTCGAGATAAATCAGGTAATTTTGCATGGTGGTTAGACAAAGAGCGCCATACATTCCAGTTCCTGTGAGCATTTAAAAAGGGAGCATGAGTAAAAGAGGAGGCAAATATAACACCATGTGAGTAATTTCACAAGACGTCTCCCATAGAGTGGCATAATTTATGTTTTATGGCCTTTTTGTTCAAGACTAATGGCATTAAGTTTGAGTACATCAATAAATTATTCATATTTGAAAGAATATGTTAAATGAAAGAACCCCCTAATAAAGATATTTGCCTAATTTTGCATTCCTTTAGAATAATTGAGAGCAGAAATTTTCTATTTTTCTTGCAGCATTTTGCTTTTGTTGGAATGTCAAGGTTCTGATGCTTTATATTTTTACTAAACTCCATTAAATTTCTTTAATTTATAACTTTGAGAGGGTGTCTAAACAAGTGGCACAAGCCAGGGTGGTGTCTCAGATTGTTAATTGTGAGTCATGTGACTTACAGATCACCATAGATAAAGTACACCACAGCATAAAAAATAATTTTACATTGATTTTTTAAAAAAATGTTTAAAAAGATCTGTAACACCACTACTTACAACCAAATTCTATTTCTGTTCTCTCATCCTCATTTTACAGCTTCACTTTTAAAAAATATTGTATACTATGATGTTTTCAATCTCGTAATGTTTATGAATAATCCAAAATAAATAAATAAAACATTTCCAAGCCCCTAAATATCTGCAAGTAGATATTAACTAATATGATCCATTGTTCTAAAAAAGTGCCCACTAATTAAATGCATAACGTAAAATGACACTCTAAAAGTGCCCATTATGTGAAAAATAAAAATAATAATTACAATATTATACTGACAATACTTTTAAACTTGTAATGGAGCATTTTGACAGTATGATGTCGGTAGTTTTACTTAAATAAAGGTAGCAGTGATTTTATCACCGCAAAACCTGAGCAGATAAAACCAAACCTACCAACATGAGTATTTAAAAGATAATTTAAAAGAAAAATAAAATGGAAGTGATTAGATTTTATAATAAGTGTTCATAAAAACTGTTTCTCCTTCCCTGTTCAAACATAAATTGGCAAAATTCTGCGAGTTTTTACTAGAAGTATTTGAAAATGGAAACCGTTCGGTTATCCTGCTGAGTCGTAATCTGTTCTCACTTTTTATTTTCCTGCTCCCCAGTTAACACATCTATTTCTCCTCTGTTGTACAAGTAGAGCTCAAGATCTCCAGCAGCACTGGAATTTCCATCTTGGGATTCAATGAAGACTGAGAGCCATCCTTTCAACTTCAGTCACTCTCGTGCTTGTGAGGCTGCATTCACGTGTGAAGGTTTCTTTAAGAAAGCCTTTAAGTTGTATCCAGGGATGGTTTGTCCTGCCAGAAATCTTTCTCAAATGTAACGCTTCAGTGGCGAGTGGAGACTATGAAAACTGACAAGGTGAATCAGGAGAATGCAACATGAAGCTTTTTGGGAATCTAAAAAGCCTGTGTGTGTGATGTGGTCAGGCGGTCACAGTTGAGGCACCTGACAAACTTGACGCCCCGGTCGACTTTTTGCAGGGCCAAAAAGAAAGGGTAAATAAAACCCAGAGGTCCTAATGTGCTCCCTGTGCGCTTGGCTGGACTCATGAGGGGCGAGCATGGTATGTTCGCCCTTTTGTCCGGCGAGATGACGGTCACTCCTCTGTGTTTAGTTGCGACCGGGGGCCAGCGTAGAGGCCAGCGAGGGGGGACCCCGGGGCTCCACAGGTCACCCTCTGAGGTCACGATCTGAGTAACCAATCCAGAGAAAGAAATAAAGCAGAGATGAGATTGGCAGCCAGTGAGGGTCGAAGACTTCATCTCAAGTGACTGCATGCAGTCAAACTGAATGAGATCCAGCCAATAAATTTTCTCATGTGAATGTTGATAGTGTGACTGAATGCTTTTATTTTTCACTGAAAGAGCTTTTTGGGAAGAGGCAGCTTTTGTATAAAAGGCGATGAAGCAGAACCAAAGAAAGACATTCACACACTAAGAGGAGAGAATGAAAGCAAAATTCAAAAGCAAAAAGCAATATTGAAAATTTCTGGAATGTTTCCTTTAGTTTATACAACGTTTACCACAGTCAGATCGGTCGTGTGGTTGTGGTCATCGTGGTGGTGGGCGAAGTGGTCATACCCTCACTGACCTCACTGTGACCTTCACAGCAGGGCACCCATGTCCGACACCAAGAACATGAAGCAACACAACGACTATGGAAACAAAAACCACATCAGGCAATCTGTTTGAAATAAATAATGTCATGCATCCAGTGAGACAGACTGACCTGCCAGAAAACCAGGTCTCTGATATATTTGCACAGAGCGTGATGGTTTTAGTAACTTTAAATACAGTATATTTGCAGCACCAGCACAGGGCAGAACATATTTCACCAAATCCCAACAGATTTGTGAGTGTTTTAAGGTGTGTATATGTGTTTGCTAAAGGTACTAATCAGCAAAAATAAACGCGGTTTAAAAAAAACAAGTGTGAATCATTTGATTGCTCCAAAATTTTCCATAATTCAGATTTTTAAGTTTTTTTCAGCGGCATTTTTGTTGTTATGAAGATAGCATGCAATAGAGAGATAACAGAAAATGAGAGCAAAAGAGAAGGAGGATAACAAATGTCTCCAGCTGGGCTCAAGCTGGGGACATTGTCTTAAACTCCAAGGCCACCAGGGTGCACTCACGATTCTAAACTTTGATAGTATTAGAAGGATTTTTGTAGTCTGATCCTGATCCACACGCTACAGTTGTTTAACCCCTGCATGCAGTATGTGGATCTCACAACAACTTGTTGGTGCATATGGGACACAATAAACAGTGAGTTAAAGTGTCTCTGTGGAGTTTACCAAGTTAAACAAGCTGTTTTTAACCTTACACCTCCATTAAACTTCAGTAATGACCCAGCTGCAAACACTATGCATGTTTGAACCAGTTGGACTGGAAATGAACAGACAGATAATAATTTGTAGTACATTTTCTTTATATTGCTGTTTATAGTGTTCATGTGGAAACATTTCAGTAGCTTTCTTTTAACGGCGCACAGGGCTCAGATGTAAGAGAGATACTTACTGTGCATGTTGTTCCCACAGATCTCCTAAAAATATTTGCTGGCAGGCCTGTGAAGATAAGATGACAATGTAAGTAAATGAATTAATTCAGTTTTTCATATCTGAGCATGAAGGTTCATTCCTGACCTTTAGGGCAACATTTCACCAATTTAGATAGAAAAACTACACACACACACACACACACACACACACACACACACACACACACACACACACACACACACACACACACACACACAAAGGAGTGTTTTTTTAATGCCCAACATTAATGCCTATTAGGAAAACAAACAAGGGCTTGAGAGTGCATCATTCAGAGGTATCTGCTGCACTCAGAGTTGGCAGCTCTCCCTGCCAACATGCCAACATCGGGGGTGACTCTCAGGCTTCCCAAGGCGGCCGGGGATCCATTAAAAGTGACGACTAAACTGATTCTCTGAGCAGAAAGATTAAATACGACTATCTTTGACATCAGACATTAATCTATATGAAGTGAGTCTTCAACCTCACTTTATATTTGTCCAGTCAGAATACTGTAAATGTACATTACTGTTGTACGTTCTTGTTGTAAAGACACTATGCCACATCTGAGTACACAGACTCCTCTGCTTGCTGTGTTTTTCCCATTCATTTTGAATACATTTCAAGTGTTCGAGTTTAAGTGATAATAACACATCCTTGATTTCACATCTCCTGCTCTTATTGGTAGACATGAAGTTAATAAAGTAAACCCTTTTTAAAGACATTTCTGTGATAAGGAATGGGTTTCAAAGAGACTTTATTATGAATTAATAATTTTTCTTTTTTTTAGTGTTTTAATATAAAGTCAGAGCAAACTCAAATTATGAGAGTGCAAGCGCAAAAGTAGTGTGTGGAAGGAGAAATGAATAAAGATACAACCATTTGAAACTTTGTATCTATTGAAGTGAACGCCTACGGAAACACTGGCTGAGAAAACCCAGACAAAAAACTTTCCTGTCTTATTTTCAACTGTGCATTCTCCTCTAAAATCCAGCGGTAGAGAGAGAAACGGGAGGATTAGAAGCAGCCACAGAACAAGTGACCGTTTGTGGGGAGAAGACACCCACAGATAACTTTCTGAATGGCCGCTTACACTTCTCCTTTTCTCTCCCCATCATAAGATAGGAGAGGAGAGAAAAAGGACTAACAAGATGCACATTTTACATTGAAAACTGTTATTGTTCCCCTCCTAATCTGGCCCACCATCTGAGAGGAGGGCTGCGCTAAAGAGCGGGGGGCTTTAATGGGAGGACGAGAGCCAACTCAGGGATAGGGGAGAGAAAGGGGGGAGGCGGGGGGTTGGTCCTTGGCTTTAAGGAGGGGATCAGTTGGGAAGTGTAGAATGGATGTTTCTTTTTCTCTATGGGGGGAACTTTGTATTTGACTGTTGTTTGTATCTGTCTTTCAGTGGCCTGATCCCCGTGGGCCTGGACAGAGAGATGCCTCTATATGTGTTTGCATGTGTGTGTGTGTGTGTCTATATGTGTGTGTGAGGCAGAGAGAGAAACTGATGGTGGGATCTACCCCTCTTCTTTCCTACAGCTGCAGCTCAGCGGATTAGCCGTCATCCACAAGGCAACATTACACAAGTAGCCTTTGAACAAAAGTCATGGATACTATTAATGATATGGTAATCCGTAATGGAGCTACCTCCCAGTAGTGATTATACTGACATGGGAAGAATGTCCTAGAGTCCTGGACGCAACTACCCAAACAACACTGTGGCTATTGTTGGCAGGCCTGCACCTACATCCACTGGCATCAGCCGACTAACAATCCCTTCCTGCTGCACACACACACACAAACTGCCCCCTGCTTTTTTGACACCCTTCCCTCCACCCCGATCACCCTATGAATAAAAATGAAAACCCAAAAATGGATGGAGAGAAAGAGAGGGAGGGAAGGGGTGGGAGCGGAGGGGAGAAAAACAAAGTGTCTTGGCCAGGATCAGCCAGGGATTTCTCCCTATGTGGTTCCCACACATTGACTCGAGCTCCTCTCTCTCTTTCTCTCTCTACCCCGTCCATCCTTTCTCCTCATAGTCAGGGAGGACCACACAAACACTAAATGATTTCATGATTTAATCTCTGACGGTGGTGGAGAGGATGAGAGTTGAGTCAGTGCTCCTCTTTTTATTCCTGGGGTGGTAAGAGCCACCATAGTGGGTGTGTCGGGGTGGAGGTGGAGGTGGCGGGGGGTGAGGGTTGGGGGTGGGGGAGAGGCCAATGTTTGCCTGGGTAAATGCTCTCCGTTGGACAGGCTGGGTCACAGCAGGGGTGTTTAACCCTAAAAACTAGTCTCTTTTAAATACAATTACCAATTTCTGTGTTCACTCCTGCCACTAATCCACTGTGATGCTACTGAGGTGAACACACTCAGGAGAGCCCAGAGTGTAATGATTGTGTGTAATGTTGAAAGTGTGAGCAGTATAATAACAAGTGTAAAGCAATGATGTGCATCAAATTAATAAGTACCTGGATCAAATAACATTTACCTCTGAAAGCAACATGTAATATGTTCCTAGATTAACAGATTACAGTATATGTAGCATCTCATGATACAATAATTATCCAAACATTCAGGGAGCTACTTGCTTAACCTAAAGAGTCTTTTGGGTTCTTAGAGACCCTGGGTCATCTTTAACTGTCTGGATTTATGTTACCGGAGTTTTGTAACAGTTTGTTTGTAAAAGGTGAAACAGACAGTTAGACTCAAAATACAGGAACATGGCGGAGTGAGATTGCATAATGTATTCCTTTATTCCTAGCATGACTTTCTGGCAAAGAAAACGCAGAGTCCATATGACATAAGAAGCCCAATGGTAAATGGAAAGGGTACCACTTCAATAATTTGATACATACTGATAGTTTTAATAAGGTCAGGGCAAGAGAAAAAAATCTTGAAGGGAATTAGAGGGAATGGTGGATTTTGCAGTAATTACTGTCATTTTCACAAATTCGGCAGTGAGATGCTGCTACCATACACAGCGTAATTATGCAGTAGTATCTGGTACTTAGGGTCGGTACTTCAAACTTGTACTGCATGTGTTTTATGTACAGATAAACATTTTATATATTTTCTATGCAGTTCATTCATTATCATTAATGTATCATTAATCTGCTGTCTTCATTGTTTCAGTTAACAATAAAGAAAACATCTCAGCATACCCTGACCTCACGTCACCTGTCCATCATAGAGCTAACTCATTAATTAAGTAATTAAGCAGGTATAATGTTAGTATGGGGATATCTGTTGAGTATTAAAAAAAGTGCTAGGCAGGGCTAAAAGGTAACTATAAGCCTAACTGATATGGTGCAACATAATGAGGAACTCCTGAATAGACCTTCCAGGTTAGAAAATGAATGGCTGTCCTTAAAGGTTTAGTCCAGCAATTTAATATTACACTTCATAAAGTTAGGGTGTTACAGGAGACAATGTAAAAAAAAGATACATTTTTGGATTTTTACAAAAGATACAAAAAGGCAGGGTCACACATTTCCCAAACAAATAGCATGTTTTTGTTAGACCCTCCCTGTCTCCCGAATTTTCAAAGAGACCAAGATAACTCCTGACTCTGACAGATCCTCCAGAGCCACACAAGACATGAAACTGTTTTCAGAGGCTGAGTAGGACTGAAGAGGACATCTACATCAGTAAAATCAAACTTTGCAAATGTGTCTGACAGTTAGTTGCAAACAAGTGGCAGAAATCAGGGCAACATGTGAGTGCGGTTCACTAAGATTTATCGTTCAGATATTATGCCTACCAGTTACCACACACATACACACAAATACAGGACACCACACAGACAGGCAGACAGCCATGTTTTGCATAAATTGCAATCTAAACACATTAAATGCAGGGTTTGAATTTGAAATATATGAACCGTATCTCAGAGTGATACACTAAACTACAGTTTCATCATTTATTTATGTCTTTTCTTGGATTATTCTGTGTTCACTGAAAAACAAAAATCCTGGCAGGACTTAGTTGTGTTTGTTTTGTTGGGTAATGAATGAATTTACATTGTGTGTTATTACACACTCCCACACACAATCTGTAATCTTTTTAATAATATCATGCACAGTGTAATTACAGCCCTATGGTTTAACAAACAATACAGATAAACTATCACGCACTATTAAGGCAAAGTCAAACCGCTTTACTGTGTCTGTGTTTGAAGCTTCAGGCTTTTATTCTGTCAAATTTTGGGGGAAAACGTTCCAAAGATGAAGCGCCTTGAAGCGGCTTGTTTCAAGAGAGGCCAGTTAATTTATGGAAATTTACAAACAACATTTAAAATGCCACTTCTTAACCATTAGGCTGCCTCTGGATCAGTCCTCTTTGTAACAGCTCTGTCCTTGCTTGACTGATATGTCAAAGTTGAGGACACGGTGGAAAGACGAGAATGAAAATACCACACAGGCACTGACACAGGGATCAATTCGATTGGAATGATTTAGCATTTCTACGTTTTGAATAAAAATGAGTGCGCTAGACGGTGGAGCAGTTTGATTAGTGGGATCCCTAAGTCCCTCGAAGCCTTCATGGCCTTTTCTCTCTTCCTTCACTGCCAGAAGAAAAGTCCTCTTTCTCTCTTTTCAGAAGTCCCTTGGTACCCCGGCTTTTTCCTCACTGTTGGTATTACAAAATCCCCATTCAAAACAACCCTTGTCACCTGTCAACTAAGCCAGGCTGGTTTGCTAGGTCTTTATCCTCAGCACATACACTCACACGTACACAGAGGCTGACTCCCAGCCCCCACCCCCATTTATGCACATATCCCCCTACATTCATACAGATACATAGACACAGACACAACTGCAAATCCCAACCGCACACACACACACGCCCACCCACTCACCCATGCTCACACACTAAAACCACATGTCTGAGAGCTGTTACTATAGCAGTTTAAAATTCATTACCCTGTTCACTTTAACAAACGTCTACACTGGGATGGGCTGCTTTCAGCTGTGCTTTTGGCCCGCCGTGGTGAGGCCTGAGGCATCACATGCACCAAGAAACAAGGCTGTTGCATCATGGGCCAAATCTGCTGACCTTGTAGGAGAAATTCACACAAGCAAGAAAAGTTTAAACATAAAAGTAAAAGAGCAAAATTTGAATTTGTATGAGGTGCAGAAAACAAATGGCAAACTGAACTTCCTGATGACCCAGCAAACAACCTTTTGTTTGTTTCTGTGCATCTGTGTTTATATTCCCTGTTATGGTATAACTTTACTTTCTTGGAAAGTGGTCTCAGAATTCTGGAGCCCACTGTATTACTATATGTCTTCATGAGTTCTCTGCATATGTATTACTATATAATGTAAAACTTCTTTATACACACTTAATAAATGCTTTATAACACAGTGTAAAGATGAAGGGGTTTACATGTTGCTTATAAAAAAATAAGAGTATTAACATTAATCCTTACACCAAAATTACCTTACAATAACACCACTTACCTTCTTGTACTACAAAAGCACAGACAGTGATTAGCATTAGCTTTTAAAAAAGTCTATTGTTTCCAGTGATTCTATTGTATGCATATCTCTTAATATTCTGTCAATATTTATATATTGTGTCACATTTTTATTCAAATAATAGTATTGCTACATCCCAAACTGCCATTACGAATGAATATTGAACATTTCCGTTGTTGACCAGTGAAAGCTTGAGTCCTGGCTTCACTCTGGGGGGGGGGGACAAGAGGGGAGAAAAATGGGTTTTGGGTGGAGGTGGCAGCGAAGGTGGAGGGGGTGTTTTAACTGATGGCCGTAGAGAGGCATAAGGGTCAGAGCAGAGGGTGGTCATCCGGCCCGGTCACTTAGCCAAGGACCAGTGTGCCCTGAGCAGCCGTCGCTCATTAACCCGCTGACAGGAGCTTCGGACACAGAGGAGCGACGCCCCACACAGAAAGGTCATGGGGTCAATCAGCCCTCTCTCCGGCCATCAAATCAAGATGGACGCATAAGAAGTTACTTATCCCCCAATCAAAGGGTCAGTGGTGCATTGTCAGTAGCACTAACACACAAGCACAACACACACCCATGCACACACACACACACATACACACCACTGACACAGAAACTCAAATCAAAACAAATTGATTTATCAAAGGTGTTAAGGCTTTTTAAGACTAATCTACTTTTAAGGTTTTCAGATAATCTTAAACCATGCTTCAACAATGACACAAAGAGTATAAAGACATTAGATTTGGCTGAACCTTTGTGAAATTTAGAGGGTGTTTTTGCATTGACATGATACATCAATGGGAGGTGTCAATGTGAGGAATATTGTAGAACAGAAACATATCACCAAAGTTTTCACTCACCTCAGGTGTACTACAAAAACCTGAAAAAGAAAATCACAATAATAAGTTTATTTTAGTAATAGTCAGATTATAGAGGCTGTAAATGTTGCTAACTTTTTTATGTACTCGATTTGGGAAACATTTATTTGAACCATCCATGAATTATTTAATTATATTTAGAGCACACAGACTGGTGCTTAAGTTACTTTCAGAAGGAGATTCTTAAATTTCTTTATAACTGTTACAGAATTTATGTTAATGTCAGTAATAATAAACTTATTATTTTACATGAAGTTATAGGAACACAATTGAAATGAACAATGCAAAAATCAGTTAAGTGGACATAAAATAAAAAACAGATAAGAAGATGCAGCAACAAGGGATTTATATTTTCTGAAGTCTTCCTGTTTATAATTGGGTGAAGTCACCCCTTTTTATTCCTTGTTTGAAAGTTTTCTCTCTGAATACAAGATGAACATAAAAGAAGATCTCTCCACTAGGAAAAATTTGCAGAACCTCTCTATAACATAATGCCCATGAGAAAACCAATACACTTCCATACATACCAGCGCTACCGCACAATAGAGCCACTACAGGTTAAACTCTTGACAAACTGTGTGACAAATTGCTCCTCATTACGAACTCTAATTCCAGATGAGATTATTCCACAGCTAAAATGACGACACTAATTTGGGTTTAAGGGCTGTTACGAGGGTTCAGAATCTGTCTTAAATAGCCTTGAGGTTTGAAGAGGTTGTTGTTTTTCTGAGAACACTGAAGAATGGATGAATGAAGTTCACACACTTGTGAGCGAGGAACCATCATCTTGAGGGTGCTACAAGTATATTACTCCTCTGAATTGATTAGGTTTTCTTGTCCAAGTGGAATTCTTTCATTGCGAGTGAGAGATGAGTGCTTCTATTTAAAAATGTCTACACTTTGGTGAAAAGGAAACAAGGTAAAAGAGACTCAAACGTCACAGCAAAGAAATGAGAGTTTTTGTTCTGGCTTCACGTTATGTTTTGGGGGTTGCTGCAAAATCCCATGGCTGCATTTACATCTGGGCACCTGGTGTTAATATTTAGGATACACAAGATTTACATAATTAATTGGTGGAAGTGAATGATATTCTGATAACACATAAAACCTAATACTTGATCTGGATTATGCACATTGCATGGACTGACACAGGATCAATTTCAAGGATTCTACCTGTATTTAAAAAAAGTGTGTACAGGGATTTCTGAATACAAGCTAAAAGAAAGCAACAAAATGAGAACACAGCCACGACTAAGATGGTTTATGGAACAATGATTATCAACTTTTTTTTTGGGGGGGGTTAAAATATTCCTTATCGATTAATTTCTCCACAACCGGCTATTTCATTTTATTGATTAACAGGGAAGCCCAGAACTAAAGAAATAACACAATGATTGCATTTATCTTGTCACACGCACACACACACAAAATGTCTCTTCTGTTTGGACTATTCTGATCCTACAGCCTCCCTAAACCCTGAAAATGAAGTGTAAGCAAAGTTTACTTTGTCTAATTTATCCAATTTAGGGAACTTAATCTTTGAAGCTTCTGCCTGCTCTGCTGCCGCTAAGTCCCAGCTTCAGAGCTGAAGTATAAACAGTGCGACACTCTTGAACCCTGGACACTCCACACATTTTAACCACAAAAAGTCTGAACAAATGTATATGTTATTTCACTAAATATACTCTTTTCATACACATATCTAAAACTTCTTAAGTCAGATGCACTGTTGTGTTGACAAGTTAATTAAGTGTAGGAAGATCTAATAAAGACCACTTTTTGTTAAAAAAAAAGTGTCTGTATGGTATTTTTAGGTATATACTGTAAGGTAAGTTTACACAATATAAGATGATGTTGAGATCAACATATTCTGCCAAGTCTCTGCATTGAATGCTAACCACACATGAACAATTGTCACAGCCAAACAGCAATACATAAGTTCACATTTGTGACTCCCACCCTCCAACCTCAGACTTCCGACTTTTAACACTCGTTTTCTCTATTTTTCTTTCCTCAGCCGCAGATCTACTCACATATTCCCTCACTCCCATTTTCAATTTTCACCCCACCCCTGTTTCTCATGAACCTCTTTTCTCTCTGCCTGTCTCCCTCGGGCCCAGTGTCTCTCATCCTTCACCCCCACTCCTGCCATGTCCATCCCTTCATCCCCCACTGACAGTGTGTCTCCAGGTCTTCCTGATTGGTCATGGGGATTTCTCCTCCTTCTCCACAGCAGTGTGTGTTTGTCCACTCTAGCTGCCCTGCCATGGGCACTGCCCTGACTGCGGGTGAGAAACATCAGCTGCATGATGCTGCCTTTCTTTCTTTTTTTTTTTTTTTTTACCCACACAGACACACATGTGCCTTTGACTCATATTGTCCTCACTCAGCCTCTTAAACATTAATGAAAACAGGCCAACAGCCAAAAATGGCACCAAAGAGAAGAGAGGAGAAACACTTAAATAATCTCCTTTCCCCTGAGCCCTGTAGAGCTCAGTCTCTCTGTCTGCTCAGAGAACTCAGTGTGCATCCCAGCCTGTTGGATTTGAGGCAAGAGGATTGTACAAGAGTGACTTTAAACAGGAGACTCATGGGATTGGAGCATTGTGGAGGAATAAACAGCCCACATGATCTTCTCTTAGGAAGTAGCTGAGCTTTTCTTTATGCAGATCCCTGTGTAAAACCTCTAGGATGATGCTGCTGGTATTATCATTTATATCAGAAACATATGATGTAATACAGAGTTTATTTGTACATACAATATTAAAACACCCTGTAAATTCCTACATAACTTTCAAAATATAATTACGGTGATATTCTACATTTTTCTAATTGTCAACAAATCACATGTTGTCTGTGTAGCCAAAACCTGATTTAGTTTATTCCTCTGTGCCATAAAGCTCTTTTTTGTCTACTTCATTGACTATAATCAGTGAGCCACACTGATGTGTTACTTCATTACATTGATCATTAGGTCACATTGATCATGGTGACCTAATAAGACCCTAACCCTAACCCTAACCCTCCCTCCTCACAAGAGCAACAAATGTGCATTAATTCACAGCAGGAAATAGATATTTATCAACTATTGCACGATTGACTTCTGTTTGCTCTGTTTCTGTTTGCAAAACGCTATGGTGCCCAGCAGTTTTAATAAATTAGTGAGCCTTTTTTTGAAAACAAAACAAAACATGAAACTACATATTTGTGACCGTTCTTTAAAAGATTTACGTCTTGGGACGGGTTGAGTGCCACAGACAGTGTAAGAAACTCAAAAATGTATTAAGAGACGACTCACACTGAAATGGTTTTGCTTTTCGTAAAATGTGTTGATAGTAAAAAAAATATATGATTTTTCTTGTGAAGTTTATAATGTTCAGTTTATATTGATATCAGAAATGTGTAAATTCATTCATATGTTTATTAGTGAGTACATAGTTAAAGGATTTTATCATTTTTATTTGCAACAGCACCTCTAATGATGACCTTAATTGAAAAACATTTATTTGACAGTGACAACAAAAACCGAGGCATTATAAAAAAAAATGTGCCCTTGAAGAAAGGCTGCTGTGATGCAGCAGCTAAAGATACAATATACAGTGTATTATACATATATAATTGCGTGGTGTGATGCAGTTTTTATGCATTACATGCTACTATGCAGAGTTGTCCTGAATCAATGCAAAGCTAAATGTTAACATAATCTCTGTGTTTCAACTCTATTATCATTTCTAAGTGTGTCTTATTTTTCTCAGTCATAACAAAATGGCAGGTTTTAGAGTCAGAAGCAACCAGTGGTCCCATGCTGGTGAGTTCTGTCCCTAATATCTGTGGTTTTAACCCTGTCTGACATTCATAATCTCCATTATCTTTGAGTCTCTACTGGTCTGAGATAGACAGTAGGGGATCAGAGGAAGAAAAGATGCTTTTCACAGTTGCGTCTTAACATATAAAATCAGTGACTGTATTGGTGTAAGAGCTGTGCGTAACAGCTTTGTGTATGCGTGTGTGCATGTTTATGTGTGTGGTGGTGGTGGTGGTGGTGGGGGGTAACTGTCTGACACCTGCAGCTCTTCATACTCAAAATGCAAATCCAAGCCCACACCCCCTCCATGACCCCTCCCTCAACCTCCAAGATCCAAGGTTACTGAGCAACGACTTTCGAAAATCTAGATCGGATTTAAGTAACAGTACAAAAAGAGTTTCAACAGCACTAAACAACGGAATTAAGGCTTTTCCCTGGAAATAAAAACGAAAAGCCAATTTTCTGATCCAGATGATTTGTAGACCAACATACTCTGCAAAGTCTCCTCTGACCATACATATTGTTTTAGATATTTTTAGATTATAATTACACATGAGCATAATAAATAAATTCTTCTTTGAAATAATATGAGAGTCAAATATGCAGATATTAAAACTCCCCTCTCTCTTCAACATCAATAACAACAAAACGGTTGGTTATTTGACAAATGATAATCATAGAAACTGTGAGGACAATCCAGAGAATTTAAGAAGTAGTTTAAAATGAATAACTGTAAACCTAAACAAAAAAATCGGGCGGCCCATGACGGCTTAGAATGGAAATGCTTTAGGGGAGAAAGATGTGAATTGGTAAAGCCGCTTTAGCTAAGAGCTGGATAAGTGTGACTTTTGCTTGTCGAAAAACAGGTGCAAGACCCCGTGTCAGCAAAACACCTGCTTTCCTGAAGGGAATAAGATGAACAAACTCTGAATTCCTAACCAGCTCTAAGGGTGCAGCCCTGCAGCTGAGCCTGACCTCTGACCTGGCTGGTGGGGGCTACTTAAGAGTGTTTCCCTGTGGTGAACAAGTAAAGTAGTGCATTATTTGCATTGTTGTGTGTCGAGTAAACGAGGAAAAAGCACCTGTTTCTCTGGGTACCACATTTACTCTTTGGGGAGGTTAGTGATGCTGCTGAATGTAACCCAGCTCTCTAGTGCCACCCACTGACCAGTCTAGACAACACACAACAGCACAGAGGTGGGAAGATCTACAAACTAGAACTACAGTGCATACTATACACAACTGCCCAAATTCCATATCTATTAAGACAGATTATGAGAAGAGGTCTCAACGTTGTTCTTATCTTGTTAGCAACCAGTTACAGAAAGTACTTAAAGGGTGTGAAAATAGCTTATAAAAAACAAAATAAAATAGCATCAGGGGCTTAACAATATGGGTAGTGACACCTAACATCAGGGGAACACAATGTAACTTAGATTTGTTGATTTCATACACTAGGTTTTGTATATCATGCTTATTAATTCTAACATTAGTTATACTTAGTATTAGTATTGAGTTTTATTAGAAAAGAGTTAGTAGTTTGTTATTACTCTGTTAGGAAAGATCTTGCAAGTTTTTAAGTTTGTCTGTAAATCCACACAGTCAAAGGGCGCCACCAAGTGGCCATAAGGAGGTAGTTAAAGTCCTGAAGGGAAGACCGAGAGGATGAAAGCTCAAACCCATGACAGCTTCGCTCATTTGATTGTATTTTCATTTAAGTTTAATTTACGAAGTTTCTGAGATATTGTTAAACTTTTTTTTAATGCATATTTAACTGCTATTGTTAACTGACACATATTGTTATTGGCTAAATTCTTTACAAAGACATGCATTTTTTTTTTTAAAGTACTCGCCATTGTAAACATTTTGATAGCCAACTGAAGGACCTAAGTTTTGTAATTGCATGAATGAAGCAGTCTTGGAATCCAGCCACACTGGCGAGCTGTAGTACGTTATGTCCAACGTCTCTGCAGTGGAACAAAACGAAGCCAAGTTGGCCGGTTTACCAGTTTGGATCATACTGCGTTTTCATATCAGATCTTGTGATTTCCCACGTGTCAAGTCGGCCAGAATCAGATTTCCGGTGCGCTATTTCACAACAAAATTGACCATAAGAATTTGGCATACTTTCAGGCGAAAGGCTTATTTTGAAAGAAAAAAAAATGTCCTTCCAGTTCATAAGCTGTCTAATCTTCTGCTGACTTGACACAGGCTTCCAACAGGTGCCAAAACTGAATGTGCAGCAAAGCTCACAATGTGCTGAGAGGAAAAGGGCAGCCTAAAATAAAATGTAACAAAATAAAGAAAGAGCACGTTGTGGATGGTGATTTAGCTGAATGCTTTCAACTTATTTTCCTTTTATTCTGAATAAAAAGTTTCCCATCCACCTGACCTCTGACCCAGAATCAACCTATTAAACTGCCCTAAAACCCAGGGCATTTTAATAAAATGGGCTTTTCTTTTGAATTCATTGCCTTTAGTAGCCTAAAAACATTTTCAAGTCTGAAAATAATGAGATAAGGGAACTCACTGTGTGAGTCTATGTGTATTTGTCATATCACACATGTTGTGAAATTTTGTAAGATCTATATTCTGTAAGATGATTGTAAAAATGGAAAAAACTTAGTTCATTCCCCTTTTTAGCTGCACTTCCTTAATTCCTAATTCATTTTAAGTATTTTGGAAACTCAGTTGACTCTGCAAGTGTATATGTGTGAATTGTGGATGAGAAGGTTGATCATAAGCAGGATTTAAGATAAAAAAAATATCCATGATAAGAATTAGATTAGATTACAAATAAATCTTTGTTTTAATAGTAATCAAATTACAAAGATTGTGTCCTTTAAACGTCCCCGGCTTGGATATGGCATTGGACATGAACATGGCGCACGTCTTGACCTTCAACCTCGGATATTTATTCAACCTCGTTTATCTGTTTGACAAAATGCAAATCCATCACTCAAAATTCTCGCGATAAATGGCGCAGATATATTAGGACAGATGGAGGAGCCTCGTCCACTTGGAGGGGCGTTGGGTTTCCTTGAGGACCTTGGTGAGGTTTGGAACAGTCAGGGGTCTCAAATTTGCACAAGAAACATCCAACCATGTCGGACGCGGTGATTAGTTTCATGAAGGACTTTTTGGCTGGTGGCATTGCCGCTGCCATCTCCAAAACAGCTGTCGCTCCTATTGAGAGAGTCAAGTTGTTGCTGCAGGTAAAATAATTGAACCTACTGTTGCCCGCAGCATGGCCGCATGTTCACTGTTTTGTGCGTAAAATGTGCGTAATGTTGGCTTACTGATAAACCAAAGACCAAAATGTAAAACTACAATTCGTTTTAAAGCAAGAAAAGTCTAAATGTGCACGAAGTAGGTTCATATGGTTCGGTGCGTAATATCATGTGAGAGGTCCTGCGTCAATGTGGAGATGGTTTTACGCACTGGACTTTGCAATGTTGCTGCTATGATGGGGGTGATGGCAAGGGCCCCTTAATATGTTCAAATAAAATAGCCATAATAATAGTTTATGATGCTATCTGTACGTTCATTGAGTTAATTATTACTCCACTATAACAGATGACCGCAGTAATATTTTGTGAAAGTGAACTGCTAAATTTAACTTGAAGAATGTAATCCAATACACAGCCGATTCTCAAGTGACAGGAGAGCGCCTGTCGGCTGCTGCTACAACTACAGTACATAATGCCAACCCCCCCAAATCCCAATACATATAGGTAAACGTCTTTTTCTCATGAAATTATATTGTTTTTGCTCATAGGTCCAGCATGCAAGCAAACAGATCACCGCAGAGACACAGTACAAGGGAATCATTGACTGTGTGGTTAGGATCCCAAAGGAGCAGGGCTTTATTTCCTTCTGGAGAGGCAACTTGGCCAATGTGATCCGTTATTTCCCCACCCAAGCCCTCAATTTCGCCTTCAAAGACAAGTACAAGAAGATCTTCCTCGGTGGAGTGGATCAAAGAACACAGTTCTGGCGTTACTTCGCTGGCAACTTGGCATCTGGCGGTGCCGCTGGTGCGACTTCGCTCTGCTTCGTCTATCCTCTTGACTTCGCCAGAACAAGACTCGCTGCCGACATCGGTAAGGGCCCAGCTGAGAGAGAGTTCACCGGTCTTGGAAACTGCATCGCCAAAATCTTCAAAACCGATGGCCTCAGGGGCCTTTACCTCGGATTCAACGTGTCTGTTCAGGGTATTATCATCTACAGAGCGGCCTACTTCGGATGCTTCGACACAGCTAAAGGTGTGCACATCTGTTCGACCCAACCTTTGACACGTTTTAAACATTGTATATCTGTATTTTCTCGTGGCGAGTGGATGACTTAACTCCTCCTTCACACAGGCATGCTGCCGGATCCCAAGAACACGCACATCGTCGTCAGCTGGATGATCGCCCAGACTGTCACCGCTGCAGCTGGTCTTGTCTCATACCCCTTCGACACGGTCAGACGTCGTATGATGATGCAGTCTGGACGCAAAGGAGGTGAGCGTCAGTCATGTCCTTTTAGTGATGAATTTGATTGGTTTGGGGCAATTGCGCATTTTACGCATGTGTCCATGGGAATTACGCATCATCTATGTCTATTTCCACAGCTGATATCATGTACAAGGGCACAATCGACTGCTGGAGGAAGATCCTTAAGGACGAGGGATCAAAAGCCTTCTTCAAGGGTGCCTGGTCCAACGTGATCAGAGGCATGGGTGGTGCTTTCGTGTTGGTGCTGTACGATGAGATCAAGAAGTTCACATACTAAACTTTCTAATCTCCCTGTCCCAAAGGAAACCCTTCGCTTTGTTTAAGTCTTAATTCATGTGATACAGTGATAACAGCTAGTGGTGAATTACAAGGCATGTGCTCTTCTGCAACAGCCCGGGGAAGAAAGGTTTACTTGACCTGGGTTAACATGCCTCCTCAGAAATCTGTATATATCCCGTCTACGGCGTGCCGAAAGGTACAAACAAACTTTCAGTGTGACAAAGTCAAGCCGGTGGTTCAGTGGAGATGTTGTGATGTTGCAAAGGATGACGTCACTACCAGCCATATGCTCCTCAATCTTAGAGTCAGTTTGTGAAGCAGTTGCTGAGGCCCATGTGTTGTTATGTTGTGACCACTCTGACCCATGTATCCCACCTCATACCTTATTTTATTAAGAATAAAGATTCATTAGTCTAATAGCCCGGACTTGTTCTGTTGTCATGGCAACATGTCAATGTGTGACAAGTGGAGACTTGTCTTATTAGGAAAAGCACTGAAAACATTAATGATGGCTCAGTTCTATTCAAGACCCTGAAAGTGACGCAGCTAAATGGAATTCAGCAATCATTCATTTGATTTACCAGTTATACCAATTTTGCTTTGACACCTGCACTGTTGACAAAAGACATCAGGCACAAAGTAGCAGAAATGACTGTACCACAGTAATTTTGGCTTTGCATTTCTACCACAGAAACGCACTGAGTAATTTATTAAACAACTACTCTCCTAACCAAAAAAACTATTAAAGAATCATCTTCCTTTTGTGTGTGGCATGTGTCCAGTTGGTACAGCTGGTCACAGGTGTGTGTAAAAGAGAGTTTAGACAATAATTTACTGTCCACTATTTAAAGTTGTAAATGGCACACTGCTAACTAGTGAAACTAGAGGCGTTATTTTATACGGAACAAAATATACATATCACCAAAAATTAACTTTCTAATAACGTTTTAATTGTTTAAAAACAAAAAAAGTCTTTAGGTATCATAAATTGTACAAAGGTGAGAGATGGAGGCAAACAAAAAAAATAGCACATTTATGTCACTTAGAAATGCCACTTACTGAAATAATACAAAATGAATTTTGTTATTTTTATCATTTTAGCACGACTGTTGAAGTGAAGGGAATATTTTCTAGAAAAGTAGAGCAAGATAACTGTAGACTTACTGCAGTATTCAGACAGTTCGAGTGCATTGCAATAGCTTTGAGCCCAGAGTATCATTTGCTATATTTCAGCATCAAGAAGCAGAAAAAAGTCTGTCTTCTTTGTAATGTAAAAGCCGAAGACACAATCACTGAGTAGTTGATAAAATTAATTAAAGATAAGCTGAAAAAAAAAGATCCTTTGAACTTTGTACCTTCCACACTTTACCTTTTGTGATGAATGGGTACCAAAAGGGAACAAGCAATTTGCTAAGAAAACAGCAGTTTTCTTAGCACCAGGCTGGTCGGGCTGCACTCTGTTTTTTTGCCCTGGGTACACGTGTGCTGCTGGAGTCAGGTGAAACTTGTCTGGAGCTGTGGTAGGCAGAAATGGCTGACCTGGAACCTGCTGAAGTGGACAACAGAGAGAGATTTCCTGATTACAGACTTGTCATCACAGTAGTATCATCAGAAAGTAGATAACATACATTTTTTCTATATGTAATATTGAAACATTTCAGCCACAATACACAGGTACAGAGCACACACAAACAAGCACCATAGTGTTTTATCCGAGTTAGTATATAACTCGCAATAAGCATCTTATTGTCATTTAGCACCCTGTATTCTACTCTTGGCAAAAGTTTGACTCTTGAACCCAACAAGGACATTCATTTTACAGTTTTACACAATAATGGAATAATTACAAGCTGTGTAGTTATTTAAATCAACATTAAAAAGGTTTAATGTGATAAGAGAAGGAACATCAGTGAAGCAGTCGTTAAAGATCTATGAATCTGTGGGTGCTTCTTACCGGTATCAGTCATCCACAGATGCTTTAGGCTGCCTGAAAGTCTTCTCTAGTTAATTAAACCTCTGCAGTCATCTGAAGCCAGCAAGTCATATGTGTGATAAATATGCTTCCAATTTGAGCAGCTGCAGTGCTACATGCTGATCTTCTTTGTTTACCTTGATTAAATCATTGCATTCTAACACCACCAGGCTGCTACAAAACTGACTGCACACACAGCCTGCGCTTGTGCAATCAAAACTTTCAGCGAGGGTTGGGTGCACAGGTGCTTTTATGCTGTGCAGCTCCCTCACAAGTGGGTTTGTCTTAAAGTGATAATCCACATGTCCTGGCCCCCGTGGTTTAGTTGTACATATGAAATATGTGAATGGGTAGAGAGATAGACAAGAAGGCACATGCTTGTTCTTTAAACTGTCTTTCATAATGTGTGGCTGAAGACCTTGTATGAGTAGGTATTCAATCACTGTGCTGTCATATTGTTTAAGGTATATAAACATTATAAAAGTTGGCAGATCTAGAAATAAATCATCTACCTGAGTTTGTCTGCTGTCTGCTGGTAGACCTCTCTTTCTTCAAAGTGGACCCATAAATGGGGTATGAAGGACCTCCCAGGTATCCAACTTGGCGCTGGTAGTCTTCCAGTTGCTGTGAGCGCATCAGGCCAGGTGTAGGCTTGACAGACTCCAGTCTCTTCAGGAAAGCCTGTAAGAAACACATAGATTTCTCTCATTTTAAGAATGAATTCTAAGACATATTTTCTTGTAGCCTTGTAATGTAATCATATTTTTCCCCACTCAAAAGAGCTTTACAAAAAAATAAAGAAAAACATTGTAAGTTATGAAAATTAGGAGTTAAACTACCTAAACAAATATCCTGAAACTGTCAGTTTTGACACACTGTTAGGGACATCAAGTTGAGACTTTCAGGGTATCAGTCATACTGAGCTTGGAAAGATATATGCATATAAAGGAGGTTAGTTCAGCAGCTGTCCATCATTTTTTTAATTTGGAACATAAGTGTTTCAATGTACCGTACCGTGCAAAGGTTTTAGACACAGCATGACATTGACCCCAAACATACAGCCAGAGTCATAAATAACTATCTTTAGAGTAGTCCTGTGGGAGGTATGGCCCCCAGGGAGCCCTGATCTCAACAACATAGAGTCACTTTGGGATACTGAGGCAGCCTAAATCAACAGAGGAACTGTGGCAAGGTCTCCAAGATGCTTGCAACAACCTACCTGCCACGTACTTTGAAAAACTGTGCAAGTGTACCAAGGAGAACTGGTACTGTTTTAAAGCCGGGGGGGAGGGGGGTTGTCACACCAAATATTAATTTGATTGAGTTTTTTCTGTTTATTGCGCTTTGTTAACTGATAGCTAAAAAATTATTCATGGCAACATTTTTGAAAGCATCCTTACTGTACTTTCAGTTAGTGCCTGAAACCTTTGCACAGTACTTTATATGCTCATAACAAAAGTCTTCAGTGCATGTATGTTGTGCCTGACTTAAGCCATAAAGACTAAATAGGCAGAGAGGCTAACAAGCTGGAGGATTATGTGAATGATGAAGTTTTCTTGCATTTGATTTATCCCACAATATTTATGAAACTGTAAACTGTAACTATATTATTCGTAAAATAAACTAGAATTCGACTCAAAAATGAAGCACAAAATAGTTCCCACTCTACATATTCCAATTATGAAAATAGAATAATATCTGGTTCTTCACAGCAAACAGCATGAAGCTAAAACAGTGTAGGCAAGTGGCTGAATGTCATACATGCAGTCACACTCCCACATGCATGCTGTGCAAAAATCTAGCAGTAAGCAAAAGCTCCACTTGAAGCAATGCAAATAATGAAAAGCTCAACAGTCAAGAGATTGTTCTTCTAAAGTTTACAAATTCTCCAAAGGTCACAAAAAGACATTGCTGATTTCTACATTAAGTGCAGACAGACTGTTCACCTACTGCTTTTCCAGTGTGTGAATTATTTAAAATCTCTTCCCTCTACACTAATATCACTTCTTGGATAGAAAATTCATCATATTGTGCAAATAACCAATCTTGACATACATGGTATAACTAGTTCCACTTGTGCAGGAAAAATGAGGCGTCTTACATGTGTGATGTGTGGGGTGGATACACTGATCACACGGCAGATTCAATTACTTCACTCTAAGAATAGAGAAGGCCAAAAAGTACCCCTGACAACACAGAGAGACAGAATCAAGAGGGAGAACAGTCTGTCCTGAAAATTACTGGAACAAATTCCCTGATAACATTAACAATGAAAGTTATCTGACCGGTAATAATAAGAAACATCTGTGACAGTAAAAGAAAATAAAGCAGGTTTTCTGTTTTCACTTAGTAACAAGAAACAACCCGCTGTCTGAAAATGGTTAATACAATTGTAATTTTCTGAATCATTTCAAACACTGCTGCTTGTCTGAACCTGTGTTTTTATCACAAAGTGGTCAAGCACAGTAAATATATGTGGTGAGAGGCTGAAGCTGCAGAGGCTGAACTGTCTTCTAATGTCACTCTGTAGAGCTGCTGCTAGCCTGCCACCTGCTGCCATCTGTCCAAATCCATCCGTGTCTGCTTTCAGAGGTGACACTCTCAGACTGACACTAAGTAGACCCAAATAACTAGTAGCTATCTAGCTAGTATCCTTAAACATATGTATCTATTAAAATAAAAAGTAATATAAAGGCACAAAATGATGATAGTTTTTAACTGCAGAATCTAAAAAGTAATTAAAACCAATTACAGGGACATTAAAAAAAAAAACTACTTCAGCAGGTGATACACTGACATGCAGACATGTTTTGGACAAAATTGCTGAGGCAGTAACATCGCCCAGTGGATCAAATCAACTAAATTAATCACCGAGACTTCTTTCTGAAAATGTTATAAATGAAAAAAATGTGATAAGGTGATTCGTCAGAGGATCACTGCAGAGGTTGATATTAAAAAAAACAAAAAAAGAATATGTAAAGATAAAATAATAAAGATTAAAGCATTGTATCAGAGAAATGAAAAACAGTTAAAAAGTGGATTCTCCAGAGACAGCAACATCAGTATCACCTACTACCCAATACTAACTTAACTAATAAATTATCTGTGAGGCGTATGAAATGATTTTGGGCACTTCGTCATTGTTTAATCATATTACTACTATAACTTTCCTTTAATGAGGTAATCTCATTGAGATCCTGATCACTTTTGCAAGAGAGACCTGAGTACAGCAGAGAAAAAGAAAAATAGCCAGCAAAAGCAAAAAGACAAAGAAGCAGCCTCCTTTTTCATAGTGATGAGCATGAAATGGGTCAGTTTAGAGTGAGACAGAAGTACATGAAATAGGTCAAAAGCCCAATCTAAAAAGTTCACTTTGACCCCATGGACAAATGTTTTACTGCTTTGGTACAGGAACCAACTAAACTCTCAAAAGCATACATTTTGTCTCACATTTCCTTCAGATTTGAGGTCAGTATTAACACAAGCGGCCAAACTCACCAGGTTCTCCCTCTCAATGCGTTGCTGTTCCCGCTGCCTGTTGAGTGCACTGTGAGAGAGGCGAATCAGAGGCAAGCTAGCGGCCATTTTGGTTTTCTTCCCCACTCTACTTCCCGGTTGGGGACCAGGAGAAAGGCGTGACAGCTCCTGAAGAAGTCGCTGGTTCTCTCGATCGATTCGCTGGACCTCATCATTGGTGAACGAGTAGTTCTTCCTGTTTCTTCTTCCAGGACAGTGGAAGACCAGTTTACCTCCAAGATGACTCTCTGAACTGACTGAGGCTGATTGGTGAAAAGGACAACAGTAACAATATCTTCACCTAAAAGCTGAGTTACAGTGTTTTATGCCATGTTTAAATGGTCCTCTGACCTAAATTATGAACATATATTCTCATAAAAAATAACCACAGTGTAGAAAAGGCAAAGACTTCTGTATGAACAGTATTATTCAGGTACTATTTGATACTGAAAAAGGCAGATTCAGTGATTTCCCTGAAGAGAAAAGGTTTGCATGATTGATGACATCATTGTATGATTTAGGTGAGAGAAACCCTACTGCGTGTTTTATTTCTCAATAAATGATGATTATATGACGATTTAAGGGCTATATTTTTAGTAGAGTGTCCATTATTTCTTTTAAGTTCTTCTGGATGGGTGATTATAAAAAACTTTGGTACAGAAAGCAAAGTTTTTTATTTGGAATGTAATGGCGTTGGAATGTAAGTAAGATGTTATTTTCATGTCTCACTGTTTCACAACTTTAAACACTGCCACTGTATCCCTGGTGTCTTATAGGTCTGTGTGTGCTGGACACTTGTATGTGCATAGCATAATAAATAACATGAACAACTAACTAAACTCAAATCTAATCAACCAGTCACAGTATAGAGCACTGGTTCCCAGTCTTGGGGTTCTCGTAACCCCCCTCAACAGGTTTATTTTTTCTGAATTCTATCTATTTTTTGTATTTTTTCACTTAAAATACTGAATACCTTAAATCTGCCACAAGCCAAAAAGTCTGAGAACCACTGTTATAGAGCAAAAAGCATTGCAAGCATACCATGCCATTCTCATGGCACAGTTTTACTTACACTCATCCACGCCCTCATCTGAGTCCTCACCTTGATGTATACTGCTGAGGCCACTGGAGGGCACACTCTCCTGCTGCTGCTGTGCTTTAGGGCTTCCCTCTTCAGCCTCTGCATGGTTCAGGTCCAGCGACTGCAGAGGGCTGATGTCAGGAGAGGAGAGGGGGCTCACATCAGTCACTGTACCATCTGACTCTTCTGTATGGCTGTTAGGCAAATCCCGAGATCCTGCTGAGCCCACTCTGGCCCTTTTCTCTCCAGTGGATGAAGAAGACTTCTTGGGTTTGGGAAGGGTAGGGGAACCTACACCGCTTCTCCCACTGCAACTGCTAGATGAGCTTTCAGAGTCTGCTTCTACACTGGCCTGGGTTGAAGTGGGGGATGGACTTCGGGTGCGCCAATTTCTTAGTTTTTTAGGAGATTGTTCACTTCTCCTTTTTGAGATTAAGTGTTTGGCACTGGACGATAATGCTTCTTCATCAGTCTCCTTAGGCCTCTGGCTGTACACACCCTTATCTCCTACCTCAGCCATAAATGTACTACTGGGCCTTTTAGAATGCAAATTATCTTCCTCACAGTAACTGATATTACTGATGATTTTATCTGACCTAGAGGCAACAGGTGATACATTGCATGCACTGCTCTTCCCTTCTTCCTTTGATTGAAAGCTGTTCTCTTTCCTTGGTGTCCTGCTTCTGTTGCTGTTAACTTGCTTCAGGTGTTTTTTTGTCCTATTAGTTCTTGGCAACAAACCATCTTTTGTTTTTTCAGTCTTTTTTGCATGAAGTTTCTCATGTTCTGGTGGGTTCTCAGTATTTTTCCCTCCATCTCTGCTGATGCTACTACCATCGAAGTCACTATCGAAAAATGAATGATCCACTTCGCCTTCTAGTTCACTGGGGTTGAACATGACAGTCTGCCCGAACACACTGTACCTATGGAAAAGTGAAAGGCTGAGATAAATTAAAGGTTAAAGAACAATAGTTTGTTCTTTAAACAAATGTTTTAACCCATTTACTACAAATTACACACACTTATAGTACAGCTAACCATGCCACTGTGTTTAAAAGACTTAATGAATTTCTTTTTCAACCACTCATTAGTTTCATACAACATGATCTTCTGTGCTCTCTTTTTTGAAGGTGAATGAAGTTTCAGTTGTCAAAGAATAAAAGATGGTTTTACTCCATAGAGATGAATTGTTGTAAGAATTTATGTATGGCATATATTTATTTACAATTCATGTAGTTTATTTAAGTTGACCAGATATGAAGATAAGGAGAATGAACTTGTCTTTGTTTTGACAATCTGATAATTGTTTGATATACTTTTCAAACAGAAATGGCGAGAATATGATGGTCCAGCTCCTTAAATATAAGCATTTGCTCATTTTCTCTTTTTTTTTTTTTTTTTTATTTAACTGTAAATTGAATCTCTTTGGGGTTTGGACTGAACAAAACAAGACATTTAAAGATTAAGATATTTTCGCAATTTTCAAACCTTTTATAGACAATATAAATAACTGATAATGAAAATCATTAGCTGCAGCCCTATTGCACATCTCGAGCATGTTTAAAGAGTTTGCTATCTGATTTGCAAACTACAAAGACATAAATGAAAACCAATAGCTGTAGGGAACACACATCTTAAAATATGAAACTCTTTAAAATGCATTTGAAAGTGGTGAGTAAAAATACAAAGCACACCGCCCATGGTTTGTATGAGAGGAACTACAACCTGCAAACACATTGGCACGGTCCTTTAAGGTATGTCTAATAGATATAAATAACAGTTCCAACAAATGAATAAAACGTGTTCAGTTGCATATCAATACAACGTATATGGCTATAACATTTCAAACAAATTCAGCATGGGATTTGGACAAACAAGCCATGGTAATGATGAATTGCGGTCAATAAACACGTTTCTCAGCGTAATATGTAACAGTTAAGCCTTTAAAAGCATCACGAGGACAAAGCATGTTTAAAAACCTACAACACAAACTGCATACTTTGAAGCTGATAGCTGGCTAGCCTAACTAACTCCAACCATACGTTTAAAGTTAGCTAGCTTTAGCTGTATGGCAACGATATCTTACCTGACGCACGGACGCGTGACAAACGATGTTTCACGTTACACTTGAATTTACTCCGTTAGACAAGATGTATTCCGATGGGAAGACGAATAAACAATCGACAAACCTGCATTAAAAACACAATTTTCGTTAGCGGGCTACTACAGCTGTCTGCGGTAAGCGTGACATGGTGCCTAGTAACTACGCAGCGTCACTTCCTGGCAACGGTTGCTCTTCTTCTTCTTCTTGGTACAAACTAACGGTTGCTTTGCAGCAGTGTTGCGAGCATAGACCGTATAGAAGAAATGTAAAGATTATTATTTAATTTATTAGATATTTTAAAGATTGCGAGTAACGTGTTAGCTAAATTATATTTGTTTCATAATAGCTGAATAAAATCGCCCAAGAATCAAACTTAAAAAAACACACAGACATGCAAAACCCCAAATGGTTGAATCTAATATCAGACTAGCAAAAGGACTTGCATATATTACAATATGAGTTAATCTGGTGAATAATTTATGTGTACTTCTGAGAAAGTAAATGTATAAATACAAATGTATAAATACAAATACATTTACTTTTTATATTTTGAGTGACTCTCAAGTGACAGATGTTAGCATATAAACACAATCTGGCTACTAAGTAGCTTTTTTATAAAGAAGCTAAAAGAAACTTCAGGCTGCAATGATTTGTCCTTGCAGTCAAAAGTACCAATATAGAACTATTGACACATCAGGGGACAGAAGGTGTTGAGGAACAGAGGGGAGGTCATTTAGTTTTTCCTTGTGGATCTATTATGCCAAAGTAACTGCTCCCCCTAGTGCATCTCCATTAACAAGAAAAGGGATTATCTGGAGGCGCGTCCCATGAAATTACAATTTGTCATGGTTTTTCTCCTAATAACATAGTTAGACCTAGAAGTGACACACTACTGAAATGCCGATGTCCTAGGACAATGGCACTTGGGGGACTCTATCGTATAAACTTGTGTCTGGTCACTGTCATCGAATTTACATTTCAATGCATGATGGGTAGATAGGAGGATTGAATGGGGGTATCTCTGTAACAGTCCCATGCTTACACAATCAACTCATGGATAAGAAATCTCAGAGTGACAAAAGTATAAAATTGAAAGATTTTTTTTCACAGAATTCATATTTCCTTATGTCTGCTGGTGGGAAAAGAAAGTATGCATCTGAATCTGACAACTTACTGGTTGTGAAAAGTCAATTACAGGGAATGATTGTTTTCCATTAATGGGCTGTGTCAGGGGGATCAGTGCAGATAAGGCTGGATCCAGAAGCAGCTTCTTCACAACACAAGACATTTTCAGAGTGGGACCAAGGGAGTCCAGGGTCATTTAAATGTATCCAAGAGGTCAGCAAAATAAGTGTACTGTAACTTCACTGTAATTTATTCATTAGCAAATATCTAAATTATTTTTTAGTTTACAACTGAATACAAAGCAATGATACTTAAATGTGGGTATTCAGGAAAAAAAAAACCTGACAGATGTCCAGTGGGTGTTTAGGACCTGTGTTATTTGGTTTTCTGTACTAGGGCCACAATTAAGAATTATTTTATTGTTTATTAAATGCCAGAAAACAGTGAAAAAGGTCCATTATAATTTCCCAAAGCACAGAGTTCTTATTTTTGCAGGCTCATTTTGTGTTGAACTGACTAATTTAATAATCAACTAATTGTTTCAGCTCTAGTCTGTAACTTTAAAACATTTGAGAAAAGAACAATTGAGAACATAATTGAGGGCATGATAAAATACACTGTACAGTTTAATCGTTTGTAAAACCAGCCATATACTGTAGTTGAGAAGGTGTACTTCAGTTGGTGTTCACATCAAACAGATGCAGATGGAAGCTTACTTGCGATGGGAATCAAGACCATGTTTTCTATCAGTCGTGATGGGTTCGTTTACCGGTAACATAAAACTTTTGATACCAAACAAAAATTTACATAAGGCTTCACTAAAACTGAAAGGGTATATTACAAGAATTTAACATCATTACAGAAATTACTTAAATTTGCAAAACTGGACACATTCCTATAAAACAAAGGGGTTATAGTATCACTCCTAAGTTTTTAATTTGCTTTACCAATGCCAAACAATCCATCTGGAAGGATGTGAGACCTCAGATGATCTTTGGCCTCTGAGGCAGACAGAGATTATAATACGCAGTTTGATCCCAAAAATCTGGTCCTTTCCAGCCACACCAGCCCTGAGAAAGATAAAAATAAAATACACCCCAAAGTCAACACTGTATGTGAAAAGTTGTACTTTACTGAGAGAAGTGCAGCCAGTGTGGATGCTTGTAACAGTTACCTTGTCTGTGATGACCTGTAGGTCCTCTGCTCCTGTGTAATGTGGATCTAGGATGAGATAGCGGATCTGCCCCGTGGTTTCACTCCATGCCACACCCAGAATAGTATGAGCTAAAACTCCCCCTCCTGCAACACAATACCAAGTTGTGATAAACCTGTAATTCTGACTGGAAATTAAGATTTGTATGTCTTTGTTTACCATAACTGAATGGGATTTTGAAAATGCTGAACCCCTCTTTCACTAAGTCAACAATACAGTATTTGCATTTAAGCTGTGATGTGATATGATCGTAAACTCCAATACAGCTACTAAATGGGCTTGTGGCGATTAGATAGATTAGGTTCTTGTCTAGTCTGTGTTTAAAGAAAAACTCAGTCAATTTGTGAATGATAGCAGCATTCAGATTTGTGTTTTGAATTTTCAAAGTGGTCTGGTATACATCTGGTTCACAGATCATGTGTTTAATGTCATTTACATGTTGTAAACTGTAGGTTACAGTTTTTTTTTTACAGTTTTAAGTAAAACTTCTGTATAATTTTACATATAGATATATATGCCAGTATTGTTATGGCTGAATATATGTATATTTTAAAGTTTGTACAAGTTGATAATGTTTAATTAAAACCCAAATGCTTGTAATAGTAGGCTCAGCTCACCAATCATGATAGGAGTCCCTTCAGTAAGGAAGTGGTTGGCCAGTTCTCTGCCTTTGGATGGCAGCTCAGACCCCTGACTGAAAAGTACACAGATTAGCAGTCAGCTAAATCCAAATCGTCCACATAAACATTATTATACACAAGGTGTAATTAGGCATATAATCACACCTCACAAACATGATCTTGGAAGTGACCCCGAGCAGATGGTTCAGAACAGCCTGAACTTCAATGGATCCGATCCACTGGCGTGATCCCACAAAGGATGCCTGCTTGTCTCCAACATCCACTAAGGCCTGGAAATCAGACCCAAATAGAAGAAGGCATCTTGGACATTACTGATATGAAAATTTAAAAAAATAAAATAAAATACAGGCACATTTTCTATTGTATTGTGATCATATTCACAGAAGTACTACCTGTTGGATGTCTTTGTGAGTGGGCACAGACCGCTCTACATAGCCTTGCTGCTGGAACCAGGAGCAGATGGTCTGCAGGGAGCGATAAGCACAGCCCCAGCCATTGTCATCCATACGGTCCTGCATGTAGTGGTGATAACTATAGATCCCCTGGACCAAGTACACCTTGAAAACAGACAGACAAAATCAAGTCTGGACGTTCCTTGAGTACATCTCAGTAATTATCTTCAAAAGAGGCGACTGAGTGTAACAGACTTTAATATGGTCATTAGCCTTACCTTTCCATCATCCTGGGTAGGATGTGTGAGGACCAGATGAGGGTTTCGGAGATAACCGTCTCTGTAGGGTTCATTGGGAAAGTGGTACGCGTTGACTCTTCTAAAATAAGGCCTGTCCTCTGATAGCTCAAACTGTTGATGCAATTCCTACAGACAGAGATTTTTTGCAAAATGAATTGGAAAAAAATGTAAGAAACAATGTACGTCAAGTGTTAAGCAAGCGTTAATTTTTATTACGTATGTTGTCTGAGAGATAAAGATGCTAACAAAGTTTAATATCAACAGATTTATGTGTTGTTTGCCAGTTCATTTGGGATTTTAAAGAAGCTCAGTTTGTGGTTCTTACCTTACGTTGCGTCTCTAGTTGGCTCTCAGGCACTCCTGCTGGGTAAACCACGGTCACTAGTCCTTTAGGCACCGGCAGAAGAAAGTGAAACACCTCAGGGACAAGAAGTGATGTCCCTTTCATGTGTTGCAAGGTCACTTTCTCCATCTCATGCAGCTGATGAGTTAGCGTCTCCAGCAGGCGCTCACAGGCACTGCAACACCAAAACGAAAATCACAGTTTGATAGTGAGAGACCAGCTTCATGGAGGAGTACTATGTCTGGCGGTGAGTGCATGACAAGATAAACCGAGTTCACAGTTTGATCAGCAGTTTAAATTTAGATTTTTTTAAGATAAGACATACTCTTTGATTGTTTCGTTGCAGCTGGTATGGACGACACAGTCCATGGGAAGAGTCGCAGACAGGAAATGGGATTTCTTGACTGTTCTGCTCAGGATGGGAGCTGAGAGAGGGCCTGGCATTGTCACCTCCATCATCAGGTGAAGGTTTATGACACTCTAAATGACAAGTACAAGTATGGTGTCGTAAACACACAACATAAAGATGATACGGCATTGTTAAATATAGTTATGTTGTATCTGCAGTGTGGAAAACTGCTAGATTGCTTTGAATAGTGGATACCTTTTGGTGCACATGATGAGAAACAAAAAAAGTAAGTATTTTGCAGTGTTCCAGCAACATCTGTGATCCCAAATCGAGACAGACATTGTAAAAATTACTATTTCTGTCTTGGAACTCCTCTTTCTCGATATTAAAGACTTACCACTGATGAACTTTTTTTGATTTTCTTTTTTCCAGATTTCTTCCCAAAGCTTTCCTGTTCATCTGTCCTGAAATAATTAAAAATATGAATTACTAGTCAGCTAGCCAAGAATAAATAAATAAATATTTAACTGACTTACCGTATCCACTGATGTATATCTTCACACAGTGTGTTTGGAGTAATTTCTCCAGGTGTTGCACTAACACCTTTGTTTGGCCAAATAATAACAGGACTGTCACAGACCGTGAAAATACAGGACTCAGATTTCACCTGGGAGTGAAGGGTCTCAAATGTTCCTGAGATCTCCTTGTGCATCAGCGACACTGACAGAAGAGAGAGAAACAGAGAACATTAGTCATTTCACCATTTAAACAGAGGATGATATAATCAAATATAAGGCAAAACCTCAATGTCCACATACGTTTGTGTACTTGAGGTTTGAGGACGTTTTTAATGGTTTGGGCAAGACCTTAGTTAATCTAAGGGAAATCTTAATGTTGCAACACACAGTGATACCTTGACAATAGTTTGTGCTTCTAAAACTTTGAATTAGGGTGTTTCTTGTTTCAATAAGACAGTGTCCTTGTGCACAAAACCATGAAGAAATGGTTTTCTGCGTGTGGCGTGGACAAACCTGAGTGACGTGCACAGAGCCCCGACCTCAGCCTCATCCAACACTGAACTGTAACGCCAACTACAAGCCAGGCCTAACCTCCCAAAATCAGCGCATGAAATTAGTAAATGAGAGAAAATCCCTGCAGCAATGTTCTAAAATCTTGAGCCTTCCCGGAGAAGTGGAAGCTGATTCTGCAGCATATTATGGGCCATGGTTTTGAAATGAGACGTTCAACAGTCACAGGTGCTAAGACAGCACTTTCAAAAGGTTATTACACCAGAGACTGTCAGGTAATGTTCAGTGGTGGAAAGTAACACATTTACTCAAGTTCTGTACTATACTTTAGTGATTAGATTAGATTAGATTAGATTAGATTAGATTAGATTAGATTCAACTTTATTGTCATTACACATGTACAAGGACAGGGTAACGAAACGTATTTAAAATTAGCTCAAACAGGAAAACGCTGCTTATGCATCTATCCATCAGGATTTACTATGTAACCCGGTCAGAGAGAACCAGATATCAGTCACAGGGACAAAACAAATAGTTTTACTGTGATACTTTAAGTATACTTAAAGTACCTCTGTACTTATACCCAAGTAGAATTACTCATGCAGGACTTCTACTTGTAATGGAGTATTGTAAGATTATTTGTAAGATTACTGTATTGATTATTTTACTTTTATAAAGAATATGAATACTCCTTTCACCACTGGTAATGTTCCTCCCGTGCAGTAATGCTTTGTTACAGCATCCGACAAGAAGGTAGCAGATGGGAAGTGAACTCTTATAATAAAAACATGAGAAACCCTCGTTTAAACACAGTACATTGTGGTTAAAAGTGCATAAACATACAGTACCGTCTGTGCTGTCCAGCTGACATTTGAGCTCCAGCGGCCCTCTGACACGGAGGATGGTGCCAGTGCTGGAGGGTTGTGAGTTAACGAAAACCTAAAGTAACATAAGACAGGTTAGTAGCCTGAGAGAGAACCAGCTGACAGACTTAATAACATTTAGCTGCATTATTTTGTGATCTTATAGACTCCTAAAGAAGAACTGAGGAGCCGCAGGCAGCTGGTAGGTATTTACTTTCAAGAACTAACAGCAAGCTAGGAGCAACATTAAGCTATATTATCTAAACTAGCTAATTTATTAGTAAACTTACCATCGTGGAGTTCAATCCTGTTAACTAAAACCACTCTCTAGGAACTGGAGGCTGACATGTCTGTTGAAGGAAATGTCCAACGTGTCTCTGGTTGCTGCATCCTATTGGACCACACTGACCCCACCCACTGATGTTGCATTCAAGGTAACTCGTTATTTTGGAATTTTTTTTTGCTGGATTTCAAAAATAGTTACAGCAGTGGTCGTCAACCTTACTTACTTACTAAAACTGTAATTACAATGAGATTTCAAAAGCCCAATGTGTATATTGAACGTTACAATTTTCAGGTTTTCTTTACACCAAGGGCATGAGGCAAAGGTGGAAAGTCATCACTTCGGTCCCCTGTACTAAGAATGTTTTACTGACAGCAAAATAAGGCTTTACTGGTATCACGTTTTATTTGCAGAATTAAGGTAAATCAGAATCCAAAAGGTGCTCAGTGCCCAGTGTGTTGCAGCACAGAAGCAGCATAACAAAAGGATTAAAAAAAAAAAAAATCCTCCTGGTTAGAGAGTGCTACTACATTTTTATGATGCTCCTGAATGTTTATTTGCTTCAGTTGTTTTTGTAAACAGTAACTTAACATCATAGTTGATCATATTTCAAAAGAAATTGCTTGAGAAACAATGAACATTACAAGCATTTGTAAACATATCACATAATACTAGAAACTGTCTGACAAATTGGTCATTCAACAGTAATACTTCATTTAAAGTACTAATAATGAAAACTGTCAAAATTGTCAAACTGGCTTTTGATATTAACTGAGATATAATATAATAAATATTGTGATAGTTTACTGCTGCAATTTGATTTTTAACTCAAGTAAAGAAAAGGTGGGAAAAGGTTAGGACTACATCTGGGGCAAAATAACAATTAAAAAACCTACTGTGGGCACTATAGTATCAAAAATTTAAACTGCTCACTGCTAATGAGCGTAATGTAAAATCTCCTGAGGTGGTTCTGTTTGTGAGGCATACTATATCTAATTATTCCAGCATCAGTGCTCATGACACCCGTCTTATGCAACACTTGAAAACATGCATCAATTTTCTTGTATTTTTATCTTTTTATTCAGCTGTTTATTTAGATTTCTTTTATTTACTTTTTGTTTGGTTCTTTACGAGGATAAATAAGTCCAGGGAAGTTCAATTAGTCACCATTAATACATAGCAAATCAGTGAAACCTGTTTCTTGTTGCATTGCCTGTTTGCCTCAGGCTATTACATGGCAGCCATGCATGCTAGGCCAGGCAGGATGAGTGGACTCAGGATTAGAAATACTGTACTGTACATAGTTATTATGCATGAAGAAGAGGATGCTGTCTAATCATCACTTCAAACAGCAAACATCACCACCAAAACTCATTTCACTCAGCAGGCTGATAAAAATGGAATGATAATCAAAGGCTGCACTTGTAGTAAGAAGAGAAATTTGAAAACATTATGTATTTACCTGCTTTTGCTCTAACAAAGACAAACATCTGCAGATGAAATGACTACTAATAGAATTACATTACAGACCTTTCACATCTTGATGTACTTATTAGCTTACTAACTATTCTTAGTCATTATGGCAATGTTAAAATAAGCAAATGTCAGGAAGCAAGGTTGAAAATAAGGTCAGTTTTATGTCAGTGATGTTTTGTTCCAAGCTGAGGTGGTTTGTCTCAAACATTCAGCATCAATTTTCTGAATGTAGAAGATTCTTACAAAAAAAAAACCAAAACAAAACCTCAAAATAACAGGTTTAATGCACATGGTTGGACTACAGTGTTAGGACTAAACGCTCGGATGACACGGCTGCACCATACTGTACCCTCATTTGAAAAACATTAATGGAAATAACGCTTATTTTGAGAAACATGAGTTCGTCTGATGTACTAATTAGTTCTGTGGAACAGTTTTGTTATTTACAAGAGTACTAAATGCAACATTTCCAGAGAAGATTCAGTTTAAGTATCTATAAAAGGGCTTTATGTGCTTGAATGTTGCAGTCTGACTAAGAAAAAGTTTCCTCTTGTTAAACTAATTAAGTGCATATACATTGTAACTGTCTGAGGTCATGGCTGTTAAGTTCCAGTGGACTTAGTGTGCCGGCCTTGATTTGTTATGAGATAAGCTATCTCTCTGTGTATCATAAACAGAGTGTTAGGATCTTTGGAAGCCTTTGTGCAGGGACTGAATAAATGGCAGACACTATGGAAACTCACATTAGAAATGTACATTCATCATATGGACATAGGCAATGTTTACTTTTGGATTCATTTGGTTGTGCAATATCTGTGACACAGTGATTGATGACAGGATGTAACAATGCAGATGAGAGTAGTCTGAGTATATATAAATAATATTTGAGCAAGTGTGATGGCAAGGTAGTGTCAGTGGACAGTTATTGGGAACGCTTACTACAAATTGAATGTATTTTGTTGTGGTGGTTCGCCTATTTTTGTTTACACTTTGACAGTCACCAACACCCAGTAAAAGCATCTTGAACACTGAAACAAGCTTTTTTTGTCGTAATCATTCCTCTCGTTCAAACTGGCCATTAAAAGATTTCTTCTTAATGCACTTTGAATGGGAGTGATGGAAGAGTCCTTCATCTGTGAAAAATGTTATTTCAAAGTTTATCTGAAGGTAATGTGAGTTTTCAGCCATCCAAGATAGACAAATCAAGAGGGTATCTTCAAACGTTTCTGCCTTTTAGTACAAATCTCCCTTGTTTTGTCACTAACCCTCCATTGCAGCTCAAAAAGGTCAGTGTCCAGGGAAAACAAAGAGTGAATGTTATTCTAAAAGGACTGCTAGTTTGTAAGACATTCACTTGATTTGTCTAACTCTCAGATAAAGGTCTGAATACGTTTTTGCGCAAAAAGAGGACTGTAGATTTTGTCTCCCATTATTTACATTGGGAGCACATTAGAAAGGGAGAGTATAATGGCCACTTTAACAGGAGGACTGATTACATCAAGCAAAGCCTGTTTCAGTGTTCCTATGGACACATGACAATAACTGTTCTAAGGACCCATCCTTCCTACCTGACTTTCTTAGGTAATGCCAAGAGGAAAGATGAGATTCCTATATTATTTTACTGTCAGTCTAGCTCATGACCTTAACATTGGTGTCAACACTTGGGATCATGTGCTCAGAGGCGACACAGATAAAAGGAGCGTCTCTTTCTGTATGCTGTGTGCAGGTCTTTCACATGTAAAATAAGAACGTAGTACATGTAAATCTAGGGGCAATGTAAGCTTAAGCATTACATTGACATCATGTGAAAACCTTGTCTGTTCCTGCATGGGTAAAGGTTATGTTATGAAAGGTTATGTCTAAAAACCTTTCAGAGCCCATCAGATAATGTCAACTGTACTGTCCCTTCAACAAAAATGTCTACTGTCAGATTTTTCCAGACTTTTGAAAGTTGCTTTTTCAGAGATATGTAGCAATCATTCAACATGCCATGCCATGCTACTTTAATAGTGCAACACAAGTGGTTAACCAGAAGACACATGTGAGAGAGGACAAGGAAAGAAAAATAACAACAAAAGAGAAAAACAATAACAACAGATACACTTCAGTAATTTGCAGGAGGCACTGGAGTAAAATTGGATGGATACATTTAGATTTTCTTATTGTACCTGGCATGCATGCAAATGTATGTGTATATGTATGAGGGTGTGTGGTATGTGTGTAAGGACAAGAGAGAAAGAAAAAATTAATGAAAAAGTGGGATTTAACAGTAATGACAATGCTACTTGTACTTTATACGACATGCCTGCTCTTGATGTTTAAATTCATATTTTTTTCGTTTTATTAAAAAACAAAGATGACATCATCTTCACAAACAGCAGGGAACTTGAGGGGTAATTAACTGTAAAAAGTGGAACTGGGCGGCCCATGGAAATATCTTGATGTAACAGCTACATCTTTTGCCTCTGGATATCAAATGACCTCAACTTCACATCACTGATCTCCTCCTGAGGCATGAGCTCTGGATCCTGATCCCCGGTCATTCCCCTTTGCTAATGGGTTCACCCCGGGACAACTTCTGAGAGACAAGTAGAAACAAAAAAACAGTTCAACATTGTACTTGATATCACGTAATTTTACTCAAGTACTGTGCTTAAGCACAATTGTGAAGTCCTTGTACTTCACCTCATGCTTCTACTCTGCAACATCTATGCGCAACCCAAGCTACTGGAAAACAAAATTCTGATTACATACTAATGCATCACTAATAATAATCCAGTAATTTAATATATGATAACACTGGGAGGTACAATTATTCTAAATAATGAGTGTTTTTACTTTAAATGATTTGTAGTTGCAAAAGAGCATTTTTAAATTGTAGCAGTGCTGCTTTTACTTTAGTAAAATATTTGAATATTCCTTCCACCACTACCTGACTCCACAGAACAGAGAAGCAGCTGGGTTTTCTTGCATCTTCTCCTCCTTCTTGTACACATTTCCTCTGTGCTTTTTTCAAGTTCCCTCCTCTTCAAATTTTCAGCACAGACAACCAAAAGCAAACTCTAACAGTAACAATTCAAGGACGAGTCCAGTGGCTAACCTCAACTCCATTCTGTGATTCTGTGAGATGATGGGGAGGCTGTGTCTTCATTTCCAGGACTTGTTCTTTTTCTGTATTCAGATTTTCAGCATAGATGGATTAGGCTCCCTCACCTCTCGGGCCCCTGGGAATCCTTCAGAGCTCATCGTCTTCTCCTTCAGCTCCAGTTGCATTCTGGTCTTCACTTCTGAAAGAATACAATGATAAGACACAAAACAACACAAAGCCAAGGCTACTGCTGTAACACTTTTCTGTACTAAAACTTAATTCACTGTCTTACCTTGGCACGGACCTGAAAGGCCATATTGTTGATAATCATGGCAAAGAGCTTTGTTCATTATGGTGCAGTTGGTGTTATCTCCTCTGGGTCCTGGTGGGAGGCACCAGCAATAGCTGTCACCTCTGTGGTAGCAGGTGGGTCACTAAGGCCTGAGGATGGCCTGCAAGGTCTCTGCGGTTCATTACATTTTTGAGGAGTTCTCCCTTATTCGATTTGAGGATCTAAGGCTAGAGGATATACTGTACAAATTGTAAAGCCCCTTGAGGAAAAATTGTGATTGACTTAAAATCGACTGGCTAACTCATCTCATTTTTCTACAGTATATATATATATATACTGTATATCAGCTCAGTGAGCTGGCCTTTAAGAGCAGATTTGTTAAACTTACATTTGGATACAATAAAACCAGTCACCTCATTTCCTGCTGGGGATGAAATTTTGAATAAATTCAGCAATACAAACCTTCATGAATAACACAATGATGGTCCAGGCCACACCTGGAGCCAAATGACAAGATTCACCCTTTAATCTCTAACCTATGAACTTTTTGTTTTTATGTGGTAGCAGCATCCTGTGCCTTGTTTTTGAAAGACAGCCAACAAAAGCAGCGTGCTGATCCAGAGCTATCCTGCAAGAAATGACTCCAACTCCCAAGGGACAAAACTGTTCATTATTTAAGCTCTGAAATGGATTTATTATGTTAGACAATGAAATTGCTCTTTCAGACCAAACAAGGTCAGCAAGCAGAGCTGAAGCCTCATCATGGCCAATAAAAGCTATTTTTGACATGAATTTTTATAAATGAGCGCTCAATATGTCTAATCACCACTGAACCATTTCCTGAACGGGCTTAAATTGAACAAATCTGATTCACTTCACGTTGCACTTGAACTCACACAGTTTGCAACCAAATACACGTCAGTGTGGAAAACATGGAGTAAATTGAATTGAATTAAATTTATTTATTGTTATTAAGGATAAAGCACATCAATCAATGTTTCTGTAAATGTTACTGGGTTAGAGGCCAGCTATTTTTCAACTGGAGTTTTTTGGCAAGACCAAATGAAAAACCACAGAGAGCTAAATTATTGCAACAAAATCAGCTTTCTTAAGATGGTGCACAGGCTTTGAAAAGCAACAGGAAGCAGTAAAACATTGATGGAATAATATAATAAAACAGCCAATAGTATTTGTAACCATGCAAAGCAATATGAAGAAGCAAAGCACAAATGTGCCATAATGTTAATAACCATATTTTATACTCATTAGCCATGCAGAGCAGCAAGAAGTAACTGAATATAATGTATACTTTTAACAACCATAACATTAATAAAATAATAGCAGATGTAGTTTGAAAGTTAATGGTACTATGACACACTAAACACGTGCAGCATAGAGTTATGAGATGTAACTATAAGTATTAATATCATATTGCTGATAAAATACTATAAAATATGCCCATAAATACTCAGGCCATGCAAAGGAGGACATCTGGCAACTGTAGGCAAACGACCTGGGACAAGTTAGCAGCAAGTTTTCAAAATGAAAGAGCTAAAATGAGTGGTCAATAGACAGAAAAATTATTGGTCACCATTCTGATAATCGATTACTCCTTTAAATGAGTACTTCTCCGATCACGCATCACACTCCTGTAACACTGGCAACTGTACTGTGTTGTGTGTGTGTGTGTGTGTGTGTGTGTGTGTGTGTGTGTGTGTGTGTGTGTGCGAGAGAGAGAGAGAGAGAGAGAGA
>JBBMJY010000020.1:9833352-9881895 GCA_037833715.1 Toxotes lorentzi
GATAGATAGATAGATAGATAGATAGATAGATAGATAGATAGATATACTTTATTGATCCCAAGCTGGGAAATTACCGTAACATGATGCTTTCTCTAACAGACTGAATGCACTGAATAAAAGTATATAATTTATTATTATTAAAGTTGTAAGACATCCTCAGACCTTTGCCTTTAAAGTAGATATGTTTTTGATCGGTGGTATTACTAATTTAAAAATATTAGCCAATTAATTTCAAGCCACAACATTTTTTTTCAGGTTTTCAAATTTTTTATCTGTAGAGACTGTCTTAAAAATGAACAAGCGAATTAATCAAGAAACCAAATATTTACATGATGCTTCAGCATGTTAACTAAATATATCCCTTCAGTTATCATGTTTGAATACTTGATTAGTATTTAGATGTGTGAGTTTTCTTGCCCAGTGTCATTTTATCAGAAAGGAGCTGAGATAGCATAATAAAAATGGAAAATTAGAGGGAAATTTATCCAAAATCATGCAGAAAAGGCCGGTAATTTTCCATTTGATGAGGCTAAATATCATATGTATGATAGAATATATATTGTGTTAAGTGTAAAAAATATTTTGTTTGCTATAGTTAAGAGTAAGAGTGGCTGTGCTCACCATTGTTTTTTTTACATTTAAACCAGGGAAATTCAGCCTGTGGACACTTAAGTCTAAGACGTTAAAGGATGAGACTGATGATATTCTGTGTTTTGTTATTAACAAAAAAAATACCATGGAAAGACCAAAACCAATGTGTTAGTCCGTATTTTAATACTCTCTGACCTCTTTGCGATGTCAGAGGCTCCCATTCTCAAGCCCTTTAGCTCCCATTGAAGACATTAATATTTACTTTCTACTAAACTTTCATTTTTAATAACAGATGAATAATTTCATAAAACAGCTTGGCTCTGTAGTATTTAATGATACTTAAGGGCACCCTGTGGAGTTTTCTTAAAAACAAAGAAAGCTGTTTACATTCAGTATTACACAAACACAACTGTGTGTCCTTGAGGTCTAACAAATGAGACGAAATGTCTTCCCATCAAACATTTGCATGGTTGAATTTTTGAAGTATTTTAAATCATGCATTGTTTACTGTCTTCTTCACTCTGTTCGTTGGCACATTCCTACGTTTGTTCACACTTGACTGCTGGCAACTGTTTCTGAGCATAGTAGCATGAAACGTTTCTGTGTGTCCCAATGCACATGCCCAATACGAATAAAATGGGGACCCACTCATAAAAAGCAGTACTACAGAGTTCCACTAGTGGTCAAAAACTCCACAGGATGCTTTTAAATAGGAGTAAATTATGTATGTGTGTTATGAACTATTTTCAGCTGCAGATTTGGTGTGCTGGTGAGTATTTACAGCAGCAGGACAGTGTTTATGTGTTCATGTTGTTTGAAGAATCAGTTTATAGTGGAATTTGGACTTCTTGTGGGATTTGTTGACAATAATAAAATATATAACATCAGTGTTATCCTTTAAAAGTATTGGTTTTATTGTGTGAAACAGAAAAATTGATTAGGATTAGGGATTAGTGTTACTTAGGAGCTATACTCATACCAAGTGTTAAATGTCTGTTACAGATGCGCATTGGCCTCCACACCGGTTCAGTTCTGGCTGGTGTAGTTGGGGTGAAGATGCCACGCTACTGCCTTTTTGGGAACAATGTCACACTGGCAAACAAGTTTGAGTCCTGCAGCCAACCTAGAAAAATCAATATCAGCCCTACAACCCACAGGTGAAGTAACTCTGCAAATATTATACCTTAGTAATAACTCTTTTCTACTCTCTCAAAACATAATATCTGATGGAAAGGCTCAGAAACAGCCAAGTATAAAACACCTTGTGTAAACAGCTGATTGATTTTAATAAGCTAATACTGTATTGGTGTAATTTATGGTTGTTGCTGAGAAAAAAAAACCCAAAGTGCTCTAAGTCAGGAAACGTAACTTTTAGAATAACACTGTGTTTCTTCTTGTGTCAAATAATTTGCCACATTGTTTTTAGATTCATGTTTTATTTGCGTGGTCTTTGTCCCAGATTGCTGAAGGATCGCCCAGAGTTTGTCTTTGTTCCCAGGAGCAGACAGGAGCTTCCGGCCAACTTCCCAGAAGACATCCCTGGTGTTTGTTACTTTTTGGAGGCGTCCTTCAAAACTGACTCTCAAATGAAGTCAAGCTGCTGCACAGCCCAGAATTGTTAGATATAAAGAAATATAAGCGTATGTAGTGAATACAGTGCAAACACCATGTGTATTTTGTTTTGGGTTGTTTAGACATTGATGATATTGTCTATCAGTCAGACTCTTGCAGCTGCTTAATTACAGAGACGCCAGTTTGCTGTCAAACATGTGTCTTGTCTCTGTATAATTATCTGTTTGTACAATTGTAGTGGAAAGAAACACTCACTTCCTTAATTTTTCTTCCAGAATGAGTCATCTCTCCAAATTGTTTTCCAAGCTCCCACTGCAGACTGTCAATGATAGATTTTGAGACAAATAAAAAAATATACATTTAAGAGGTATAAAATATATGAAACTTACAGAAAATGTGGCCAAAAATGGCATACAGTATTTAAAATGTTAGCTGTCTTTGAATGGCACATCTTTGAAGAAATTTAAATATATCATCTTGCATAATGTAGATATGGTTCAGAAATACATTCTGGATGTTGATTCGCAATGTGATGTTGTTAAACAAAGTGGTTCCTCTTGTCAAGGATGTTTTCTGTAAATTTCTGACTGTTCCATTCACATCTGTCCAGCCTCGGTACCTGCTAAAGCACCTTGGCCTGTTGGGATGGCAGAAAAAAAATCAAGATTAAAAGTGACTTGACTTTGTATGTTTCAGTGGACAGAATTTCATGACAAATAACACAGAAAAGCTGAAGCAAATATTAACATTCTTTAAAGATTTGTGATCAAATGAAGTGATGCACAGTAGCTTCAGGTGCCTTATGGGAATTATATAGGCAGGATTGCAGATGTTAGAGTGTAAAACAGGTTATTTTTGGTTACTTTCACCAGCTTTTTCTTTCTTTAGATATGGTTCAACATGAACTTAAATGTCAATAAGTTTCTTCCAGAGGTTTGTGGTTCTGACTCAGTATATATTTGTAATAATATGTAACTTAAACTTCCATTTATTAGACATAAAGCATTCCAAGATTCAATTTTCCAAATATAAGTAACTTTTTCACTGTACACATGTTTATACTATATTTATTACATGAGTTTCATAGCACTCCTTTCCCATACAAAGGGAATATGACACAACAAGAATACAATGAATGTTCACTCATAATGACGTGCTTTAACCATTATTGTAATGTAATCAAACCGCAATAAATATTGACATTAACAGACATAAGTGACTGGCTCTACATATATACAGTATTCTACAACATAAAATATGTGCAATGTTGAATTAGGGTATTGACACAAACTATTCTGCATTGGTGGAAAAGTAACTAAGTATTTTTATGTTATGTACTTATATGTGTAATTGTAATTTTATTAAATGGGCTACAATGTATTGGTAATGGTTAAACAAGCATATACAGTTAAAATTAGCCCCCTTTTGACCTGATACAACACTGCATTGCTGTTTAGAAGTTAAATCCATATTGAGAACAACAATAATAACAATAAAATAGGTCTATATATTTTAACATTTGCTGGTAAGTACTTGTACTTTGTTACTTAAAGCAGATTTTGCTGATCATACTTTTGTACTTTTGCTTAAAAGAAAGGGGGGAATTTGTTGTACATTGTGGGATTGCTGCTGTTACTTGACTAAAGGACCAGAAGTCTTCCAAATAATGGCAAGATATGACATTGTTGAAAGAATAGCCTATTTGCCATGCAAGTAACTTTTTAGAGAAACGACTGTTAGTTTCTGAAGCTATTTATGCTTATTTAGCGTCATAGTTCGCAGATAATTTGAGCTTTAAAGTTCATAGAATAAGGCATGCTGTGAAATACCAGAAACTGTCTCTGCCTGCAGAGGTTTTTAGCTTCACCAGCAGTAGTTGGACAACGGAGGCTTCGTTCTCATTGGCCAAGAATGTCTTACGTAAGACCGTCTCTGATTTGCTATTGGTCAGACTCGCTGGCAGTCAGTAGCTGAGAAAAAAAAAGGGTGGAAATGGACGCAGAAACACTCCGCATCTGTACCAAACGATGAAGGTTGCGTCTGATTCAACGGTTTTTGCTTAAAAATTAGGAAAAAGAAGAGCAGCCGTCATCATGGTATGTAATTACGGAGTTTGTATTATGTTTCAAAGCTGGTAAAATAGGCTGTTTGTGTGGCGACGCGATGCATTTGACATTTCCTGTTAGGAGACCACTATATAGCTCTTAATACAATAATTGATATACAGTTTAGTGTGCTGTACATTCACAGGTGAACTAAATTATACATGTGGATTCACTTTAAGCATATAATGTGGTTTGAGCATGTGATTCGACGTGTAAAAACCAGCACTCATGTATTGTTTAAGGAAAAAAAAAACTGTGTGTGCATAAAATAATATTCACGTTGCTCGTGTTTTCCATACATTCACAGTATGGGTTTGTGAATCACGCCTTGGAGCTCCTCGTTTTAAGGAATTATGGCCCGGAAGTGTGGGAAGACATCAAGTGAGTTTGTGGATCATGTGTTTACTATTCGGCCGTGTTGGTCGTTATCATCGGTTGCACTGTGGCCAGCCAGACCACAACAAGGATACAAGGCAGGCCTACTGTACAGCTAGCTCACCTTCAGCTCACACTTTGTCAGTGTGCTGCCAGCAGGGATGGACATTTGCTTGTACTGTAATGATTAACCTTCATTCTATGCAGGCTCACACTGAATCTCACGTTAAGTTGGTTAAAATAAAAATATCCCTTTTTACAATTCTCTCCCATATCAACTTCAATTTTAGACAGTCACTCCAATTATTCAGCTCCCTTACTTAACTAAATGTAGTGATGTAATGTAGCAATGTTAAAAAAACAAAGCAAACAAAAAACTTGCAGCAATGTGCAATTATGATCAAGGAAATTAGTTTAAAAATATCCAAAGTAAAAGCACTCATGCTGAATATGGGCCCTGTGAGTATTATATCATTTGATTATTGCTACCAAAGCATCAATGTATGACTAACATTTTAATGTTGTTGCTGGTCAAACTAATTGCTATTGTTTTTTTATTTAAAAATTACGACTGTTGTCAGATGAATTGTGGTGGAGTGAAAAAGAACAATATTTCCTTCTGAAATTATATTAAGTACAAAATAGTAAAAAAAAATAAAAGTACTCAAGTAAAGTACCTCAGAGTTGTAGGAGTACTTGAGTAAATGTATAATTCTAGCATTGTAAGGCTGCATGTTAGTGCAAGCCAATGCAGACGAGCGCCGGTGTTCAGTGAAAAGCATGTATGTCCTTGTTTGGTGATTTTTAATTTTACTCATAAACTGAAGGATAATGTCCATGGGTTGACAAAATTATTCTGTTTCTTAAGTTAAATGAGCAATTTTAAATCCATTGTTATTATCTAAAAGTGCAGTGACATAAAGCTGAAAACAGGATTATTTTTCTAAGCTCGTGAAAAGTTTAGAGACATTGTGGTTTTCCCAGGATAATGATGCCATGTATCATTTAGAGGGAGAAGGAGGCTGCACACCACAGTTCAATAAATAGTAAACAAAAAAAAAAGTGTTTTATTCTTTGTAATTAAAAAAAGATTTTGGTCAGTTACAACTTATAGTATGAATGTGATTCCATTCTTGAGTGTAATGTTAACATGTATTTTTTTTCAGCATGTTAAAATATTTGGCTCAATCTAAGTTTATTTTTCATCTGTAGTCTTAACTGCCCTGGACCTGACCCTGCTTAAAAAAGAAAGAGGGGAAAAACAGCAGCTGCTGCCTTATGTAAATGTTTTCAAAGTGGTCATTCTCCAGCCACCATAAAAAAACTATACTGCTGTGCAGCATCTCCAGATAGAACGTCTTTATTAATGCATTATTGTGTTATTCAATGCACAATTTATCATGTGTGGTCTGTTTTCAGACTTGATGAGCTGAGTGATTTAAAAATGAACTCTTATTTTCTTTCCAAAACCTTTCAAGGCTTGGTATGTTTTTCCAGCTGTTGCACGTTCTGATAAAATGGTGCTTGCTGCTTCGGCCTGTAAATCATTTCTGTTTTCTCAGTTAAACAGTAGTAATCAGGCCCTCATTAAAATTTCTGACAATTTTTTAAAAATTGGATTGTCAAATGTATAAATAGCAAAATGCACTCTTGTGCTTGGGGTGCTTACCAAAAGATCTGCAACAGATCTAAACCTCATTATCTGTGCTTGTTTCACAGTGTAGTTTTGAAACCACACAACCACTTCAAAGCAATATGGATGTTACTGTAAATATAAATCAGCACGGCTCACACTGACTGGCCACAAATAAGACTCAGCAGTTGTTACTGACTTGCTCCTGTAAACAGAAGTCCCTCTGTGAATTAAGCAACAACAGAAAAGCAATTCCTAAAAGGCAGAGCCATTGGTTGTCTGAACCAATGACTGTGCTGTGGCTCATGAGTAACAGCTTCACTCTGTTTTCAGGAGGGAGGCTCAGCTTGATATTGAGGGTCAGTTCCTTGTTAGAATCATATATGACGACGCCAAAACGTATGATCTAGTTGCGGCTGCAAGTAAAGTTCTCAGTAAGTGACTGCATTTTAAATATTACTGCAAATAGAAACATTAAATATGTGTTATGTCACAAATGGAGCTTCATGATGCAATTGCAACCTGCATCACAAACTGAGATATTAAGAAACTCTGCTCTGTATTTCAGAGATCGATGCAGGAGACATCTTGCAGATGTTTGGGAAGATGTTTTTTGAATTTTGCCAAGAATCAGGATATGACACCATCCTACGAGTGTTAGGATCAAATGTTCGTGAATTCCTGCAGGTAGGCTCCCTCGTCTTTGCCTGTGACAGAGTTGATGGTAATAGTAACTATAATCATATGTAAAATTACAGTATTCATGAGGACTCTACTGGTTTATCATTGCATTCCTATAACCTATGACACTGTGGGACACACAATGGACAATTTAGAAAAAAGTATCAAAATCTGAGCATCAGAAAGAGAGATATCGTCCTTTATATTCCATGCATTATACCTTTTTGTTTAAACCTGGCGCCTACATTACCCACAATGCAAGTGAAGTGATAACAGTTCATTTGGAGATCTGGGTGGGTTGCGCTAATGTAGCCATGAATCCTCAGGTACAGATGAGGAGTGGGCTACAGAGATGTCTTTGTGGCTCTAGATGAGCTTCGCCAAGCCTGACAAAATACCCTGGGATGATGTTACAGTGACACCATAAGGATCATCACAGCTTGGGCTAGAGACTGTGTTACAAATTGGAACTGTGGCAGATTTGAATTATGGGAATTGTAGGATCCAGTGTTTTTGGAGATTGACCCATACTAGCAACTAAAAGTCAGGATGTCTCACGTTCCACTGCTTCAATTTTGAACATTCATTTTCTTTAATCTGCCTCTCACAAGTCCCCCATTGTTATGGAAACGCAACCCTGAATAATTAATGTTGAATGTATTTTGTACAGTATCATCATCTAACTTACTACACCTCAGACAGGTTTTAATTCAATGTACTGGGATTGAATGTTGTATATTTTTATCTTTAATCTGAATTTTCAGAATTTGGATGCCCTACATGACCACCTGGGTACTATTTATCCCGGGATGAGGGCTCCCTCATTTCGCTGCACTGATGCCGAGAAGGGAAACAATCTGATTCTTCACTACTACTCAGAGAGAGAAGGCCTGCAAGACATTGTGATCGGCATCATTAAAACTGTCGCTCAACAAATCCACGGAACAGAGATAGAGATGAAGGTCTGCTTTGCTGTTTTTGTTCCCTTTATGTGCACAGTGAACTCACAGCTCTAATGGCTCTCTCCGCTGCTAGTGATGAATGAAGATGACTTTACGTTTTTTTTCCCCCAGTTCCTCTCTAATTTATGGTATAGCATTCAATGAAGCCTTTTAGTCCCTGTTATTCTTTGTGTTAGAATGTGTAAATTTATGTCTCGGAATATAATTGAAGAGATAATAATGTGGAGATTAAACAACAGAAAGTTCCAAAATATCTGAAATGGGAACAGAGCTGCACTGTGACAACAGCAGTTCAGCAGTGAGTTTTTGGCTAATGTCTGTGAGTCAGAGGATATTTTTAGATCTAAGTTATAGTCTCTAGCTTGGAGATGTCGGGAGTCTTTCGGAGACTTGTTTCTTCCATAGTTTTGTTTTAACTTTTAGCTGTCGTTGAATTTAAATTGGCCATCAACTGCGTGTTTATAAGACAATTAATCAATTTTTTTTTTTCCCCACCTTGGCTCATGTACTCGACCACACTAATCTAATTTTGTCTAAACTAGTGGGACAAATTGTAACAGCAAGATATCATAAACTGTCATTAGTATTTTTATTTGTATGTTAATGTTCAGCCCACAAATCATAGTCTGTAATATCAATAATTGCAGTATGTTATTCTCCTCAGACATCTACTGTACTTTGGCAGGAGTTTTCTCTTTGTTTCATAAGACAGCGACATTTTCTCCCAAACCTAATCATATTGTACACACAGGATAATATTTTTCAGCAATTGTGTGTGTAATGAAAGAACAGAAAATGGCAGACGCTCCAAACGTGACACCCAATTTCTGGAAATATTAGCCACTGTTGCTGTGGCAACAGGGTGCAAAGACAGCTGCTTGACGTCAGCATGCCTTATGCCCATAAACCCACAGAATAATGTCATTTTATAGCGTCCTAATTTTAGAATAATAGACTCAAGATTAATAATAATAATGGAAAATATTAATCAGACTAATATTGCAAAGGTGAAATATTTAATTAAAAGCATCTTATTGCTGCAACTATGTGCCACAGTATAGGCAAGTTTAAATGAATTTTAACTTAATAATATCCGCATTGTAACAATAAAATCATTATTTGTACATTTATTTAACTTCATCTCATACAGATGATCCAACCTAAAAGTGAGGAGTGCGACCACATCAAGTTCCTCATTGAGGAGAAGGATTCAGAGGAGGAGGCGTTCTACGAGGATCTTGATGGCTTTGAGGAGAACGGCACGCAGGAGACTCGCATCAGTCCATATACATTTTGCAAGGCCTTCCCTTTCCACCTCATGTTTGACAAGGACCTGATGCTCACACAGTGTGGAAACGCCATTTATCGAGTCCTGCCACAGGTGCATGCTCACATCCAATTATACCTAAAGTCTGTTTCACACGCAGCACATAACATGAGTTCGTACACGAAAACGTTAGTTCATAAAGTCAGGACTACTCAGTCTCAGACTAGCAGTGGATTACACTTTTTGGCTGCCCAGAATGTTGCAGTAATTTATTACACAAATAACAAATATTACAATTATTTCTAATATCATTTGTCTAAAATATGCATATTTTTTATTTTATTTCTCAGCTCCAGCCTGGTACCTGTATCCTCCCTTCAGTTTTTTCTTTGGTCCGCCCTCACATAGACTTCAGCTTTCATGGCATCCTTTCCCACATCAACACTGTCTTTGTTCTGCGAAGCAAGGTACATATGACATGTACTATTGTTTTTAACCACAGTGTTGCTGGCTGATCACATCACTGCCTTTGTTATACCAGGACAGTTTTGCCAGGAGGCAAAAAGGACCAAAACAGGCCCAAGTCTAAATGATCAAAACATGGTTTGATTGTACAAGACAGAATGTGTTTATAGTCTGATATATTAATATTGATGAGCTCACTGATATTAGAAGCTGCATAATATTTTGACTCTGTGGGTTTCATCAACACTGTTAATGAGGATGAAACTGTTTGCAGATTGAGATTATTGAGCATGAGAATGATTAATCAAAGAAATAAATATGTAGAATTTTATAGTGATGCTTATGCATGCAGCAAAGAGCACAAGGGTCTAAATGTTGAACCGGGAAACTCAGAAAGTGCAGAGTAGACAGGCAGAACAAATTTCACGAGTCTTTAGAGGCACAGGTTTCACTGAGAAATTAGATAGAAACTTAAATAGTAAGAATAGAAAAACAGTTGAATTTGTGTACTTATATGTACTCATGGGACAGTAAATACTTAGAACAGCTGCAGTGCCTTGAAGATGTAGATTGTACTCATTGTGAGGAGACTTGTCTCAAAGCGCTACCACTCTTGGGATGCTACAGAAGCCATGATAAAAAAAAAAAAAAAAAAAGAGTTACGCATAAAATCGGAACTAATGCTCTCCAGTGGTAAATGATGTATTTAACAGTTGAAGCAAAAAATAGATGTAAAAATAAATAGTGAGCTAAACTGGTGCCCAGATTTAGAGAAAAACATATAATGAAATATTCATAAGTGTGATGTAATCCTGACAGGAGGGCCTGCTGAATGTAGAGACTGTAGAGAATGAGGACGAGCTGACGGGGGTGGAGATCAGCTGTCTGAGATTGAAAGGACAGATGATTTACTTGCCAGAGGCGGAGAACATCCTTTTTCTTTGCTCACCCAGGTAAACCCACAGTGCAGTTTGTCCTGACAGAAGCACAGACTGAATATACACACCAAAACACGAGTTCCTTTTTACCTAGTAAATTGGAACACTCATCATTTCTGGCAAAGATAAGTACAGTATAAGTAAAACTGAAAAGCTGTTACACTGTGCTACACTTGAATGCCTCAAAATTGTTGTTTGTTCATTGTTTTCTCATTACCACTCTATTGATAATATGCTGGAAGTATATCTCCAGTGTGTTAGTGCTTATCTAACTACTTGATGTTTACGTGGGATCATCTGTATGTATCATTTGATTTCTTCCTACTGAAGATGTAAATGCTTAAAAAAGGGTCACAATATATACTTTAATTTAAAAAAAGGCCCAGTAATCATTTTTTTTTAAATTTAAGGAAACACTACACTTAATTATTTTGAGAACGCATATACAGTGAGGCGCAGGGCAAGCTTCAATGCTAAATCATCATGTGATCGATATGTCACCATAGATCTCACATAAACAAAACATTACAATCATTTACAACATTTACAAAATATTACTGCCCTTAATTTAGGCAAAAAACATAAGAAAAATGTATTGTAACCATAAATACAGAGTATGACATTACACCCAACACTTCACAATATTGTCTAACATATACTTTTTCATCATAACCCACTGGGTAAAAAGATTCAATATCCATTTATTAGTACAAGAACAAATTCTGTGTTATTTAAATTTAATTATTCAGGCTCTTTTTTTAAACACACAGTCTCCATTACGAAAAAACGTAACTCATTTCACACACAGACACAGTATCTATAGTGACGTATTGATCACAGCAATCAGTGATCAATGTTTTGCAGACAAGCCCCTAATAAAAGCAAGGTAGTCCAAAACCTTTGGTGAATAAAGCATGGTGTACTGGAGAGGAGTTGTGTAACATGTTTTCATTGTGGAGCAAATTTTACCCCAACAGGAGAAAATTCAGATACAGACTATAATGTTCAAGCAAGTATTTATGGCAGCAGGCTGGTTTATGTGGGATTAACTCAAAATAAACTACAGTGCTCATGTGCAACAGAACATCTTATACTACTGTTCACAGGAAAGTAGTACTCATTGTAATAAACTGATCTTAATGTGTAAAATTGGTGGAGTGCCCCATTAACAGACTTTGGACAGCTGTAGAAAATGAATCTATACAGGTAGTAATTGTTAGTTGGAAAAGTATATTGTTGATTTTGGTCTTTTAAGGGAAATAGAAACAATATCTTTCTGCTGTGCACGTCAGCGTCTAAAAATATTCATTATATTATGCTCATGTACAGAAAATACTGCAACTAAACTGTAGGAAAAATGTCAACAAAAATCCTTTTTTTTTTTTTTTTGCTTTTTGCTTCTGTGTTCATAATGTCAGTAAGGGTAATGAGATTATTTAGTTCATTCAGTTAAGCTAAAAATATATTTTGCTTTTATGCTTTCATAAACAAATATATGTGTGGGTACATGACAAGTGAAAACAACCCCACAAAGTTACCTGTGAGCTGGCAATTACCTTGGATCCTCTGCTGTGACCTCTATTAGCCTTTCTGGCCCTGATATAACCAATCAGACATCTGTAGTGAAACACTGGATGCAAGAGAGCAGGGTTCAAGAGATCTTGTCCTCACAGATCGAAAACACTTTGCAGAGGACAAGATCAGCGTTTTCACAGAAGGTTTCCGCCTGACAGAAAATAACAGTGACTGAAGCAGTGAAGCTCATTCACCTTTACAACACAGTGTCTGACCTCACCCCACAAGAAGAGCATTTATCTGGAGACAGTCGGCTAAACCCTGAAAGGAAGATGGTGATCTCACAGCTGGCGGTTCATACTTTATGCTCTGCTAATTTATGCTCATTCTTGATATGAGCAAGAACAAGAAGCAGGTTTTCCTGCTACCACAGACACAAATCAGACACTGTAATACTACCAATAATGAAAAAGTGTTTCACCGTTTCCTTGTTTACGTGTTCTCCATTTTTCTGGTTAGTGTAATGAACCTGGATGATCTCACACGAAGAGGGCTATACCTGAGCGACATCCCGTTACATGACGCCACGCGTGACCTGGTGCTGCTGGGCGAGCAGTTTCGTGAGGAGTACAAGCTGACCCAGGAGCTGGAAATCTTGACAGATCGCCTGCAGCACACACTCCGGGCCCTGGAGGACGAGAAGAAAAAGACAGACAGGTCTGACTGTTTTTATAGGTTTTTCTTCTTTTTAGTTTTTAATTTAGCCTATAAACACACTGTAGCTCCAGCTTTTAGTAAATGACTGTAGAGTTATTGTAAACACACGTCACTGTATCATATAAATAGCTTAAGAAATTATCCTCAAACCATGGCGTTCACAGAACTGCTGACATAAGTGAGCCTTCTGAGCCAGTCTTTCCCACTGTGTTTGGCTTGTAATCCTTTAAAACAAGTCATTTTGCGAACCCTTGTAAATGTTGACATATTTGTATGACCTGTGAACAGTTCAAGCTCAGATTTCTCGTGTCCCTTTGGAGGGATCCTGACCCTCACATTGGGAACCAAAGCTTGAAGCAATAACCCAGCTTTTTCATTCAGGCCCAAATTTATCAGTGTTTACAAACTTTGTAAACACTGATAAATTTACTTACTACCTTCTAGTAAGTTACTGAGAAAAATTACGTGTTACAGTCATAATTACATATAATTACATGCCACAACCCTGTAATCATCTGTAGGCTATGAGTCAACCTCAAACTCACTGGTGTTATTCTTGTTTGATCTTCCCTCATTGGAAAAATAAACAGCAAAGATAGTTCATGAGTCCGTCTTTTAGGAAGATAAAAGAAGATTCCTCAAGTATTCCCTTTTATGGATGAACTATAGACAAGAAACACTGAGGATGCAGCAGGACACTAACATGTCTCAGGCCCATAGTTATGTCAAGGGTACATGACAGTAGGACCACCTAGGGTCAGAATCTATTGTTATACGCAAGTTGATATTTGCCTAAGCTACTCTTCAGCCCCTGTTATGGTGAAGAGACTCCGTTAGTTTTGACTCTGGCTTTCAGAAAAGGGCTTGTCATAGTAATTTGGCACAGCAGTGGGTGACAGCTGGAGAGGAGCACGGAGGTGGAGCATAGTCTTTATTAAGACTGTTGTAGCAGCCCTATCTTCTCATAGGAAAAGACTTTCACTTTCCTGTTGGAATCTATATTATTATTCTGACCATTCTCCGGCCTCAGAGTGCCTCATGCTCCGAGCATTGATTAGAATTCATGGCTCCTCTCTAAAATATTTAAAAGAACTGTTAGTTCTGTTAGTTGCATTTTCAGAAGTTTACCACACTGTTGTTTTCTGATCATGAAAACATACATTTATGCTGTTTTGGCTGTGGTTTACATCATAAGAGAAAATACTATTTACGTCCTTTGAATCACTGAAAATGTTACAGATATATAATTATTGTCTCGTCTCCTGGGTAAATATACTCTGTATGCACATACAGATTTCTGTGTGGTGACTGCTATCTGTATGTATCATGTGTCCTCAAATTATGATGCATCATGGAAGGTATTTTGCTTTTAACAGGCAGCCATGATCTAACCAGTTACCATAGAAACACCACCCTCCCATCTGAGAGCAGCTTGCCTAGCGAAATGACCAAAAGGTGGTGGGTGAGCAAATAAAATGCTGATCCAAAGGATGGACTTCAGTCTGGCAGCCCCAGCCCATTATTCTGCTCCTCGAGTACACCATAACCATGCTTTTCGCTCAAAATGTTCATTTCTCTTCTTCCTTTTAGATTGCTCTATTCCGTTCTGCCGCCATCTGTTGCCAACGAGCTGCGACACAAGCGGCCTGTCCCCGCGAAACGCTACGACAACGTGACCATCCTCTTTAGTGGCATTGTAGGATTTAATGCCTTCTGCAGCAAGCACGCCTCAGCCGAGGGAGCCATCAAGATAGTCAACCTGCTCAATGATGTTTACACACGTTTCGACATCTTGACAGACTCTCGCAAGAACCCTTATGTATACAAGGTTGGAAGCAAGAATCGTATCATGACAGTTTATCATGTATATTTGTAAATTTCTCTCAGCAAAGGGCTAAAAGGGACTGGAATTATTCAGCAGAGTGATAATCATCAAAGTGCACCATAGACTCAAATTCTATTGTCAGAAATTGAGAAATCGAGTGCTTCTAACTACCACGTTCTTGGCTGGTTCTCCAGCTTAAATGCACGAGTGAAGCCCCCTGACTCTCTGGTGAATAATGTTATGCAATTATACATATACAAGTCAGTATTAGAGTATTTATATCAATTGACTTGAGTTTTTCACCGTAATACCAACTTATAAACACAGTGTAGTTTTACAGAGGGACTACACCATTTTATAGGCCTCGTGCAGCAGATTTACACTCCAGGCTTTCAGACAAGAATGCACTTTAAGAAGTCAAACAGACCTCAGCACTTCCAGGGGATCGGCTTCAGGCACTGGGTCACCAAAAGAAGTAATATTTACACTACAAGCTGAATGGCTTGGTGGTCCTTGGGTTTTAGCAGGGCTCAAAGAGGCCCTGAATGTCTTCAAGCTGATGTAAGTGTTTAAGTGTTTATCTCAGGGTGTTTCAGTTTATTTCTAGTGGCACAGTGCATTCAAGACGACTCCTTTGGTAGCACAGTGGGACCAGGTTATTTTACATGAAACTGAACTGAAGCAAAAATAAAACATGTTATGGCATCATACACGTAAAGAACGACAAAATGTTTTTCTCCATGCAGGTGGAAACAGTGGGCGATAAGTACATGACAGTGAGCGGCCTGCCAGAGCCGTGCACGCACCACGCCAAGTCAATCTGCCACCTCGCGCTTGATATGATGGAGATTGCTGGACAAGTCAAAGTGGATGATGAACCAGTACAGGTGAGATAAGAAACTCAGGCTTGAGAAAATATTTTCTGTATTTTGTGGCAATATAAGCTTTAAAATTTTGTAGGACAGAACTTAAATCAGGCTGTTAAATACTACATACTGCCATTTTGTAGGTCAGCTACATCAGCTAAGCTACCTTGGTAGGTAGCACATGGGAATTTGGCAAATTGGAAAAATTGGAAAAGAACAGGAAAATCTGCAAAAATACATTGGATAATATTAAATAAGAAAAGGGTGCTGATAGAAAAGTGTAAGATTTTTTTTTCTCAAATGATATTAGCAAGTTAAAGCTTCAGAATTTTTTTTTTTATGAACTCGCCACATAATATTATAGATTGACAAATCTCTCAAAAACCACATTTATTTTTTTCCCCACTGTATATGAATGCTAATTAGCAGTATTTTTGGATAAACCCTCTGTGTACTTTAAGTGCCTTTTATATCCTTGTTGGATAGTTTCTCCTTGGTGATGCTGTGTGACTGTGTTTGGCACGCTATCATCATTTTCAGACTGTTTTCTATCACATATTTAATTATTTTGCTGTTTTTTTTAAGCAGTGCATCTGTTCTTTTGGCAAAGATAATTCTGGCTTTTTAGAGCACTGTTAATGTCTAATATTGCTTTGAAACTCCAAACATTGGAGTGCTGAGTGTCACACCTCTTCTGGAGGTGATAAATATTGCTTCAGCCTAATATGATCAAGTCTTTAGCCTTGGGTTTTTGTTTTTTTTTCCCTGATTAATTTTAGAATAACTGTACTTGTGCATCTAGACATATTTCCACAGTGAAGTAATAAGCAGTGAAAAGTTGGAGAAAAAACAGCAGCCTTTTGTTTAACTGACTGCTAGAGATTGTTATTGTATCAATGACTGTTGAGACCTAACTTTCGAAAATCATGTCTGCTTAACAAAAGGCTGTTTATTTTGGGACATGGCACTGGCTGAAGAGGAGACCGGTTTAGTAGCAGAAACAGACTCAAATCATCTCACGATCCTGTGGCTAAAAATAGATTCTCATTTGTCCCAGACACTCATGGCGTGTTCATGCTCTGAAGACAATAAGCTCTGAAGTGCCTACAAGTTCAAGTGTAAATATTAGTCTGTAGATCGTCTAGGGCTACTTTTGGAATAGCTGGTTTATTGCAAACCTAAAACCTAAAAAAATCTAATTTTGTGCATGGAGTGATTTCTGGCAAAGATAACCTTATATCCACCCACCAAATGTTGCACCTTTTCAGTCGATCGCTTTAAGATTTTGTGCCAACAGACTAAGAGTAGCATTCAGCTGGACAGCAGCTTGTATTTTATTTTTTTTTATCTTTCTCTCTCTCTGTGGTGCACAAATGATTTAACTAGTCCTTGATTTAACATTTAGAGAGGCCTGAATGCTAGGATGGTTTCCAAACTGTGACTTTTTTTTTGTTGTAGTTATATAAATAGATAAATCTGGTGTCTTGTGCTGCTGTAAGTAATAAATTTACTAATGCGGATATCTTAAAATAAATATTTAAGGTCCATTTTGCCTTATTTGACAAGAAGCAGGGAAATCTTTGGAATATTTCTTTGCTTTGGTTAAATTATAACCAACATACAGAGCTATAACAATGGATTGTATGAAAGGTCTCCCTTTTTTTTTTACTCTCCTTTCTTTCCAGATTACTATTGGGATCCACACAGGAGAAGTGGTGACCGGGGTGATTGGCCAGAGGATGCCAAGATATTGTCTTTTTGGAAATACAGTTAACCTCACAAGTCGTACCGAAACTACTGGTGAAAAGGGAAAAATAAACGTCTCAGAATATACTTATCGGTGAGTCAGGGTAGCTCCTTGTTTAATACCAGTGGCATATTATCACCTTTTTTTTTGTTTTCATTCTTGGGAAGTTAAGTGTGGATTTTATCACTGGATGTTGAAAAACTAGGTGGGTTTGACAGAGCTTTACGAGTTGGTTAAATAGTATTAAAAGTAGTTGGGAATTGGTAGTAGATATGAAGATATGAAGCCATCAATTAAAAATCAATTAAATGTAGCACGAGTAAGATAAGAAATCACCCAGGACCCCACAGCGTGAGTGATTTGCGATGGTGTTGACATTGTATTCCAGGTGTTTGCAGTCTGCTGAGAACGCCGACCCTCAGTTTCATCTGAAGTATCGGGGCCCCGTCACCATGAAAGGAAAGAAGGAGCCGATGAAGGTGTGGTTTCTGTCCAGGAAGCCCACTGACACAGAGTGCACCGCACTTAAAGCTTAACTGTTCAACAGTAAAACATCCCAGGTTTCATCTAATGAAAGCTTCGGTTCAGTACCGTCATGGGAAAGTTTGAGGCAGGGATGAGATGGATCAGATGTATAAAGAGAGATAATTTATCCACAGACATAATCCACAGACAAATATTTTTAATATGATGAAACACAGTGTTTTTTTCAATGTGAATATTATCATTACTGCTCCTGCTTGTTATCTGCTTGACCTTGATGTGTCATGAGGTCACTATATTTTTTTTAGGGTACACACAATATTGCCGTGTTTCATGAAAAGGTTAGTGAAACAGCATATGGGCATTCAAGTTTGACACAGTTTTGGACAAAATACACTCACGTGATATTACATCTATCTTAAATGTTTTTAGTTGCTGATTTTGTCAGATATTAGTATTTTACTGTATTTGTTCTGAAGCCCTCTGAAAATCCTGAGAGTCTATAGTCTTTACTTTGTCTGCCGAAATAACTCATTTCACATTGGATTAATGAAATACAGTAGTTTTTTTTTTTTAATTATCATTTTTACTTTTATAATGACAATGAGAAATTCTTGATTTAAAGTGAAAGATTTTACTTAAATGTGTTATAATGATGCACTCTGGCCCACTTAATGATAATAAAATAAAATAAAAACTTAGTTCCATGACATGTGATACAAGATTCTACACTGAATATGTTACACTGGCATCAAAACTATTAAAAGAAAAAAAAAGATATTATTAATTATATGGATTTACACCACAGTGTTCATTAGTTGTTTGGCAGAAAAGCTACTATTCTAACTTGATTCATATGTCGAAATTCAAAGACGTGTCACAAATGATAGTGTTGAGCCATTAGTAAACTTGTATCATCATGAATCTATCACTGAATCATAAAATAGTTCCATAAATAAAAATGTGCACTATACACTACTTTATTTAATATATTTATTGCACCTTTCCACTTATCACACATTCACTTTTTGTCTACTTCTATGAAAATAAGATTGAGTACTATTTTCAGTTCTACTGTACGTTGTTGAGATAATCTTAGAGATCTGCTTATTTATTGTTAACATTATGTTACTTTGTATTTATTCTTTTATTTCGTGAGAAGGCTTTAGTTTAAACGAATAGATCACCTTTAGAAAAGAAAACATTTAGTACATTTTATTATGGATGAAACTACTGTATGTGCCTCCATCATATTTATAATTAAAGTAAAACTTTGTGCTCTATGTGTTTGATTAATTTCACACGCGTAAATGTACTGTACTTTGTCCACCACATTTTTTTTCTAAGTCATCATTATTACACCTCACATAAAGTCCTGTGCAAGGAATCCTCTCCAACAAATCCAGCTTCTTGTGCAAGAAACAAACAGCTGCCTCCTGTACTGTACGAGTGCATTTCTGTGGTTGTTTTATTTTAATAATGTTTCTGTTGGGAGGTGAACTAATAAAAAGAGTCTTGAGAAATGTTGGTTACTTGATGTTTTCCTTCGTACAGTACAAATTTTGCTGTCAACCAGTACATTGTGGTTCTAATAAAGACTAAACTTTACAGTTGAACAGCAAAAAGTAATGGATAGTCATGACTTACAATGAAGTAATACAGTGTGGAGTATCAGCATTATTAGATCCAGAGCATAGATAACTTTGACAATCGAGATTCTTTTGTTAAGTGCTCTCTCTAGAGGCCAGTCAGAGGATTACAATCCTGGGACAAAACTGCATATCTGATACGCCTGCTGTTGTTATGATCACTAAAGTTGAATTTTTGTCTTTTAAGTATAAAATATTGCTTAGATAAAATATACAGTAGAGCTGCCACAGAGTGTTTGCAAAATTTCATTAGTTATGTTAAAGCACAAAATATTTTACACTTGTTAGGCCTGCAATGATTGACCCTGTATGTGAAATATTACAGTACAGACACACTAACTGATGCATAGTATTTTGTTAATGCATATTATAAGATATACATGATTTTGGGACTGATAACCCTTGTTAAGTTGTTATTTCAGTCACATCAGTTCTTTAGTTTGTGAGTTTAGGGTGTATGGTTTAGCGGGCAAGTACCTTCTGAATGACAAATTAAAACGTGACGTCTGTGGTACATTATCCAAACAGGATAAACACCTCTTTGCATTATTGTAGAAATATGTAAGGCTGAGGCTTTTTCTCTCGCTTAGTGGCAAGTTCTCAAAGATGCTTGGAACAGCCTACTTCCCTTAAAAAACTGTGCACAAGTGTGCCTAAGAAAACTGCTGCTGTTTTAAGAGCAATGGGTGGTTACACCATGCATTGATTTAACTCAGGCTTTTCTGTTCACTGATAAAAACTATTCATTATTTCTAATGGGAAACAAAGGATATGAAACCCATCACCCAAACTCAAGGAGAGTTTCAACTACACTCCGTTTTTAATTTTTATTTGTCTCTTCTTTCTTTTATTAAGTCTCTTTCAGCTCATAGTTTACGGAGGTTTTACGAATAAACATTTTGCGCTGCACATGCGTTTCATGTATATCATGTCTGAAAATCTCACTAAACGCTTCCAGCTCTTAGAGGGACTGATTCAGTACATTAATCAGTGGGCCACAACAGGAGACCCTTTTTTTGCCTATATCTGTTAACATTTTTGGAAAATTAATCACACCGAATTCACTATTAGTAGTTCCTGTTTGTTACTGACTATTGAATGCACAGACAACTGTAATCAAATCACTTTGATACTGAAGAAAACTTTAAAACGTGATGATTCTCATGCTAGTTCTGGAGCTACAAGGAGCATCTTTTTCTTCGATTTCTGGACACAATTGCAATGGACATAGATAGAATGATAGCCTTCTGAAACTCACATTTAATCTAAAAATATGTGTATCATATGTGTTCAGATTTGACCGAGGTATGAGTCAAATCGCGGCAATCGGGAGCTAAGAGTTTTAACAACATGAAGGTAGGCGACCTTACCTGCCGCTGCTGCAACTATGGACCACGATGGTAAGCAGCCAAACTACAATAACTAACTTCCGGGGGTTTTCAGAACACCTGCGTGCACCTGTTTCCCCCTTTACCCTGCGCAGTATCTTCTCCTTTCCCTCCTGAAAGTTTGGAAACCTCTGGAACATAGATGAACTTTCCATAGGTGGAAACCGCCCAGTTAAAGAAAAAGTAACCCGTTTGTCTAAAAGGTTCAATACATACATACATACATACATACACAGAGGGTGCTTTTAGGTATTATCTCTCCCCAGAGACAACCAGAGTTATCAAATGGCCAGACATGAATCAAAAAGAGTGTTAATGAAGCATTGGACGAGCTCAGCACTAAGATTTTTCAGGGGTTGGTAGAGATCAAATCAGAGCTCAAAGAGTACATATTAGAGGTGACCAGGAAAAAACTAAATTAATTCTAATGTTGCTTTGTGTGGGCTGGATGGGCAAGTTAGAACAACTTTATACAAAACAGGCTTTTTTAACAACAGGCATTTTGCAGCCCATCTAGGTACAGCAATACGGTGCTGGTGATTTACTGAGAGACCTGAATGGAACTGAGACATTATTAATGTTTGCAATTATAACTATGTGTTTCCTGACTAGACTAGACAAGTGACTAGACAGTTCAGCCACAGTCAGATCTAATGGCCACCGAGCATCTCCACAGGAGCAGTCCACGATTAAAGGCCTTACTCAGGAGCCCCTGTTGGTAATGTGGGTAGGTCAAGCACTGCTCTTTCAGCTTCCCACCCAGATTTATCCTGCCAGTTCAAGCAATCAAGGGATCACACTGGCAACTTCTTCAAGCCCACGACCTTTAATATTTAGGTAATGTTTTTGTAAAATGTCAAATGCACAGAGTATGACAGCTCTCTTAGACATGTACCATGAACCAAAACAGAGTTTTAGTTAATCTCTCCTTTAATACGCCACGTTATTGTTTTGCATGTAGTGTGACGGCTGATACTAGGATCAACCCTTGTGTGATACAATTGTGTTAAAGATTAGCTTCAGCAGGGCTTCATCATGTATGTCTTAACCTCACCTGTTCAATTTAATCATTCCAGTTATAGTAGAAAGGTCTTTGTGTGATAAGAGGCAGATTCTGGAAGATTGAGGTGGAAGTAAAGGTCAGGCAAAGATCTCTCATGCCACATAATAAGATGAGAAGAAGTTAAGATAAGAGAGAACTGACATAATGTGCATGTTTTATTCATCCCTTTGTCAGACATGACAAGGATTTTTAACAAGTGCTCTTACTTTTTGCTTTTCTTCAGCTTAAGATAAATACTTTTTTTGACATTTTTGACACTTCTGTTAGTTTGGCATAAGTAAATTAGTGTCTACATCATTCTATTGTCCCAAATACACCTTATATACCCAACACCCACACTCAGAAACACTCTACAAAAACATTACATTGTCTCACTCACATAAGCTTTGCGATTTACCCAGAAGTACCACAGATGATATAAAATTCAGTTGTGGCAAATGATGATTGTCAGTATTTGTTTAATATTAACTTCAAATATCAAAGGTCTCGTTTATCAACAATGGCCAGATTAAGGTCAAAGGTTTCATTTTCAATGGAGACACATTATCAACTAAACTGATCACCTCTGCAGCTGTACAAAGTAATTACATCAGATGCAGTCTTGGCTGAGTTTTAGCAGGATTGCATTAGAGAAGAGGCATATCTGAAGTTGTGCAAACATTGTATTCACATATGCTTCAACAGGTCTGTTTAGTTTATTTTGTGTTTGTCTCAGGTTTAGGCACAGGGGAAAAATAGATGTTGAGTTTAATTTAAAAATATATTTAAATTATATTTATCATAATATACAAATGTTGTCTGCTTAATTGCTGCAGTTCTGCACTGAATACTGTTAATGTGGGTGAGCAAGGACCAACACCCTTTGTAAACAGAGATACAGGTATAACAGGATGTCAGCCAATCTGTTATTCACAAAATATACAGTATCATATGGCATGGTTTGTTGGATATGCCATAATTCTTCCTATTCAGGACCATGGCATTTCCCAGTCAATTGCAGTTGGGAATATTGCCTTGAGAAAACATGAGCTTTAAACAGCCACATCAGCATTCAGCTAGATGCCGAGATAAGAGGGCGTGAGGTTTAAAAGGAGCAGCAGACTCTGAGTAAGACACTCCTTGCTGCAGAGTCGTCCAGTTCACCCTCACAGCCACCATGACCTTCAACGGCACCTGGAAAATTGATCGCAATGAAAACTATGAGAAATTCATGGAAAAAATGGGTGAGTAATATCAGGCCGCTGATAATCTGCTTTACATCGTTAAAGATGTTTATTAAATAGCTGTCATTTGATGCATTGCTGATAATACTACAATGTGTTTCATTACAGTGATTACTCCTAGTGTAAAAAGATGACCATAATACCAGAAGACCTGATAAGGCAACTGATAGAGCACCGATAGAGCACTGATAAAGTGCAGTTAGACACATTTTTATAAAGAAAGCTGTTTCTAAGTCAGAATGTCAAATAGCAATCATGCATAATCATGCATTCTTTTTCATTTTTACAAATTTAGAAGCATTTTTAATTTTTACTATATTTATATTATATTTATATTATATTTGGTATTTACAATATAAAATAATATGGTATCCCAAGTCTTTAAACACTGATCCAAACACTGGAGCTAAGGTCTCAACTGAAAACACTTGATGGCACGATGACCTACTGTTCATGTTTGTGACATGGCCTTGTACCTACTTACCCTTGACAAATACACAAACCAAGGAACTACCTTTTGTAATGCATGTGCATGAAAAGTGATTAAATTCTGACAAACTTCCTCTGATTGTCCAGAGTCTATTGAACATATTCCCTGTGTCTGTTGTTAGGAATTAACATGGTGAAGAGGAAGTTGGCTGCACACGACAACCTCAAGATAATCATCGAACAGAATGGAGACAAGTTTCATGTGAAGGAGAGCAGCAATTTCCGCACCCTGGAAATAGACTTCACCCTGGGGGTCAACTTTGAGTACAGCCTTGCCGATGGAACTGAACTATCAGTAAGCCAAACTGGCATCTAGAGGGGCACCTTTATCCATCATTACACTCTTAATTACTCAGAAACTGACCTTTACATGGGTCAAGTCCAGACTGTTGTTACTTTGTAGGAGGATTCTCTTACTTCTTATTTCACTTACTTAAGACTTTGAACCTTTGAGCTGCAGCAAAGAGTTCATTTGCAAACAATCCATACATCAAAGTTTGACTTTTAGTGTAGTAACTCCAGTTGATTTCAGGCCACTACCACAGTCACAGCCATAAAACTGTGAACCAGCATGGCCTACCCTTCCACCTAGTATGCATGTCATGACTAATTTCAATGTTTCACCCCATAGGGCTCATGGAACATTGAGGGAGACACAATGAAGGGTGTTTTCCTCAGAAAGGACAATAGAAAGCAGCTGACAACAGTCAGAATTATCCAAGGAGATGAACTCATACAGGTAGAATGAATTTATATTTATGCAAATTAGGGCACCAAAAACCCCCATTTTTATCTAAAACACTTGGACAGCCGTTATAGACAGTGAATAGATTAGGTTTAGCTGGGTTAAAGGCTGTTCTTTATTGCTTATTTGATATTACAGTTGTCACTCTCTTTGTAACTCTGTCACATGATACTGTAACATGCTTTAAATATATATACAGCAATCAAAAGCTGAATTTGGCATCTTATGCCGATTTCCAGATGTTAATAGGTTACGGATAAGACCTCAAATGTAGTGAACCATCTTATCAGTCAAATACAGAGCTATGAAATTATATAACCTCATATGACCTCATCTTTCTCCAACAGAGCTACAACTATGAAGGTGTGGACGCAAAGAGGATTTTCAAGAGGGGTTAGACAAGAGATGTTTGACTTCAGGATTACATACAGTATTGTGTTTATTATCAACTACTTATATCAACATAACCTGTAAACAGTATATGAAAAAGTTTTGAATTGCACCAGCTTTTGATACTTGCAGTAATAAAGCCGTACTGTAACTGCCTGTTTTCTGTGTTTTGTTTGTCAAAATGATCAATTTCGGTGGGAATCAGTGGAGGTTCAGGTGAATTTAAAGACACATTAAAAGGACTCGTTTTAGAGTGATACAATAATTTAAACTTTATTCAACAATGAATAAAAATAAATATATATTATCTACAAAAATATAAAGTGTAGACAGATTTTACATGTTTCTTTAAATTGGTCTGTATTTACGCAAGTCATGAAGTCATTCACTGAAGCACCGACAACTCAGTTCAGCAGTAATGTCATGCTGAATCCTAAGCACACACAGAGGTATGACAACAGGATTCACTGAGGCATACAGATCCTTCACATCAGGCCACATCAGCCGGTCACTTATCAGATAAGATCAGTGACATAATGTGGAAAGTTCCCTCTTTTGTTCTTGAGCGTTGATGCAGTACAGTGTAAATTAATTAGGCTCTGTCCCTGTATATTTAGCACAAGATAAAAGATATAGATTGATGCAATGCCAACTGTGACATAATATGACACAGGACAAAAAGACATTTAACCAAACGATCTTCCAGAGTATATAAAACCTTTAACTGAAGTCTATGGATCATGGGTGGAAGGAAAACCAATTCTCATCTTCCTTTTCCAAGTGTAAAGATGTGCATATACCCACAAAAACCCAAGTTAAACACTGGAGAAAATCTTTCTTTTTATACATTAAGGCTCCTTCAAACTTAGAAGCACCAAGCTTTGCCACCAAGGAGGTGGGATGCACTTGCCACTTACAAGCACTGATTGTCCCACTTTCTGCTGATGACATTTGAACATGTCAAATTTGCCAACTGCAGCTGGATGAAGAGCGAACCACGGAGGTTGCTGCTTGCCGCTGGGGTTGTAGCTTCCAAGTATGAAAGGGCTTTTAGGAAGATTAGATCTGGCACAAATCCATGCCTTTACCACTCCTTTCACACACACAATAACAGTACAATGGTGCACACAGAGGAGTGTCATCAGATATGTCACTATTAGCATTGCATATTCAAAAGTTTTGGACGACATCCTCCATCCCTTTCATTCATCTCCCTCATTCTTTAAGTGTGGTTTCACTCACACAAACACACACGCACACACACACACACACACAAAAACCAAAACATGTCCCACTGAAAATGTCAAGGCACTCTGTGTGAAAACAAAATAATACCATGTTTTACATTTACATAAAATAACTGAAAAACAGGAAAAATATTGCAGATAAATGATATGAACATTAGTCACATAACAAACCACAAAAACACTTTGCAGGTGAGACAACATTGAGATAACCTGGTTAATATACTCAAATCAGCTTCATCTAATCCAATGAGTAATTTAGTAATTTTACCTTCTTTATCTAGTTTATATATTAGTATATATATTAGATATCTTCAAATAACAGTAGAAAAAATAATAATTGCTACAGCACAATCAACCTGTTTAAAGGCATGTGTCACTGCGTATAATTGAAAGGTTAGAATTAAAAAAAACTTTATAATGGCTCAGTTAGATTTTATGTCTTCTTTTTCTTGAATTTACACAGTGTGAACAAATAAACTGTGAAAAATGCAAAAATATGCTCACATTATAAATTTAGGTGTGATTACACTCAGTCACATGTAAATCTCTGACGTTAGACATCTCAAACAGCAAATGCAGTGACTCACTATGTGCAGTGACGACAGTTGAGCAATACCTTGACAAAGCTTATTGAGGAGGGACAGAAATACAAAGCAAGTGAAAAACTTACATGCATGTAAAAATGGCAGGATGTTTAGAAAAAGACTTGGCAATTTATTGAACACAAAAGAAAATTGATATTAATATTTGAAAGCTGAGCAACACTGGCTTCTCTGTCTTCTCAGGAATGTCTGCTATACAGATTACTAAGCTTTAAAACCTCAACATCTGCTTTTAAAGTAACTTGAAAGTATTTTTCAGTGAATGCATAGTATGTCTCGGACAGTCGTTGTTCTCCAGCGTATCGTTTGCATTATATGTTTATATTTACAATGGATGCATAAACAAAAGTATGTGTTCTTGTATGAGCAAGAAAATAGAACATCATTCCAGTGTTTAATAGTTTCCAAATCAACTGTAGTTACAAAATGCTATTTCATGAATTTATTTTATTACAATTAAGTAAAATCCCATAGAATTTATGTTTGTTGGACTCACAGTCCAATATTTTCATGCTCATGCTTATGATGTACACGCAGCTAGTAAGACTTTGTAAAGGCCACATGCAGGTTTTAGAACATTTATCTTATTAACAAGAATACTTGTGTGTTGTGTCGTATGGTCAATAATAATATCAGATAGGCATATTAGTTATATTGGCATCTTTATGAAAATATCTGCAAATACAGACGTATTTAAATCTTTTTACTTTAAGAGGAAGACTTAAAAAATACAATTTGACATCACTGTGGATTACAAAAAAGGATTACAAGAACCAGCACAATCGTAGGTAGAATACACAAGGTTACATGACGGTATACTGTGACCTGCTGAATAACCTGGGCGCTGCCCCAAACACAGAATGTCACGGTCAACAAATGATAGGCTTTGGAACTGACAGAAACTGAATGCAGTCTTGCCACTGCAGCTGAGAAACTGTTTCTCTCAAAGATCTCCACATATTTATGAATGATATCATGAAATCTGCCCAAAAATGAACAAATCATGAAAACAGTGAATTACCCAGAATTCTCCTCAACAGATTTTCTTTTTTTACAGCCAAGGAGACTGTTACGGGGCAGCACTCAGTCATTCATTAACGCATAAATGTTGTAAAAGAACTGATAAATGATAACAGCTGAAACAAATCAGTAACTGAATATAAGTAACTGTTGCAACGTCTATTCCCTGGTGTCCTAAACCCCTCAATGTGCATAAAGTCAGTAAGCTGCCCAGACACAAACAAAAAGCATTTCCAATCTTAATTCACTCTCCTTTGGTGTGATTACCTGAACTAACTTAAACCTACTGCTGAAGATTCAAACCACTTTTTTGTAGAATGACATCATATTCTGATAAAGTATCTTGAATATACCTTTTACTGCCATCATTCGGTGATTTATTATCACGCTTCATTCTTTGATCTTTGTGTAATAACTGCACAAACCACAGTATAACCAGTCTAATGGTGGCTCACCATAATCTCCCATGCCTGACTTTACGTACTGTAGATTGGTGTATCTTCGATTCTGCAGCACTTCTGCAGAGCTACTGTAAAGCTTAAAAAAACAGCTTAAACTTGACATAAGGTGATTCAAAGACTCAAAAACCCTCTGTGCAAACTGAAAACAGTCCAGATTTTTTTGGTTAAAACAAAATCCTCCTGCAGCAACACCGCAGGACAGTGGAAGACAGTATATATAATAGTTGATAATCCTTCAAACAATACGTAACAGCATTTAGAAATAGGTTTTACTTATGACAAGCTTGCATAAATAAATTCCACTCAATTTGGAGATGTCGGGCTTCAGAACATCTTTCCATTCTCTAAACTCTTTGGCATCCAGTTAGTACTCTACTGACCAATGTCCATCTTTGTAAACAAAACTTACCAAGTAATATTCATAAAAAACCACGTTCATCCAGTCCTTTGGCTGTCACTGGGTTCCATTTTGCAGTGGGTTTATTGCTATTATGGCCTGTAAAGAAAAGAAAAGAAGAAAAATCTTGTTAGAATTATGGTTTATGGAGCTTTGCTTTGTGCACATTTGCACCACAACAACGAAATTAAATTAAATACTTGACAAATCAAGATGCTTCACTGCACTGATGCAGAGATCATACTGTAAAACACAATCAACATTAATCCTGCTAATTGATGTGCACCATTGTTCCAGATGGCCTAAAATAACCAGACATGTTAGAGAAATAGCTGTTACAATATAAACAGTAAAGCAAAATCTCTAATGGTTGAATTTATATCATCTCACAGTAAATATATTTTATCACCCTAGACAGCCCTGCACTACATTCAGGTTTACAAACATATTGAAGAAGGCTTACTTGTTTCAGGTCTGGCTTTTGGCACGTCTTGTGACTGTGTGTCGGTGGGGAGCGTGTGGCTGGCATCTCTGCGCTCAGTCACAACCACTGTCCGTGGCACCGTGGCAGAAAGGACAAGTGGCCTCTGGTTGTGGTACTTGAGACGATATGTTTCTGTCATACAGTTATCCACATTGAAGTATGTTGTCAGAGAAACCTCTTGAGCAGGCACTGCCTGTTCCACTCTGCATCCGGTTAGTCTTTCCTCACTTTCACATGATGATGGGGTACTCCTCTCTGGGTCAGAGCCCGACTTGGAGCTTGCATCTGAGAAGGTTCGCAGGCCTGACATGTCAGGCTTCCTGTGAGGACTAACGTAGGATGTGGATGAAAGATGAGGACTCGATGGAAAGGGTTCTTGAAGCATCCTTGGACGAAACACAGCGTGGCTTGTTTCACCCTGATGAGGAGCGATCCGCTGGGTGGGCCGAAGGTGTGGCGACCCTGTCGTGCTGAGCTGATGCTGATTGTTCAGTTGAAGAGGTTCTGCAGTCACATTGCTGGGAGGGTGGTATGGCAGGGTTATATGAGGACACTGGGAATCAGAAGCGACGGCCTCGCTGTTGCTGGAGCGGTAACTACTTTCTCTGTCCTCGGGCTCTGAGAGAGCAAGATCATCGGAGCTGTTCCATTCTGAGCTGCTGGTTTTTGTAATGTGCCTCAGGGCTGTACTTTCTCTACAGTTTGTCAGCTCCTGCTGATCACTCTGCCTGTTATCGGGACCAGTGGAGTCCCTCTCTGAAGACACTGCTTTCCTGGAGGTGCTAGAAGTGTACTTTGATTTTCGTCTACAAAAAAGACAAGTGTTTATACCAGAGAATGCTGGAAGTAAGTATCCAAATATTATGGAAATACCTAAATATAAATATAATATTATAAATATAATGTACTGTATTTTATATATTCTTAATTGTACATGTTGGAACAATTTGCTTATAGTTTAGAATAAAGCACACTACCTTGAACTTGGACTGCACTTTAGATGTGAATGAACTTGGTCATGGTTCTTTCCCTGAGGTTTGGGTTGATGTTTACCTATAAAATATGAAATAAAGGTGATCAAACCATACTGAGTGAAAAAGTGAAAATATAAAAAAATAGAATATAAATTATTATTTACTGATTACTGATCAGAGATTTAAGAACACCTCAGTTTTTCCAGGGGCACCTGGAGGAACTGTTTGCATTAATTTTCAAGGATTAATTTGTTTGTTTCCTTCGTTGCAGGAAAGCTGTACATTTTTACCTGGGGCAGTTTACTGGCTACCTTTGTAGCATTTAGGGCTATTCACTGGGCCTGAACTGCTTAAATAAAACTGGAAAAATGGTGGTGTTCTAAAAATGTTCTAAAACATTTGACTGGTAGAGTAAATGCACATTTACTCTACTAAATTTGCTCACTCTGTCCTATGGGGCACAAAACTGTGCCCTATAGGAAAACATATTACGTTTTGTCACTGCCCTAATCTTCTTCCCTAATTATGAACTAGGCATCTACAGATGCACACACACAAAACGTACACATTTACACACACATAATTAATTAAAGGCAGAAACTAGGTAAATACAAGGGGCCTATACATCTGTCTAAGAAGCTGTTGCCCTCTTAGGACACAAGGTGGCAGCAGCAGAGTATTAATCTCACTAGACTTCCTTACAGCTGGGATGAACCAGTCAGCGCAGCGAGAGGCAGTGTGGTGCTGAATTCCTTCCCTTTAAAAATAGATGTGTTATTTTTTTCTTTGCTGTTGCCCTGGAGAGGTCCGTGCAAGGATAAAAGCTTTAGCTGTTGGTTGGAAACACTGGCTCTGGATGCGCATAGCCTCGATAAAGTATCAAGCGCAGCAGACTCGAAGTACTGCATGAAAAGGAAAGACATTTATGACAATGCCAGCACGTCCAGCTGTGCTATCTGAATGAGCTTTGTGGGATTATTATCAGTTTAATGCCTGTGCAGGGCTGACTGGGTGAAGAGGTTAAATAAGCCATCCGAGCTCAGAAATCAATTCAGACCTTTGTCAATCTTCAATTACTCTTGTATTATCAGTAGAAGAGGCAGATCACACCTCATTGTTTTTAAAGACTAAAAGAACACACATACTAACAGAAATATAAAGAAAGAAGAAAACAAAGAAAAATAGGGAAAACTCCTCTTTTGGAAACTGTTCTCTTGTGGCAGGCCCCTACTTGCATAATCCAAAAAGTAGTAACTTTTCTTAGACTTAATTGTGTGGGACATGAGAGTCCCGCATAAATACTCAACCCATTGTGTGTGACCCAGTGTGTGTTTCTTGTAATGACATACTGGATCTACGAAGACTTAATTCTTTTCCTTGTAAATCTTTTCCTGGAGGTTGTGCAGATTAGATGTGAGATGTAACTGAGCGTAAACAGTGACATGCTCTTTTATTCTCTAAATCCTGTTTTAATTTTCATCTTCTTTTCATCTTATTTTTCTTGTTGGTGTCTCAGTCTATCCTCTTCCTTCTTTTACGGCCCATCTTTGTTATTTTTAAACACCGGATTTGTTTTTTTAGTTGACTTAAAAAGTGAGCTCGTTGTAACAGATTTTTATTCACATCACATTTTGCCATACACTGTGCCAGGCTACAATATAATGTAAAATAAATTTACAAAACTTATTACATACCAGAAAACTTAAGAATATTACTTATAGCATGTTAAAACTAGGTAACTGGTTGTGGTTATTCCACTCGCTGCATTTAATACCAGCACCAAAGCTCTTTAAATATTGGAACTTACCGTTGTGTGAAGGTGAGGACATTATACTTGATTTTGCATCGCCTCCCTTTTGATGCAACTGGCTGAGAATAAAAGACCAAAATTATTCCTAGCATGATTTCAAGCTAATTTTTCAAGTAGTGTCTTGCAAAACCGGTCAGCACAGTCATAAACAAACAAAAAGGGCAAATAATGCACACAAACCCATGAAAAGCACTGAGAGAACGATGTCAAATCATAAACATTAAACATTACAATACTGAATATTTGGATTTTGTATGGATTTCTGTCTTTTGCTGTACTGTTGCTTTAAAAGGCAATGTGCCGAAGCCATATGTTGAAAAACCTTTCAATCTTATGTCTGATACTGCTAACACATATAATATATAAAATGTCACGTAAAGTTTTGACCAAATAAATGCAGATGAGTAAATTACCAAGTAATTACAGCTGCAGCTAAGTAACTGCTTTAAAAAATAACTAATTTATGACTTACAAACACCCCTGTCGTTTATCATCATCTGATTATTACTGCAGTTAATCATTGGCTGTTTTATTTCCAGTTAATTTTAAAATTATATCTTTGGATAATGTTCATTACATCTCAGGAATTAATTTGCACGAGACGTTGAAATTTACTTTTCAGTTCCACATAATTATACAAAGTAAGCACACAGTATATAGTCATGTAGAATTAAGGTTTGCTTCAATAGTCCAGGTTCAGCTGTCTTCTGGAGGCATTGATATGTATATAATATATATTATATAGTGTACAAGTTATTTGGAAGGGAATGTCATGGGAACACGCATTATGCCCTTCTGTAGTGCAGTTTTACCTTAGTTTCCAAGGTAATCTAAAGTATTTTTGAGTAATGATGAGATATAAATCTCAGAATAGCAAACTGGTGACACCCTACAAGAATAAACTAAATATCTAAGAAAATATTCTGAGAAATAGAAGACAAGCATTTGGTTAATCCCTTCACTTACAAATAAACAGTTTTGTTGTTTCCGTATGGCAGGGCCATGACTAATTACTGAATGAGAAAGGTTATTTGTTGTTGATATAAACCTTCAAAACAAACATGAATTAAAGGGTTTCTACCTAATTTGGAAATGGGTTGTTAAAATCAGGCTGCTGCCACATCTGTAGTTCTCAAGTAACCCAGCACTTACTCAGTTACAGCTGCAACAACTTGGTGATTTATTTCCCTTGTAGTATTCATACTTTTTGAATGTGAAACCTCCATTTGTCTTTGTACAGAGGTACCAATTACACAGTTGTTTCTTACCTTTGCAACTGTGCCTCTGGTGTTGATCTCTGGTCTTTAACAGCAAAGCCATCAACCCCAGGTGAGTCAGGATTGGTGGAGCCACTGCTGAGTCTATCACTGCTCTCGTAGCCAGACTCTGTCCTCTGTATGGTCCAGGTGTCACTACGAAGCAGCGTCTTGGGGCCACTCTTAAGCCTGCTGCCCCTCTGTTGGTTGGCTCTGCTCTCTGACTCTACAGAGCTGTGGCTCTCAGTCTCATGCCTCTGCTCATCCTCATAAATTGTCATTAAACACTTCTGCTTTCGATCTTCTCTGGTGCGTACATATTCCTTCTCACGGTCTCGACTTGGTTCAGCATTAACCCTTTCCTGGGATGAAGGCTTACTGCGCCGCGGGCTGTCATGTTGCTGTTGACGCCGCTGCTCCAGTTCGTTCAGTACAGTGTCCACATTCAACACCTCCCGAATGGGTCTCCACGTGGACTTAGATTTATTGCGGCTTCCTCCACTTTCCCATTGCTCCTGGCAGCTATCCTCATAGTGACTTGGGGAGGTGTTGGTTCTCCGGCTATGCCCACCACCCTGTGTACCCAAGGACTGCCCATGTGGCTCCTGAGATCCCCTAGTTGAATGGTTTGATGACTTCTCGGCGCGTTGAGAGCTTTTTAATTTTTGGTCCACAGCAGGCCTCAGTCCATAATCTGGAGGAGATGAAGATCTTGCATGTGTCATCTCTAAACAAAGTGGACAAAAATTATTTGTAGAATTACTAATTCAAACATGTTCTGACGTGACGAGCAATTGTCCCTATATGTCTTTGTTTTTGCCTCTGAAATATCAGTTTTACGCCTATACCTATGATGCTGACACAACGCTCTACCTTTGTGTTGTGACGGGTCTGTTCTCCGATGCCCTCTCTCCTTTTTTGATGTTTCACCTGGCCTCTGCAAATTCTCCATGAAAGGTTCCTGGAATTTGTTAGGACTACCAAGGGGATGTTTCACTGAGGGAAAAAAAAAACAAAAAAAAGAAATAGCAGATGAGTGCCTGCATTCGATGCAGAAGATTGCACTTGATGTTTTTTGAACTTGTGATTTAATTTTGGATTCTTAAGTAGCATTTTTTGAAGCCTTGTGACCTTAGTGAACCACATAGTAAATAATTGTTATTGTTATAAAACCTCCTGGAACTTGAAGAAACAATCAGTGCTGTCCTCCACATGAGGTGTACTAGGGTTAGGGTTGTTTTAGCAATTTGAAACCCCTTCAGATTGTTCTGGGTTCAAACAAATCTACAATGTGTTGTGCACCGCAGGCATCGAGCTTGAGAAAGCCACATTTTATTTTCCACTCTCTGACCAAGGCTCATCAGTCAGGTCACTTCTGACTCTTCCTCTTTCACTCACTACAAATTCCAGCTATAATAGATGTTTTGGCAAAGAGGCCCTTTCACCTTGCATCTTTGCTACAAATGCGGCAAGAGACATAGCAAATTTTCATTTCTTCTTTCCACCAGAGAACAGATGCCAGTACATCATGCATGTTAAAATACTACTACTGCTCACACATTTGGTGAGTCTCTTTGCCTCTGTAGCAAGCAGGTCACTGTGAGAAACAGAGCTGCAGTGAACTGCAAACATCTGCCTCCAAATCAGCACATTTACCTAACAGCTGCCACTGCCTTTCAGTTTCATATCTCAACTCCTCCTGTTAGCTGGACCATTTTCTGCAGCATTATCTCCATATTTATATTTGTGTTTTTATGCAATCAGTACTGCACTTCAAGACAATGATTCATATTTTTGTGAAGATCTACAATTTAAAAAAAATGAGACAGTATAATAAATAGAAAACTGGTGAAGGAAATGCCCTTTGAAGCTGTGTGCATGCGCATGGCTGCTGGATGTTAGAGCAGCGGTGAGTAACGGCAGTGAGTAAGCTGTAGTATTATGGATTTCCAGATTTATTCCTGTAGCCTAATGCTGGCATTTAAGTAGTTCCACTGAAAAAGGTACTAGATTTAGATGGAGTACACCTTACACAACTGCCACGTAATTAACTTATACACACTTCATCATGCCGCCTGAAGGTATACAGAGACTCTCAAGCTTAGTAATGCAAGCACAGTATAATACTGCAGGGCAGTTGTCTTGGTTAGTTGTAGTTGTAAGAGTGGATAAATTAAACTGTAGGAAATGAAAACTCCTACCACTATGCACTGCAGGGAAAATAAACAGTACGTATTTAAACCTCTTTAAACCTTTAGCAATTGAGGTAATACTAGTAAATAATGCACACAATACATATAATGTTTCTGAGCCATGTTTAACTCTGAAACACACACACAACAAATCAGTTACTTACACTTATTTTCATAAAAACATGAATCCCGTCCCATGCCAGTCAAGGTGTCTGGCCAACACACTAAAGCAGAACAATCCATCTAAACGGGCAAGGCGCCATTGCCAAAAAACCAAGCAGATAAATTAATGGAGGCAAAACATCGGAAATGTCTAGGGGAGGAGTGAGAACTGTTGAGTAGGAGCATGAGTGAGCTTGGCCACAGGAGCAGGGATTAGGGAGGGAGGCGTGGGTGGTAATCTGCGTGCAACAGAGACATCATCCTCATGTCAAGTTCAAGCCAGCACACAGGGCAGGACAATCTTTCTGCCTGCGGTTTAACAGCACTCTTTCAATCCCAATGCAAACCATAACTGTAATTTTGCAGAGTTATCATTATTATCATTATTGTCATAGGTACTGGCATTGTTTCACATTTAATTTCACTGAATGATACTCTCAGAAAAATTGCTCAGATGTTATAATGGATATGGATTTTTGGAAATAAATTATTAGACAAATTAAAACTGATCAGTTTTATAATCCTTTTCCTGCTCCTGTTAATTATTATTAGTACCACTATGTTGCTGTTCCCTGACACATTAGAAAAATTAACCTTAATTTGCATGATCGTTTTCTGTCTGTAACTAATATCTGTTATTAGAAATTGTTGCACATGGTAACTTCAGCTATTTAACATTTATAGATAAATGTGCAGCTTTGAGAAAACGGTGTGTGTGCACACGTACATTTGCATTCACGTTCATCAAACCATTGAGTCACACACACTTCTCTGTGGTAGGAATTTCTGCTTGCATTCTCCAGGAAAATTCTATTTTAGCCTGGTTTGGTGGGCTATGGTAGTTGTTTGTAAGCTTCCATGGTCTGGGCCAGCACTTCTTTCTGATTGGATTGGAGGTAGGATGCATGTATATCTAAATAAATATGCACAGCTTTCAGTTGTTTAATAGACTGCAGGTTTACTGCTTGGTGGAGTACTCAAGTAATATCTTTTCCAAAGGGGCATAAGACTTTGTGTGTATGTGTGCGTGCCTGACACAAAGTTTTAATTAAAAAAGGCACTGCTTCCAAAATAAATAAACAATACTATTTTTTTTTTTTTTTTGTTTAATTTCAGACCAATCGCCATGGGATAAACAAGTTAATCCACTCTGACACCTGCACTTGAAAAAAAAAAAAATAATGATAGAGATTGTTTACATGATTGTGCAAGCTTATGATGGAGCTGCTAACATACATACAGTCCAAAACTTCCTACAAACCTAAGTGAGTGACTTATTCATTTTTGGCTGTGGTCAAAGTAGGATGATCCATGGCAAGGTTTGTGTTTAATGAGCAGGAACAAATGACACAGCATCCTGATGTAAGAAAATAATTAGTGAACTAGAGGCAGAATAGATTTTAAATAGATTATTACACTTTTACCATTCCCACTTTTCAAAAGACAAAAAAAAGATGTGTTTAAATCTCCAACTAGTTTGTTTATAGTCAGTTTAGTCTTTTTAATTTATGCTGAGTTATGCTGTTGTGGTTACTTGTTGCTTAATACAAAAAAAAAAAAAAACTAAAATATTTACTGTACATTTTCAAAGTTAGTAACATAAAGAACAGCTGCATTTACATGTTGAACGTCCATGAGAAGTTCTACAGTTAGATGTGCTGAGAAGCGGAGGACTGTCTTACCTGTCAAGTCACCATTTACTTGGGCTTTGTACCGGGGACACATTGTAGTTTGTCTTGGTGCATCTTCATTAGATACAGGACTTCCCTCAGGATTAGTGTAAAATAAAAGAAGTGGCTGGAAATGACCCCTGATACATTTAGAGGCAACGTCTTTCCATTTGGATCCAATCTGGGAAAACAAAATGTGTGATATAAGACCGTGTAACCAATGGTAACAGGTAGCAGACTTCTGACCAGGGATAAAGCAGATTAATGGCAGAGCTCCTAACCTCCTTTACAGTAGCATCATCAAAAAACATCCATTTTGAAGATTTGGTGTGATAGGCAAAAGCTGAGTAATGTTTACTCGAAAAACAGATCATCCCCACCAGATGTAGTTCGCTCCGTTTGGCATTTTCATCAGTGACACGGTTGAAAAGCTGAAAGAGAGCAAAGTGAAGTTTGATCTCTGCACATTTTTCTCTGCCAGATGCTAAATCCTATGAGAATAAAATTGATGTGTGTGGTTTCAATAAACCTTTTTTTTTTAAAGTGATACCAGACTGACCTGAATTTCTCGTATATTATAACCAAAAGTGATAAAATAATTGAGAACTGTGATTGGTGTCATTTTGTGAAAGTCCAGTTTTTAGGTCAAATCTTTTAACACTATAACAAGTAAATTGTTGTGCAAAGTGTCCTTTAAGGCAATGAAGATGACACATTCCTCTTTGTCATCTGGTGCTTACAAGCAGCGCATGAGGTCTTAAGGCCCCTCAGCCTGTTCAGCTCTTACCCCACACAGGTTCAAACGTGGGCCGAGTGAGCGAATGACATCGTCCGTAAGATCAGACTGCTCAGCATCCCATACAAATCCTATCGTCACGATCTCTGGACAGTTCATGAGCACACGACGGATCTTGATACTCTGACCACAGTCACTCTGCAAAATATGAAGGAAAACATATGGAGGCTCATTATGATACTGCAAAAAGCATAGTTCTTTATCATGGATTTAAATGACAACAATAATTATATTTTGCAATTTAATTCAATGTGCGTTCAAGACATAGAGGAGGTAGATCACTGTCTTTAGCCTGCATGTTTCTTAGCCCAAGGACGTAGTAGAACGAAGTAGAAGAAAACACAGCTAAGCAGTGTTAGAACAACTCTAAGTCAGTTTTATGTACAAAACTGTATGTGTGTATTTAAGGTGTGTAGTGGTAGAAAAGGAGACATTTCAATGAGCAGCTATCTTAAGCATTTCTGTTTCTGTGTCTGTTTCTTAACAAACAACAACTTGACCCAGGTCATTAAGTCAAAATTGCTGAATTTGAATTTGAATGAATTTTGAACTCTCACAAATATTATTATGTTTACAAGATGCTGGAATAAAGTCAACAAGACAGAAACCAGATGATCAGGCACAAGACAAAAATCTGTGCAGCGTTTAAAACATGATGTCAGTGTGTAAATAACAGGGTTGTTTTACTTCCAGCTTGGCTGAGGTTAGCTGTTCCCCTGCTTCCAGTTTTCATGCTAAAGGTAGCCTAAGCATGCGCTGGATCCAAACTCACTACTGGACACTGAGATAGAAGTGAATTGATGTTTTATTTCAAGTCTCAGCAAGAAATAAATGAGTAAATTTCCCTAAATGTCAAAAAACTAAAAAAAAAAAAAAACCTAAAATAAAACTCATCATTTCAAAAAACATCATCAGGACTATTGCAAAGATGGAAAAGACCCAGTATTATCTGCACATCAGCATTGTTAAATCAGTACTGCAGTTTGACATTTCTGGAAGAATGATGGGTTTATGGGAACAGAGCACTCAGCTTCACCACACTGATGCACACTGAAGAGGAAGACAGTGGCAGCAAATACAGATGAGAGAAAAACAGTGGATAAGCCCTTACTGCTATTTATATCCTAACACTAGTCTGGCACTGTCTCCTTCCGGCCGCTTCAAGTGCAGTGTCACAGCAGAAAGCACATAGTGTACTCTGCATAGTTGCAAGAATCATTTTTATGTCCATTTTACAGTAACATGCAAACTGTTCAGCTGAACGGCTAATTTATTAATTAATAGCTGCCTGCATTGAAACAGCATTTAATGGTTGAAATCAGACAGATGTTTTGACAACACAGCAGAACAGGAAAAGGTACTGAGCCACCCATTTGAAAAGATGTGTTAATTTGTTAAGAAAAACATCAAATTAAAATGAACAATAACAACAGATCACATACCGGGCAGCTTCGGAGGTCACCTGTGTTGTTTGCTGCCTGCAGCAATTCTCCAAACATGTCTGACCTGAGCCGCTCGTTCTTCCCCAACATACGATCGACCTGTTGGCTGTGCATCAAATGCATAAAAACAAGACTGGTTAATCACCACAGCCTTTACGTGTATGACCTATGTTCATGCACTGAGTGTACACATAAAATCCAGTAGTGGTTTTTTATAAATGATCACCAGAAAACATATAAACATACAATACAATACATTTCATATTTTACATTATCTGTAATATTCAGTTTGATTTGTTTGCAGTTTAAAATATAGAAATTTTAACACTCACTTATTCCTAATAAGTTTTGATACCAATCAATGCGCAATTACTTTCACAGTTACTTTCTGCTGCATGCAGAACTCAAGTGTATATGCATGTAGAAAGTGAGTCAGCAGGGCATTGTCAGCATGGAGGAAATTTCAGGGCGCACAAGTGATCCATGGTGGAATGTATTACAGGACATTTCAACACAATACAAATGTCAGTGATGAGTTTTTGTGTGCTATTCTATCAATCGGGTGCCACAAAGATACATTAAGCTTCTAAAGGTCAAGTTCAGGATTATGAATGTGCCACAACAGCCACAGTAAAAACACTGCAGTATACACATATATTAAGAGACTCAAACTGCAGCTGTTAGTTTGAGGAGGAAATTGATCTAAAATGCTTGAAACTACAGTCAAATAAGGATTCGGGATTATGCAGTCACCATAAAGCAGTGGTTGAGACATAATGTACAAATTCTGTGAATGGGTGTGGGTCTGAAGATGCTCCGCAACAGCGACACACAAACTGAAAAAGAAAAGGAAAGGTTATTTTACAAATTACACTTTATGTTTACATTTCAGTATATGACGTGTGCATTAAAATGCCATTAACACTAACTCTAACATTTAGTTACAGCAGCTGTAGGAGTCATTCTTCATACCGTCTCCACGAACTTCACATTAATAGATATCTTAGTATAGTACTGCACAGTTTTTCATATCATTCAGCAAATAAAATGACAAATTCTGAAAATATTACTCACCTGCTCATAAAGCATCATTGCAAACTTCTGATGTGTGATGCAGGATTTGGATGAACAAGCATCAGTCGCAGTGTCTGAAACTATGTGTAAATGAATGCGCTCCAGGATGTTCTCCTAACAGATAAGAAATAAGAGATTCAGTGTCAGTATTGCATACATGCAAACACAAGTGCTACACAGCACTACAGTTAGAAACACAAAAATCATGTCACTCTGAACCAATAAGTCATACCCACTCAAACATGTACGTGAAACAATGTGAAACTTAAAATATCTACATCTCAGTGGTCTAATCCTGCAGCAACTAACAAAATTTATACACCTTTAGAGTGGTTGTAGATATTAAAACGGAGTCCATTTCTTAAAAATTCTCATAGCTTGTAATCAAACTTAACGACTGAGATCTTCTGTCTGGCTTCCTTTTACCTTCAGTGTCACAGAGGAGGAAGCTGCATAACATTATTTAACGCATAGTTACTGAGGAAAGGTGTTTTTTACTTTTGAGTGTCAACGTACAAAGCACTCAGCAGCATCATCCATCAGGCCAAGCTGAAAGCGTTGCTCATCCTTAAAAGTTTCAGCTAGAGCGTTACGCAGGCTGTCGGAGGGGAGCACACGCTCTCTACTCTGCTGAAACTGGCTGAATATACTCTGAATAAAAAATAAAAATCAATGATTAGTTAGTTTGTGACAATAAGTATTCCTGACAAACATTATTACTGGAAATTTTAATTATCCGTATGATCAAAGGGAAATTTGACATAATCAACAATGCTAATAAAAACAATGACTGATTTCACTTTGAATGCAAAAACCGAACCTTTAAAGCACAGAAAATGCAGGCGTCACCCAGACAAAAGTGCCCTGAGAGCTGCCTCAAACTTCTTCTGAAAATGTCCAGCTGCCAAAGCACCTGTGAAGAATTAACAACAGCAGCTGAAAGCAAGATATTTTATTCAAGGGATTCAAAAGCTCAATTCGTGGAGACAGTTCAAGGTATTTTTGACATTAACACTGAATCAAATGCCTTCGAGTAATTTAAAAGGACGGCTAGTGCTGCCAAACCAACTGAACATTAACACTAGACTCTGCAGCTTCTCACGGCTTTTAATCATTTTCTGCTCATTATTTTGGTTTGCTGGTCCATGTGGCTGAGTCCCAGCATCTCTAACTAACCCACACATACAGAACTATGCCCAGCTCATGCAAGTCACTTACACACTGCCAGTGAAAATAGTAAATAAAAAATCTAGCTAACAAGCTTGAGACATGTTTTATTCATGTATTCATCAGTTTGAATAAAACACAAGTGAGCATTAGAAGGATTCTGCTCATTTCGCTGTGACATTAGGATAATGTCCTAAAATGTTTTCCAAATGAACGAGATGTTTATTTATGTGCGGTAGTTTTAAAACTTGCTGAGTCAGTTTTGGAGTCTACTTCTGCCCTCTAGAGGCCAAAAATTGCTTTATGCTGCTTTTCAGTTCAGTGTTTCAAACTAAGTTTGCAAGACAAGAGTGCGAAAAACTTTCAAATAAGAATGTGTTGGGTTTTTCTTGAGCATTGAGATGGTTTTCTAACAAGTATTAAAATTTCAGTTTAGGTAGAAAATGGCTCTTACCTGAACAGCGCTGTTTAGGAAGCAGCTATTCTGTCCGGGCTCATTCAGTAGGCCTTTGGTGAGCGCGAGAGACAGCATGCTCCCAGGCTGGTAGGATTTCTTCAAGCCTCCTCCGGGTTTTTTGAACATCTTCACCCATGCCATAGAGTTAGAGCCTGCAACTGATGGAAAAAATCTGAGATTTTAACATGTACCTTCTGTTTAGTATTTCATATAGAAGGTGCTCGTCTGTGTCTTTGTGCCTTTAAAGCGCTTGCTGCACTGATGGCTCAAAATGTGATGATTAGTGCATGACACTATGGAGGTATAATAAGCAGCCCCGGATAAAAATTCAGTTCATCTCGGACACAGTTTTCATTACATCACTAATCCAAATGACTGATTTGGTCAGATGACAGATGAATCATGTCACCTACCTTCTCCAGAGTTGGGGGGAGACTTGCTGCAGCTGGACATGCTGGGAGGTGGGAGCTGGTGCGTTGGTCTGGCCATGGGCTCCATCCATTTCATCCCCACGCACCTCCAGAGCGGTTAGTTGAAAGCATTGTCAGGATCAGCCACAGGGCAGCCTCAGCCATGTGATACTGGACATTGAATGGCAACTGGACAAAATCTGGGAGGGGCATACAAAAATGCATACAAACACAAGATCAATGCAAAGCCTTTCTTCATTAAATTAAACACAGCCGATAAAAACAAAATTAACATGACGTTCATTCTCAAACTATAAACTGTAATTCCCGTATCTTTGGTCAGAATCACAGAGATAAGACCTGAGATTTGAGTCCTGCACCACCTCTGTGATCTGCAGCCTTCACAATCTGCAGTGTGACCACCACGCCAGCTGATGCAAGAACGTGACAACAGTTTAACTGTTTTTAATACTTTGCATCTACTTATAGAGAACTGACAAATCTTGTTCAACGTTTAAAACTTCAGACTTACAGGTCTTCAGATTCCTTTAAGATCTGCTTTTATATGTAGAATAAGTAGAATATAAGTAGAACAATAATAATAATGAAAAGATCAACATTAAAATCAATTCTAATAATTTACAATTACTGTACTATAATTATTATATTTTTAGACATAATTTTATCGATACCATTTTTAATCAAAACCTAAAATGGTCCTGTATTGCCTAAATTCCAATTTGCAAAGGTAGTGTGCAATTTGACTTTGCTCTGGAACACTTTATTTTTTATGGATATGATAATGTGCCTTTCTCATAAATAGTTATTGGGCTAGGAATAAACATAAACAGTAGCTTGTTTTTTTATGAAATTCCACTGCATTAAAATTTTAAGCTACAACATTTAACCCAAATGTAAACGAGAGGCTCAACCCAACACACAACAAAAATCAAAATACAGAACAGCAGCCACATTTTTCTTTATCTGTTCTAATCTGTTTACATTTGTAATGTTTATACACGGGCAGTGAAAAAACTGTAAATGATTAGATGAGAAAGACTGTTCAACAGGATGTCAAACTTTCACAGGCGTATACTGTTTCATATTGTCACTGGCTTATTTGTAAATGTGCCTTTTATTTTATATGTTCAATACATTACTGATTACAGCTGCTTAATTTCACCTCAGCCATTTTCCATGAGAAAATGACATGTTACATAAACATTCTAACGTTTTCCATATTTAAAATTCGCATATAAACCCGACATTTGGTTTAAGTACCCACATGTGTTTCTGCACCGTGACTGACCATGTGATTCCTGTATAGGCCTATACGGTCTGACATAAGCACGCATTTTGCTGTAGGGTTCACGGAGAGGACATAAATCCTATATTGAACGGGATTTTATGACCATCCTGTGTTTTCCTGCCTTAAAACCCCCCAAAAGCTTCGACGAGCGCGCTCCCACAGCAGGAGGCATGCTGCCAGTGCTCCACCACCAGCCTCACGGTGAACTGTATATGGGAACGGCGCCCGGTCAGCTACAGTGGCATAAATATGCCGCAACTTGAATTCACGCATTGAAAAAACAAGTGCTCTGCAGACTCACCTTAAAGGGAAGCGGATACTTGGACTGCTCGCCTCCAATGAAGGCGCAGGGCGGTCCAGCTGTCAGCGCGCAAATCCCACGACTTCTCGGCGAATCCTGCAAATCAAACTGGCTAGAAATGACTGCAGATATGTCCAGACGCATGTAACGCACTATATGTCATAGTGCAGCGCTCCCAATCCCTCCGACACGCACACAGGCGGCAGTCCGAGTCTGTGTTTGATGCCACACAAACCCCGGTCGGGACAGTGTTCTTTCGGAGAAAACACGCACACACACCCCCTTCCCCCCTCCCCCTCCCCCTTCTTTTTTTTTTTTTTTTTTTTTGCCTTTGTACAAGCTAGGCTGGTGATGGCCTGTGCCAGAATGTCCGACGCGGATTAGTGATGTTTTGAGACTTGAGAGGTCAAACTCCGCCCCTAGTGTAGCCTCAAGTGCACTGCTGCTGTATTGCAGTCTTCAATCCCCTGCATGGCAAACTGTGTGCTGGCGGAAGGTCAGACTTCCAACTTGTCATGATGATGATGAGAGAAGACATCACATGACTGCACTGGTTTCATAATCACGAGGCACTGTGGGGACTAAACCCTGTCTGTTTTTTTTTTTTTTTTTTTTTTTTGGAAATGTCAAATTGCAAAGCAGAATACCGTTTTATGTTGAAACGGTGAAATACCATATGTGTAAATATGTCACAATAGCCTTCACAAACCACAATGGACAAGGGGGCTGTCATTCTTTCTTATCATTTATGCTGACGCCGGTACTGCAGTGAACAGGACATGAAATCACAAAAATCGGGGCAGATGGAGGGCCTGGCAGGGGAAAGCCTGCAGAGCTGAGCAGGTTTTAAGAGTAGACAGGACGACTAAAAGAGGCTGATGGTGCATGCAAGCCAGCGTCAGCAAAAAATAACACTCAGTAATTGGTGTGCCTCTCTTCCAGTTTTTTTTTTCTTTCACTTAAGTTTCAGTGGATCTGTCCCATTCTGGCAGAGAAGTGGCGAGATGTTTTCATTGTGCAGTGCACCCATAAATTTCAAAACAAAAGGTCCAAAATAAGCAAAGAAAATCTCAGTTTGATTTTCAGATTTGTATTAAAAACCCAGGATAAAGTCAGCAATGCAGTGAACTTAACATAATGTTTACCATCATCATCATGCCCCATGCCAAGTGTTTTTCAGCTGCTGTTCTCACTTCCCTTAAATACAGGATCCCCTGTGTACAGGGGATCCTGTTAGATTATTTACAGTTCTGTATGTGTGTGTGTGTCCACAGCAAAGGGGCCAGCCTGTGAAAAACAGTGTAAAACACTCCTCTCGGGCTGTTACACGGATTGGTTCTCACTGATTCTGAGTCCAAGAATGAAATCTGTTCAGGAATACTAAACAGGCACTTCTTCTATCACAGCCATGGAGAAAATTGTTTCAGTGACGCACTATCAGTTAGAGTTGAAACAATTAGCCAATTAAAAGAAAAATAACTGGCAACTATTTTGATAATTGAGTGGGTGTTTATGTCCATTTTTAAGCACAGACACCAAACATTTTATGGTTCCAGCTTCTCCAGTCTGAAGATTTTTCCACCTCTTCCTGTCCTGTGTTGGACTAAAACATCACCTTGGGCTCTGGGAAAATATTGTATTCATTTTTTTTTTTACTATTTTCTAATGTTTTATAGACCAAACAACTAATCGATTAACTGAGAAGATAATCAACAGATTAACTGATAGTGAAAACAATCATTGGCTACTGCCCTATAGTAACTCAGCCTGTAGGACATTAGGCCATTGGTAGTGTTGTATTATTTTCTGGTCAGGGTGCTGACAAATCAGGGATTATTATTATTTTCATATAGGTTCTGATTTATTCTGTACTATATATTTAAGTGAATATATGGAAAAAGTGTGGACCATGTGCAGTCAGTGAGATGGACATGTGTGGACATGTATGGATGGACAGTATAACTATATATGGCATTTCTCTAGTCCTAGCTTGGCTCTAGCAATAGCACAGAAACCTCCCTTGAGACACATAAAGAGTTCTTGGTATTATTTATAAAAACTCTGGAAAAAAAAAAATTAGGCTAAGGATTTCTCCTACTGAATGTTGCGCAGCTGAGATGAGCTGTCAAACTCAACTCTTCATAAGGTTATTTTTGGAGTTTGTTGCTTGTGTCTGTTTTCTATTTTCCAGTGTGTAGCACAGTACTTCAGCCTTTCTGAAAAGGTGACTTAGACAGACTCCCAGCCACTGCAAATCTCTTTGTATTACCACCAGAATCAGTGACTATGAGGGCAGTTAGAGTTTCAGTTAGTTTTACTGTTATAAAGTTGTTAGACTTTTGTCACATAAAAACTGGCCTGAAGACACTGTTACTGTTACGAAACCCCTGGACTTTCTCACAGTTATATCTCAATACATTAATAAAAAAAATAAATAATTATATCTACTGTCTGATAATGCTACTGTCTAAATTTATCTTTTTAAAAAATGCAAATTGACATTTCTTATTATGACAGTAATGAAACAGCTGAAAATAACTCTTGCACATCTGACTTGATGGATTGCTCATGCATCATACTGTGGTGACCATGCATACTGTGTGAACGGTATGCAAATTCTTTGGAGTACTGAGGTTTTGGAGAAATGATAGTCATGAGATATGTTTCCCCAGTGGCCTTGAATTCAATCCTGCCGGAACTCTTCTAGCTCCTCTCTGTTTCCCAGCTGTCTGAAAGGCAGAGTTTGTGAATGGTTCCCTTCGTCCAGGGGGCACGTGAAGTCACATTCAGTAGCAAGTAAAATCATGCAGCACAAATGTTTTCAGTTTGATTTTTCAGAAACACAGTGAACTCCTCACTAAACAACACTCACAGACATTCAGTGTATTTTGCACTCATACACAGTTTTGCTACTGTAGGTTGTGTTAATTCCAAAGTTAAATCTTGTGTTTGGTGCATCTACAGAGCAAACATCTCTTTCCTCTTTACTGTCACTGCCCTCCAGAGAAGGCAGTTGTGATGGTATCGGTTTTACATTATTCTCTGAAATACATGTAAACTCAAAGTTCTTGAATCCATGAGGTTTCTAATTAGAAGCGCTATGGTACAGTTCCATGCCATCACAGGTCAAAGTCCAGGTTCCTTCGGTCTTGCTCCCAGACTGGTGACCTCTCTGTGAATTTCTCAAGATAAATTAATATGGGTTACACTGTGAAATCCATTTTTCTTCTGCTTCGACACTGTACAAATACTGTGAGGATACGGGACCTTGACATGAAACAGAGCTTCCACTTCAATTTTTCAACAAATCTGTTGTGGAAAGTTATTTTTACAGTGGAATTTTGAATACAACTTAATTAATCTCAATTTGAATATTTATATATGTTATTACTTATTAATGTGCATTCCAATGTTTTCTATTCTATAGACATACTAAAATAGTACACACTAAAATTAACTAAATATAATTTACTGCATGTACCAGTTTTGATTTTGTGCCTTCAATAAATAAGTTGCATTCTTTATTTACAGTGAATACGTATCTTTTCAGTTGAAAATTTATACAATTTACAGTTTTGGTTTCAGTATTAGTGGAAACTCTGGATTTCTTGAATCGTGTATAGCACACTCCTTTTGCTATTTACAGGATTTTCTTTGGAAACAGTTTTCTGGAGTACAACAAACATACGCGTCAACTGAAGAACAAAAGCATGAAATATTTTGTGTCCATTGGAACAATCCAAAATATTGGTGGGGATTTGCAACTGCGTTACTAACTGACTGTTTTTTTGTTTGTTTTTGTTTTTTTTTTTGTCGTCCCAGGCTGAGGCCACAATATTACAGCCAACATCATGTTGCCAGATTAAGTAAAATCATCTACAGGTCATCAGACTCTGGAACTTTGAGGGGCTCCAGGGTAACAGTGGGTAGGATCAGATGGGTGCCCTCAGATATCCATCCCTGGGCTGTCCTGTTGAAGGTGGGCCTCTTCACCCCTGGTTCCTGGAGCTCTGGGTATCTAGGTGGATTCAGGTCCACCTCTGGGAGTTTGAATGTGATTCCTCTTGGAGCTTTGTCAAAGCCACCAAAAGGAGTGGCAACCCTGTAATTTAGATAAAAGTGTGAATTCTACTCTTGTACTCTGCACTAGTTCTCTAAAATGTGCTCGCAGTTTTCTCACCGGTTAAAGCATTTGTATTCAGGAAGGTCTGGTCGTGGTTCCAGCGTAGGCATTCTTAGTTTGAGTGTTTCAGCGAGGTCAGGGTCACTGAGGATTGCCTCCTCCCACGGAGAGTGATAGGACTTGGGCATAGCTGGGGTGTTTAGCTTCTCCGCGGTCATGTCTGTAATGGAGAGAATAAAAACAAACATGCACATCAGAGGAGAAATGTGTTGTTGTGGAGGATTGCTTAAAAATCACAGCAGGATGATTTGACATTTGGGTGTGCAGTTAGGGGTTAACGCAGAGCTGTTTTCTTTTGCCTGTTGTTTGTTTTTTGTTTTTTGTTTTTTTTTTTGGGGGGGGGGGGGGGGGGAAGGTTTTCGAGTGGACGGAATTGTTACTAGAGCCTTTTCTTCTAGAACACTTAACTCAGGCAAACTGAGTTGCCCCTCCTCCTTCTC